>QRDG01001342.1:0-395867 GCA_012064385.1 Puccinellia tenuiflora
CCAACAGATGGTGCATGGGTCTCGCCGACAGACAGTTTTACCAGGATGAGTCTGCCGGCCCGGGCGATGAGCCCCCTTTGCCACGCCGGGAACATCGTGACGACCTTGTCAAGCATTGGCTGCCATCCGCCTTTGTGAGGGGTCGCAGTGCCAGCTGGAGGCCCGATACTTCACGGGAAATTCCACAATTTCGTACGACGGTTTTATCACGTAGTACCACTCACATTCAGAAGCATGTGAGAGGAGAAACAGTCAACCGGCCGGCCGGTAACTCTATCATGTACTAGTACCACTCGATCACGATCACATGCCGATGCAGGCTCAACATGGGCGCCAGAGCACGGCGATCACACTCTTTCCACTGCCACTGCAAGCTGCTGCTTCTTGCATTGGTTGACTGTGTGCACCAGCTAGCCAGGCCTCTCCATTCGATTTCCCGATTCGAGCTCCCCTGTTTTGGTATCGATCGGTGCTTTATTGGATGTTAAGTTTGTGGTTTCAACTTTCAAGGGACCTGAAGAATGTGATTGTTGTCACAGGAATAGGATAGGAATGCAGGATAGGAAAACGTAGAGCGCCTCCACCCACACCCGCGCCTCCCCCAGCGCCGCCCCCACCCCGCACCTCCCTGCCGCGACCTCCTCCACCATCGAGCTCGGCGGCGACCTCCTCCACCCCCAGCTCCTCCACGGCGACCTCCTCCACCCGCCAGCTCCTCCACCCGCCAGCTCCTCCTCCACCCGCCAGCTCCTCCACAGCCTGCTCCTCCACGGCCAGCTCCTCCCCACGAGGTACTCCTCCTCTGATGTATTTTTTTTAGTTAGTTAGTTAGGTTAGTTAGTTAGTTAGTTAGGTTAGTTAGGTTAGTTAGTTAGGAGGTAGAAGTGTAAGGAAATATGTTGATTAAATTTTAGGTTTATTAAAACAGTGAACCCGTGCTCTGTGTGTGATGCATGCTCCATAAGTCGTAAACTCGTAAAGTCATAAACTCGTAAAGTCGTATACCCAACGAAAAAAATAGCGGGATATTTCGCCGATTAGCGCGACATAGCTTATTTTGAGGGCCACGTTACATTTGACGAAACTTACAGCTACAACGCTAATGACATTTTTAGCACGCTAAACCATGCTAAAACTATTTAGCGCATAGCATTATAGCGGCGCTAGGAAAAAACCCTAAAATCCTGCACAGCCCATCGGCCCAAAAGCCCCAACACGCACTCAGTCCTCTACTAGACTACTCCTCTCCTCACAAACCTAACAAAATCCCTCCACGCTCTTCACAGGGGCGACGGTGGCGGCGGCGGCCGGTAGAGTTGCAGCGGCAGCGGCGGCGGCTGGTAGAGTTGCAGCGGCGGCGGCGGCGGCGGCTGGTAGAGTTCTTCGGTTTCTTCCTCCACCTCGAGCTGCAGTGGCATCCTGATTCCTGAGTGCTTCTTCCATCAGCGGATCGACCTCTTCCTCTACGGCGAGTTGCAGCGGCGGCGGCTTCCGTGCTTCCTCAAGCTGGACCATCGGCGGAAGCTTCCTCCAGAAAGGATCCCACAATGTCCTCCACGCCGGGTAAGAACTAAGAACTAAGAACAAGATACCCTCGATCTGTTCCTTGATTCATTCGGTAGCTACTAGTTACGTGCAAGTGTAGTTCGTGGATGGATCCTGTCGTAGAAAAGATAGTAGTTCAATGGTTCCTGTAGTAGTTCATTCTAGTAGTTCGTTGATTCCTAAGCTTGCAAAAATGTCAGTTTGATTCCTAAGCTAGCTCTGCGTGTAAAGTAGAGCAGCTGTTCATTGGTCTACTTGTTTTGGGCAGTGACATCAACGAGTTCTTCTTGTTGCATAGCTAGCTTGTTTAGTTTTAGGCTACTGATGTTTGTAGCTACTGTTGTCTGATTGTAGGCGTTGGTGTGTCAAGCACAGCATCACGGTACAAGGAGTTGCTGTTGTTAAATCAAAAGACCAGGATGGAAATATTGCACTCGTACTGACCCCAACAAGACTAATTCGTTGAGGTGCATGTTCTGTCTTAAGTGTACACCAATGGAATTACTCGGATCAAGTTCCACCTCGCACACATTCCAACTTCCGGTTTCAATCTATGTGACAAAGTTCCTGCTGATGTAAGAAATGAAATCCTTCAGTATTTGCTAGAGAAGGGTGATAAAAAGGCAGCAAAGATTAATGAGCAGAAGAGGAAAAGAAGTGAAGTCAACCTGAACCACTCAGAAGGGGAAGATTCAAGCGAAAAAGATTCCACAGATAATTCTGTTGTTGTGCTGAAGTCATCAAGAGGTGCAAGATCTAAATCCACCAGTGGTCCTATGGACAAATTCTGTGAAGTATCACCCGAGGAGGTTGTAGCTGCAAGGAAGGGGAAATTTGCTGAGAAGATCCAATCAAAGCTGACAACTGCAAACAGAGAAAAGAAAAGGAAACGTGCTTGTGAATACATCTGCCAGTTTTTCTATGAAGCATGCATTCCATTCAATGCTGTCACACTTCCAAGTTTTGACCTTATGCTTCAGTCAATTGGACAATACGGTGAAGACCTGCCAGGTCCTAGCGCTTATGAAATGGGTGGCCCATTCTTGCAGAAGAGTAAGAAGAAAGTGGAGGATTCCTTCAAGGCACACAGGCAATGCTGGGAGCTTACTGGATGTACAATAATGACAGACGCATGGACAGACCTCAGAGGTAGAGGGGTAATGAATCTGGTAGTTCATAGTGCTTATGGTGTTGTTTTTATTAATTCTGTGGACTGTTCAGCTGTGAAGAGACGCAAACCGGCTACTAAGTAAGAAACTTAGCGACCTAGTGTTTATCAAGTTCAACTCCAAACTCACCCCAAAAGAGAGAAATGAGAAACAAGGACCCACTCGAGGACACCACATATGCAGATGTTGTAGAAGATGAACAAAATGAATGGATCACAGGTGTTGTTGCCTGTTCCAGTTGTGCCAATTGAAGATGATGAAGCTGACGCAAGAGTTTATCATCCTAGGAGAGGTTGCTTCCTGTTTAGGTGATGATGATGGTGGGCAATCTGGTGCATCTTCTAGTGGTTCTGAAGATGATGCAGTCGATTCTGATTAAAGTTGAAAACAGTTCTGTCTTTTCGAGTTTATTACTTTGATGTTCATGAGTTTAAGACTTTAAGCCTCATATTTGTATTCTGCCATGAATTTGGCCTTGACATTTGACTATGGTTACCTGGTTAGGCATGTATTTGCTTCTGGACAAGCTTTTACTGCTGAAATTCTTGATATTTTGAGCTATTTCTCTCATTTTTTTTCATCACGCTATATTACCACGTAACTTCGCTATATCTCGCTATATCTTGTATAGCTTCTGGAGAAAGGCCACGCTATTTTGCATAGCACGCTATTTTTTTCCTTGCGTATACCTCGGAACTAGTATCATAAACTCGTAAACTCGTATAGGTCGGAACTAGTATCGTAAACTCGTAAACTAAGTATCTTATAGGTCTGCTTGGTTTCTATTTATATACTCCGTCTCTTATTTAGGAGCTGATATTTATGTTGTATATCTTTTATTATATATATATATGTTCTTTTTGTGGTTTTCAGATGTCGTAGGTTTACGGGCTTCTTCTCCAGCTGAGGAGGGCCGCCTCGGTGCCCCTGTTCCGTCCCCGACCTTCTGCGGTGATCGACCACGCTTCTAGGGCATACATCTTTCGCCTCTCTTGCTCATAGGGTTTATTTTGGTCTAGATCACTGATGGGGGATGATAACCCGTAGGCCCATGAAGAGGAAGCGTGAACCCCCAGCTATGAGGCCCGGCCAGGCCAGCGAACCATCACATGGGCCGGGTTATGTTGTTGGGCCAGCAGACTTGGCGGTAAACCCGGCTCATGAAGGAAAGTTCTAGAAGGCAAAGGCGGTTCAGGACTTGGAGGACAACGAAGACTAGAAGATCTAGAGTAGGACTCCGAGTCTGGGTAGAACCCGGCTTTATCTTGTACTGCGCCAGGAGACCCGTCATCTATATAACCCGGTCCCTGAGCTCTAGTTTAGGGAGAACCTTTACAAATCCAAGCTTAGGCGAGAGAACCGTAGAGATAAACACCCGCTACTAAGCGAACCTTGTAACCTAGATCGAGATCCGGCTCTGTTGTCATAGCCGGGTATCGATATCGAGATCAATAACAAGATAGCAGGAAAGTAGGTCTTATCTCCAATGGAGAGGCCGAACCTGGGTAAACTCTTTGTCCCTGCAGTGCTAAACAATCTCCTAGATGCCAGAGTCGCCTTGCCCATCAACTCAAGCTACCCCAAAGTAGCATCTGCCGTGTTTATCTACCCCACGACAGTTGGTGCCGTCTGTGGGAAAGCGTCCAAAGGTGTCACCATCATGGGAGAAGCAAGGCAAGGGGTCGAGAACTTTGGTTTCGGCGAGATCACCATCACTCGCAAGGAGAGCCCATCGTTGATGATTTTGGCTGGGGGCCGAATCAGATCTACTTGAATCAGGTGATGTTATTCCAATTGGCAAGTTCAATGTTTTTGTTGGTATGATTGCAACTCGATCTGCTAGTGATGGAGACTATGAATCTGTGTCAGTAGCCGGAACAATTGTTCAATCAGATGGAGAAAGAATGAGTTGGTATGGCTGAAGTTGAGCCGGCCCTGGACGTGCACATGGAACAATCAGGAGGCCCGGCTCAAATCCCGGGTGATGTGATGGACCGTGCTGATTCAGAATCGATCTTGCCCCTGTTTGAAGGCCGGTTCGGATACGAGGCAAAGAAGAAGAGGATGAAGAGGAGCAAGAATGTAGTCCAAGCCCGGTAGGAGGGTGGCGGTTTACACAGCCCCATCAACCAACGTGGGAGCATCACCGTCAACTATCGTACCACCTGCATTACCTACTTACTCCGGGTCAACAACAGCAACAAGTGCCACCAGTGCTGGAGCTGGCGAATCAAAGAGACGATGGAGAGCCGGCTTCGGTTTCAGATGAAAGTGAAGACACGGCATGTTACAGGAACAGCTTCAGTTTCCTCCATAACCGGGCTCAAGGAGAAGATAGAAGCAACACAAGCTGGTGCCTCGCCTTGTTTCAACAATGGCCTGGTCCTAGATCCATCAGCACTCACAAGGATGGTTACCCCAGAAAACGCAGCAGTTAGAGCAATGGAGTTAGATACAGCACGCCGGGCTTTGGAGCAGATGCGCAGAGATGCAATGACAGAAAGGCAGGAGATGGAGGCTAGGCGAAAGCAAATCGAGGATGAGAAAAATCGTCTCAATGAGATGACCAGGACACACCAAAGGAGGCACCAGTTCCAGGCTGGCCCATGGAGAGAACGTCCATAAACCCAGCAGTATTGTTTAGACCCCAGAAAATCAGCCAATTGGTGTAACTCAAGTGGCCCCAGTTGCCAGAACAAATGTAGAACCGGAAAGAGGAACATGAGGATGCTGGTGTTGCAGTCGCAAGCATCGCCGGGTTTTGCTCGCTGGGAGAGCCAGGGGAAATCCGGGTCTGCCGCCCAGAACACCAAGATTCCACACGCCGGCGGGTCACTATTCCAACCAAGCGGATAACGTGTACGGCTGCGACGTAGCACTTGATCGTATTCCATTAGGAGACTCGCCAGCCGAGATTGAAGCCCGGCGTGCCATCGACATGTTGTGTACAGCAGTTGTTCAGCAAGTTCAATATTCAAAGGAGAAAAGTGTGCTTCATTCCACAACTTATCGTAGTAAGAGTCGCCACGGAGATAACCCAACATTGGCCAGCCTGCCGTGGCACAGCAGCAAAACCTGCCCCATCAGAACCAGAAACAGAACAATCAGCAGCACCAACCCGCCCCTGCACTTTCTGTGGCACAGCAGATTGTCAATAGATCGCGAGCTGGAAGAAGTGCAGCCAACGCAAACCCGGCAGTACCTGCAGCAGGAGTACCACAAGGAGGACCGGGTCCCGCACCAGCAGCATCTGCAAGCTCGCCAGGGTAAACAATAATTTTTAGCAAGTTCTTCTAACTTAGCCGGGACAAAGTGTCTTTCAGATACCATTAGAGCGGAGCCTTTCCCTGAGAGTTCAAGGAGCCTAGCAAGATATCCAATTATAAGCCAAGCATGGACCCGGCAAGCTGGTTGAGCAGTTATGAGATGGCAATGTGTATACGCAATGCCACAGAGAATGTTTGTGCAAAGTACATGTACTTGATGATGAGTGATGGTGCAGCAAAAGTTGTGGTTCAAGAATTTGCCAGAGAAGTCCATCAATTCTTGGGATGAGTTGAAGGCAAGTTTTTATCAAGCACTTCCAAGGCACTTGCAAGCGTCTGTTCTCCATTGAGGACTTGGATCGTTGTGTGCAGAAGAAGGGCGAGTCAGCGCGTCATTGGATGGGCCGGGTCACGGAGATCCTGCACTCTCATCTGGTATTGAGCCTAAGGACGCAATTTCGTCAATGGAGAAAACTTGCAAATACGCTCCCCTGGTCCAGAAGCTGGGTCGCATGAAGGAAGGGCACCAAGTCAAGCTGGTCACCATGACGAATTATGGATGCTTGCAATAGGCACGCAGCCACGGACAAGACACGGGATGATAATGAGGTAGAGAAAAGGAAAGGCACTGTGAACAATGGATGAAGGAACAATAATGCCCGGGAAACAACAACAACAACAATAACCAGAATCAGCATAAGCGTGGTCACCATGAGGGAAACTCTGAGCTAGTAGCAAACACAAATGCCGGGTTTCAGAGGCAAAGGATGGAAGGAATTATCAGGAAAACAGAGGTTATCAGGACAGCAGAGGTTATCAGGGAACAGTGGGAATCACAGTGGTGGCAATAGTTATCAAGGATCACGTCCAATGAGCACTGAAGAGGCCTTCAGGATGCCATGTCCTCGCCATAGCAAGAACGGAAGACCCGCCAATCATCATTGGCACAGTGTGTAGACTCGAACAGGTGAAAAAATAATGAAGTTCAAAGAGCTTTGCAAGGAGCAAACAGAGGGGGAGGACCCGGCCCGAGTGGTGCAAATGCGATACCAACTGGTAACGTCGGGCCTGGCCAAAATACAGGTAACCAGGGTGGATTCTCAAACCAGCCAAGGCAATTTGGTCAATATCACATATACACCAGTGGCACGACCAAGAGAGAGAGAAGATAGTCAAAAGAGCAGTTAACTCAGTGGTTGTTGGAGTTCCGAGGTATTTGAGGGTGGTCAGAGCATACGATCACGTGGAGTAGAGCAGATCACCCGGATGTGGTGGAACACCCGGGTCTGCTTGCTTTGGTTGTGGCTCCCCAAGTTCATGGCTTTGAGTTAAAGAAGGTTCTGATGGATGGTGGTAGTAGTATCAATATCTTGTACTGGGAGACATTCATACGTATGGGTTTGAAGGAGTCACAGCTGCAGAAAACATCAACAATTTTCACGGTATAGTTCCTGGGAAGTCAGCCACGCCAGAGGGAAAAATTTCGCTAGAGGTTGCTTTTGGCGAGTCTATCCATAACTTCAGATCAGAGTGGCTCACTTTTGAGGTGGTGAAATTTCCAAGTCCTTATCACGCGTTGTTGGGAAGGCCGGCTTACGCGAAGTTCATGGCAAGGCCGTGTTATGTGTATTTGCAGTTGAAGATACCGGGTCCCAAGGGGATCATTACAGTGCATGGTAATAGGGAAATTGCAGCAGAGTGCGATGAGGGAGACGCGGATCTGGCGGAGCAAACTTGTGCTAGAGAGGAGTTGAAAGCCTATAGGTCTAATCTTGACCCGCAGGACAACAAGGCACTCAAGAAGCCAACAACAGAAGATGACAAGGCAAAGTTCAAAGCAGCAAAAGATACAAAGATGGTGGATTTCATGTCTAGGGATTCCCAAGTAGTTCGCCATAGGGACCAACTTAACTGACAAATAGGAAAGCGCGCTCATCGAGTTCATCCGTGAGAATCGGGATGTTTTTGCATGGACACCTAGTGACATGCCAGGCATTCCGACGGAACTCGCTGAGCACCGCTTACATGTTGACCCTAAGGCAAGGCCGGTAAAACAAGGTTTGCGAAAAATGAATGCAGAGAAAGGAAAGCTATAGGAGAGGAGATAGCCCGGTTATTGGAAGACGACTTTATCATGGAAGTTTTTCACCCAGAGTGGTGGCTAACCCGGTTTTGGTTCTAAAGAAGAATAATGAGTGGAGGATGTGCATTGATTTTACAAGTTTGAATAGGCATTGTCCTAAGGACCCATTTGCACTGCCGCACATCGATCAAATCGTTGACGCAGTTGTGGGCAGCGAGCTCTTGTGTTTTCTGGATGCATATTCAGGGTATCATCAGATTAAACTTAACAGGCAGGATTGGGAAAAGACTTCGTTCATCACCCCCTTTGGTGCTTTTGTTACAAGACCATGACTTTTGGGTTGAAGAACGCAGGAGCAACTTATCAGATGTGTATTCAAAACTGTTTTCATGATCAGATTGGGCGCAATGTGCATGCTTATGTGGATGATGTGGTGATCAAGTCAGAAAAAGCCGGGTCATTTATTGCTGACCTTACAGAGATGTTCAAGAACTTGAGGGAGTACAAGATGAAGCTCAATCCTATGAAGTGTGTGTTTGGAGTTCTAGCGGGAAAATTGCTTGGTTTCATGTGTTAGAACATGGAATTGAGGCAAACCCGGAAAAAATTAGAGCCATCCAAAGTTTAAAAAAACCAGAGGATTTGGGAGATGTTCAGAAGTTGACAGGCTGTGTGGCTGCGCTAAGCCGGTTTGTATCCCGGCTCGGCGAGAAAGCAATCCCTTTGTACAAGTTACTGAAGAAAACAGACAAGTTCGTGTGGAATCAAGAAGCAGACGAGGCATTTGAAGCTCTGAAGAAACAGTTATCAGAAGCGCCAGTTCTGGCGGCCCCGGGTCCCAAGGAACCCATGTTGTTATACGTCGCTGCCGGGCCTCAAGCTGTGAGTGCTGTGGTGGTGGTCGAGCGTAAAGAGGAAGGTAAAGAAACCCGGTTCAGAGGCCGGTCTATTATGTCAGTGAGGTATTATCAGAGGCAAAGCAGCGTTATCCACATTGGCAGAAGTTAGTGTTTGGTGTTTTCATGGCAAGTAGAAAGTTGAAGCCGTATTTTCAAGAGCATCCATCACAGTGGTCAGTTCAATACCCTTAGCAGATATTATCAGAAATTCAGAACTATAGGAAGAATTGCCAAGTGGGCAATAGAGATGGGGGATTATCACATTGATTATGTGCCTCACACAGCTATCAAGTCTCAAGCGTTGGCTGATTTTCTTAATGATTGGACACAGTTGAGTGCACCACCTCTTACCCCGAGTCTCAAACCTTGGGTTATGCACTTTGACGGGTCTAAGCAAGCAGAAGGTTCAGGAGCTGGAGTTGTGTTAACTTCTCCCAAAGGTGATAAGTTGAGCTATGTTTTGCAAATTCACTTTGATTGTTCTAACAATGTGGCAGAGTATGAGGCCTTGTTGCATGGTTTGCGTATGGCAAAGGAGATGAACGTCAAGCGTATCAATTGCTATGGGGATTCCGATCTTGTGGCACAGCAAGTTTCTGGAACTTGGGATAGAAAAGATGCAACAATGGCGGCTTACAGAAGAGAGGTGGACAGGGTAGCCGGGTTCTTCTCAGGCTATCAGGTGGATCACATTGATCGCAGGAAAAACGATGCTGCAGATGCTTTATCAAGACTCGGCTCGCGCAGAGAGCCGGTTCCACCTAATGTTTTCTTGGACGAGCTATGGACACCTTCAGTCAAGCCTCAGGATGTGGAAGAGCTGGCGGGTCAGGGAGACCCGGATTCACGAGCTGCGCACAATACCTTTGACTTGGCCTTTTGCAGTTTGGGGGCTTGATATGGTGGGTCCTTTTAGCATGTCTCCTTGCAAGAAAACCCACCTCTTGGTTGCCATTGATAAGTTTACAAAGTGGGTTGAAGTTATGCCTGTTACAAATTGTGAAGCAGCTACAGCAGTCAAGTTTTTGAAGAAGATCATACACAGGTTTGGGTATCCCCATAGCATCATCACAGATAATGGTACTAACATGTCCCTTGGAGAGATGGCAAAGTTTTGTGGAAACAATGGTATACGTTTGGATGTTGCTTCAGTGGCTCATCCTCAGGCCAATGGACAAGTTGAACGAGCAAATCAGGAGCTACTTCGAGGTTTAAAGCCACGTCTCCGGGTCCCGTGCATCAGAGCCGCCGGAGCATGGGTTGAGGAGTTGCCATCAGTGGTTTGGGGAATCAATACAACACCAAACAGATCCACCAAGATGACCCCTTTCTTTATGGTGTATGGGGTAGAGGCAGTTTTGCCAGTGATATTATACATGACTCGCCCCGCGTGGCGGCCTACGTTGAAACAGAAAACGAGCAGACCCGGCAGGATTCTTTGGACTTGCTAGGGAGAACAGAGAACAAGCCTTGGAGAGATCAGCAGTATATCAGCAAGATTTGAGGCGGTATCACAGTCGCCGGTTAAAACTCGCACTTTCCAGGAGGGTGACTAAGTGTTGCGATGGACGCAATCCAAGGAGGGGATGCACAAGTTATCTCCTCCCTGGGAAGGGCCCTTCATCATCAGCAAGAAATTGAACAATGGTTCATATTATCTGATGGATGCTAGAGAAAATCAGAGTCTGTCAATGACACAGCGCACTCCACCTTTTCATTAGAAGAGCGTGAGCGGCCATGGAATATTGCCCAGTTGCGCCCATATTATACTTAGCATGAGAAAGAGATATGTGTAATGTACCTGCACTTAGAAATATGGCAAGTACCTGTGTATAGTGCAAATCCCTGGATCGTTTCATTTGCACACACAGTTTACGATGAATATCACAACATTGTATCTTTATTACACGAATAATCCAGACTTGGTAAAATAAATGGTTCGATACAACTTTGCATAGCTCAAGGCTAGCGGAAAATAATAAAGCAGCGGAATACACATCAAAGAGCCTCCATCTTCATGATGCGCCACAGGCGAAAAACATGATGTTGCAGACTCGAAACCCAAACGTATCCTTACTCCTCGTCAGAAAATTCTACAACAATTAATAATTTGCAACAGAGTGGGTCAGATACCATTAAAAATGGATCTGGCAAGTGACACTATGTGGACACTTAGTGGAATAACTCTATAACCTGTATGCATATTTGGCTGGTGGAGTTTCAAGGCTATTTTGCATAAAGCCAATTTTGCCTAACACTTTAGTAAAATCTTTTCCTTAAAATTGAGACATGTATGGTATGACAACCACAATCTCATCTACCCATGTTTACCCATCAAGTTTTACTTAAAGAAATTGGAATGTTGGGAGCCTCCGTTGCCATCCTTGATCAGCTGCTTGAATTGTCCGTAACCGGGGACACGGCTAAGTACTTAGTTTTTAACTCTGCAGAGGTTGTGCACTTTCACCATTAGACTCAACAAACCCTAAACTATCCTCAAGCACTCAATTTGTGTTAAGGAAAAGGAGAGAGTTGAGACGAGACTTTTCAGAAGAATTTTCTCCTTCCCTTACTGGCTTGACCCGTTCCACCTACCTCCTCTACATCTGCTTGTCAAGCCGGGAGAAGTCCACGCAACTTAATTCATCTAGCCAGAGCCCATATGACTAATGGCTGCACGGGAAGCATCTTCACTTAGAGAAACCTTTGGTCCCTTTGTTCCTGGGTGGCAATCCACAAGTGAATATCCCATCGATAAAATCCCTAGGGACAACACTCAACTCATACAACCATTCAAGCCCAAATCCACCCAGGTGATAAATTAACTTAGTAGAATTAAGCTTTCAATAAAACACTTTTGCATAGCACCAATATATCTACTAAGTTATCCATAGGTTTCTAGACACAACTAGTGTAGCGGTATGATGGGTTTAGCACATAGCAATAATACTATCCAACACATGCTTATAATAAATACACTAGTAATGCATATAAAGATACTTAGGAAATTTATGGGGGTGTGCCACTTGCCTTGGCAACAAGCAGAAAAGCAACAACAGCTGCAACAGTCCTCGTTTCCCTCCAGAGATTCTAACACATCAAACAATACATAATGAACACACAAGTTCCATAAAACTTCTAAGGAAAATATGAAATGCATGATGTGCAAAATATTTCTAAGGACTAGGGATGCATGCCATGTTACGAAATTATTCTAAGTCACAATAAGGCAAGTAAGATGGTCCAAAAATGACTAAGGTCATGGTCATAACACTTGGGTAGAAAATTGACTAAGGACTAGAAGTTAACACAACAAGTCAAAAATTATTTCTAAGGCAAGTTTAACCATTTTAAGATGCCAAAAAATTCTAAGTGTTTTCTACTACCTCCCAACTCTTCCAAAATAAATTCTAAGTTAATTAGCTCGAATTTTGGTGAAGAGAATAATTATTATACATTATATAACATTAAAAATCTCCTAAAAGAGGATATCTACAAATAAATAGAAATTCGTAGGAAAATAATCTACAAAAATATAATGATAGTTCCTACTGCCAAGTATTGCTTAAACAAAACTATAGCAATTGGATTTGCTCAAAAATAATTTTTATAATTAAAGATAAGTCAAAATTACTTAAACACTCAATTTTAAAATTGGAACCAATTTGAAATTATCATAACATAATTTAAACTATCCCAAAAGTTTCTACAGGTCATAAGCTTTTCAAAAATATAAAGTTTGAAAATTTTGGCCGAGCCAATAAAAATTAGTAACAGATCTAAGTTGCAGGGGCCTTTCTGTGAAAATTGCCAGTCTTCTCCTCGCTGGCGCTGACGGGGCGTTGACTGCTGACTTGGCGGCTGACGCGGACGGCTTGGCGACGTGGCACTCTCCGGTTGGCTGGTACCCCTTCGCTTAGAAGATCTAATCTATACCGTACAAACATGATCCTACGATCCAGATCTAATCGGGGGTGGCCGGCCGGAGCTAGGTTTCCGGCGAGCGACGGCGCGCGGCGGCGACGGCCTCGGCATCGGCGTTCCTAGCGATCTACGGTGATCTAGGAGACGTGGCTAGTACCTGGATGACCAGCGTGACGAGGCGAGGTCGGTGGCGAGGTGGTGGTCGACGGCGAGCTCTCCTCCGTCGGCGATTGCTCGTCGGAGACACGGGTGGCGGCGGCTCCGTTCGGTTGATCACGTGCGCGACGATCTGGTGAACAAAAAAGGAGGCGGAGATGTCCGTGAGGTGCAACCCGACGAGGAGAGGAGAGAGGGGGTAAAAAGGAGGGCAGGGGACGTCGTGCGGTGGTCGGAGCTGGCCACTTACCGGCGGCGGGCAGTGGAGCAAAACGAGCAGCCTGGGGGCGTGGAAGCTAGGGTTTTTGGGGCAAAAGGACGCGGACGTCGAGGGGTTTATATGGGCGAGAGATGGGGGCAATCCCGTAGCAAATCGCAACGGATTCGTCTCCGATTTTTGCTAGGTTACGGTGTGAGTTCTTGCGCGTCACGGCTTGGAGGGAGATGACATGCGGGCCCGGGGTGTCAGCGGGGGAGGTGGAGTGGGCCGCATGGGCTGATGCTGCGCGCGCGAGGGTGAGGGGGAGGGCCGGTCGGAGATGATGATGGGCCGGTACTGGGCCTCCTCGGGTGGGCTGGCTCGGCTGCGGCCGGTTTGCTTTTTTTTTTAACAAAGCTTTTTCCTTTTTTTTTTCTCTGGTTCTAACACTTAAAAAAAACCATAGCCAAACCTTTTTATAAAAATTTGCAAAAATACTTTTTAGAGAGCTTTTCAATTATAGAATAATATGACACTTGTTTTGCCATCAAAATAAAATAAATATTTAAAAAACATGGCTAGGGTTACTTAGCACCCTTATTCCATTATTTTGAATATATAAAACCAAATAGGTACAATAATTAAAATAAATGCAGCAAACATATGCATATGATGACATGAATGCATGCTTATGAAATTTTGAGAAATTGGGATGTTACAAACCTAACCCCCTTAAGATGAATCTCGTCCCCGAGATTCGGATTGGTTAGCAAATAGGTGCGGGTGTTCTTCTCGCAGGTCATCCTCCCGTTCCCAGGTAGCTTCTTCTTCGGTGTGATGGCTCCATTGGACCTTGCAGAACTTGATTGTCTTTGTACGAGTAATCCTCTCCGCAGTCTCTAAAATCTTGATTGGCTTCTCCTGATAAGTCAAATCACTTTCCAGTTGAACTTCCTCCAAAGGCATAGTATCACGTAGTGTTGTCTCAACCATCTCAGGGTGGCACTTCTTCAATTGGCTTACATGGAACACGTTGTGAACTGCTGATAGCACCTCTGGCAGCTCCAACTCATAAGCTACTTCTCCTTTACGAGAGAGAACCTTATAGGGTCCAATGAATCGAGGTGCCAACTTTCCTTTGATTCCAAATCTCTTCACACCGCGTAGTGGTGAGACTCTAAGGTATGCTCTATCACCTACCTCATATGTGATTTCCCTACGCTTGGAATCTGCGTAGCTCTTTTGTCTTGACTGTGCTATTTTTAACCTGTCCTTAATCAGTCTGACCTTCTCTTCAGCTTCCTGAATTATGTCAGGACCAAATAAGCTTCGCTCACCTACACCACTCCATAGTAACGGTGTAGTGCATTTTCTTCCGTACAATGCCTCAAAAGGTGCCATTTCAATACTAGCTTGATAGCTATTGTTGTATGAGAATTCTGCATAAGGCAAGTTATCATCCCAGCTAGATTTATAATCCAGTGTACATGCCCTAAGCATGTCCTCCAGAATCTGGTTGACTCTCTCAGTCTGTCCATCGGTCTGTGGATGGAAAGCTGTGCTGAACTCTAGTCTTGTTCCCAACGACTCGTGCAACTGCTTCCAGAAATGCGAGGTAAATTGGGTACCTCTATCAGATACAATCTTCTTAGGAACACCATGTAAACTCACAATTCTCTTCATATAGATATCTGCGAGCTTTGCACTCGTGTAAGTGGTCTTCACAGGAATAAAGTGAGCCACTTTAGTCAGACGGTCAACAATCACCCATATCGAATCATAACCTGACTTGGTTCTGGGTAATCCTGTGATGAAATCCATTCCAATTTGCTCCCATTTCCATTCTGGTACTGGTAATGGCTGTAGCAGTCCAGCGGGTTTCTGATGTTCCGCCTTCACTCGACTACACACGTCACACTTGGCAATATATTCTGCGATATCTCTTTTCAAACCATTCCACCAAAATCTCTCCTTTACATCCATATACATCTTAGTGTTACCCGGATGTATTGAATAAGGTGAGTCATGTGCCTCCTGTAGGATTAGTTTCCTAATGTCCTCATTCTGCGGCACACAAATACGGTTCTCAAACCACATCGTGCCCTGTTCATCCTTTCGGAAACCTTTGGCCTTGCCTTCACTCAGATTGGTCTTGATTTCTTCCATCACTTTATCTCCCTTCTGTGCTTCTCGTATCTTATCCATCAACATTGGTCGCACCTCCAATGCTGCTATAAATCCTTCAGGTACCACTTCCAATCTAAGATCCTTAAATGCATTGCACAAATCTTCCGGCAATTCTCCAACGGTTAATCCATTAGCATGAACCTTACGGCTTAAAGCGTCAGCCACTACGTTGGCTTTTCCGGGGTGATATTGCAAACTCAAATCATAATCCTTAATGAGTTCTAGCCATCTTCGCTGTCTCATGTTTAACTCCTTCTGGGTGAAAATGTACTTGAGACTCTTGTGATCGGTGAATACTTCACACCTTTTTCCCATCAGGTACTGTCTCCAAGTCTTCAATGCATGAACTACTGAAGCTAACTCTAAATCATGAGTAGGATAGTTGACTTCATGCTTCTTGAGTTGTCTAGAGGCGTAAGAAACTACTTTACCTCCTTGCATCAAGACACTTCCTAACCCATGACGTGATGCGTCGCAATATACTTGGAAATCCTTCTCTATATCTGGTAGACACAAGACTGGTGCTGAAACTAAATGCTTCTTCAAATCTTGGAAACTAGTTTCGCAGGCTTCAGTCCAATCGAACTTTTTATCCTTCTTCAACAACTCCGTCATTGGCTTGGCAATCTTTGAGAAATTCTCAATAAACCTCCTATAGTAACCTGCCAATCCCAGAAAACTACGGATTTCTCCCACGTTCTTGGGTGGTTCCCACTCTGTCACTGCGGACACCTTTTCTGGGTCTACTGCGATCCCTTCCTTGGACACCACGTGTCCTAGGAATCCAACTTTCTCCAACCAAAATTCACATTTGCTGAATTTGGCATACAACTTATGCTCTCTCAGCCTCTGCAATACTATATGTAGATGCTCTTCATGCTCCTTGTGACTTTTGGAATAAATTAATATGTCATCAATGAAGACAACAACAAATTTATCCAGAAAATCCATGAATACTTTATTCATCATATTCATAAAATAAGCTGGTGCATTGGTCAAGCCAAAAGGCATCACTGTGTACTCATACAGACCATACCTAGTGGTAAATGCGGTCTTGGGTATATCCATCTCCCTAACCTTCATTTGGAAATACCCTGATCGAAGATCGATCTTAGAGAATACACATGCACCTTCCAATTGATCGAATAGATCATTGATCTTGGGTAATGGGTACTTGTTCTTGATAGTTACTTCGTTCAGTGAACGATAATCCGTAACCAGTCTCTGGGTACTATCCTTCTTCTCGACAAATAGTATGGTGGCTCCCCATGGTGAAGAACTCGGACGAATGAATCCTTTCTGTAGATGTTCATCTAACTGTTTCTTGAGTTCCTTCAATTCATCAACCGCCATGGGATATGGTCTCTTGGCTATGGGTCCTGTCCCCGGTACCAATTCAATGAGAAACTCCACATCTCTATCTGGTGGCATTCCCGGTAGTTCTTCAGGAAACACATCTGGGTATTCCTTTACTATGAGCACATCACCGAGGCTAACCCCCTTAAGAGAATTAAGCCTAACCTTCTTCATTTCAAATTTTGACTTGAATTTGATCCTTTTCTTTTCTGGGGTGGTGAGGGTGATTGCTCTGTTTGCACAGTCTATGATTCCCTCAAATTGAGTCATCCAATCCATCCCTAGAATGACATCTAGGCCTTGGGTCTCTAGGATGATTAAGTCTGCTGGAAACTGATGTTTTCCAATACTCAACTTGAACTGTCTAGACCCGGAGTTAACTAATATCTCTCCACCCGGAGAACTTACCTTATAGGTTTTCCTATGGTTTCCTCAACTAGCCCATGCTTGTTTACAAATTCTCTTGAAATGAATGAATGAGATGCTCCGGTATCAAATAAAATCAATGCTGGACAAGAGTTGATTAGGAACGTACCGATCACAGCATCAGGTTCATCAAGGACTTCTTCAACATTGATGTGGTTCACATGTCCCTTATTGAAAGGATTGGGCTTGGTAGGAGTGTCCACTTTCCTCTCAGGGCAATCTGTGGCATAGTGGCCCTTGTTGTTGCACTTGAAGCAGAGTACTTGGCTGATATCTTTCTTGGGTTCAGGGTTTGGGCGATGCTGTCCATTGTTATGTGTATGTCCAGTATGTCCATTTCCCTTGTGTCCTCCATTGTTTCCCTTGAATCCTCCATTGTGATTGTGTGAATGGGGTTTGTGAAAGTTGCCCCCATTGTGGTTTCCATGTCTGTGACCATGGTTCCCATCATGAACAAAGTGCTTCTTAAAGGAGGGTTCAGAGTGGTGCTTGTTTGCATTCATCTTTCTCTTCCTGTTTTCAGCTTTCTTCATGCTATCTTCAAGGGTGATTGCTTGGTCAAGTAGTGCCTGATAGGTTGGTGCATAAGCAACAGTCAAAGGTATCTTCAGCTCATCACTTAAACCCTTGAGAAATTTGGCTTTCCTCTTTACATCTGTGTCAATGTCCTCAGGAGCATATCGAGACAAGGCATGAAAGTCATCCATGTACTCCTTAAGACTTCTGTTCCCCTGACGCAGATTGCGGAACTCTTCCTGTTTCAGATTCATAACGCCTGTGGAGATATGAGCATTACGAAATCCTTCCTTGAAATCCTCCCAGGTCAAAGTGTCCAATGGGTGAGTAATCTGATAAGTTTCCCACCATTGGGCAGCAGGTCCTTCAAGCAGATGTGCGGTGAACCTAACTTTCTCAGGGTCGGTGCACTCACAAGTTACCAGATCCTTGTGCACTGAGCGCAACCAGTCATCTGCCACTATGGGCTCAGTTGTAGTGGAGAACTTGTTAGGCCTGAGCCTTAGAAATCTTGCAAGTCTATCCACTTGAGGGGGAGGTGGTGGTGGTGGTGGTGCATGTTGATTTGCCATGAATTGAGCCATCATGGTCATCAGTTGAGTCTGGGCAGCCATCATCTGTTGCATCATAGCTTCGGTGTTGTTGTTGTTGTTGTTCTGAGGATCACGGCGGGGAGGCATCTGTGGTTTCAGCATAGATGAGTAAAAGATAGACAGAACTAGGAGAAGTAATTCTACACATACAAGCATTCAACAAAACACAACAAACCACCAACTCCACTTTAACCTTTAGAAATTTAACAAGGTCTAAAATAAAACACACGGATGTTCTGGAAATAAAAAGCCTAAATATTGTCATACCACAATTTGGTTGATCAAAACTAATGCAAAAGAATAACGTCTGGATAAAATGGTAGTCCCACTAACTATCCTAACCCACAACCATGGAATCATCCTCTTATTCTTCAACTTCCTGGATCTCGAAGCCTTCCTAATCAAGCACACTCCTCAGTTCCTTCACTTCCTTTGTCAGCTCCAAGTTCTTCTCTTGCAGTTCCTTCTTCTCTGCACGAAGCCGCTTGATCAAGTCAAAGTCTGCTTCTAGTTCCACTTCATTGCTCTCAAGCTCCATCTTCATTTCCTTCATCTCCTTGTTCTTCTTCTGGACTCTCTTCTCTTGATTCTTATACTTCTTTTCTTGCTCCTGGAACTTCTCTTCTAGGGCCTTGATCTTTTCTTCCTGTTCCTTCACCTTCTCTTCATTCTCCTGGACTTGGGCGCAAAGCTCATCATTTTTGTAGAGTTCCTCGTAGTTATCATGAAAGAGCTCATGGACTAGGTGCTCCAAGTCTTGGCAATATTTGCCTAGTAACTCAGCCTTGCCCCTATCCTTGGTGTCAAAATCATAGGGTTCTCCTTCTTCATCACGCCTTCCGAAAAGAATTGAGTAGTGACCACCCAATTCCTGGTAGTAGCGTCCACAAAGACGCCCTATCAGGTCTTGTATGATGACGTTGAGTCCCTTCTCCATGGTGTCGCTCACCACCTTGATCTCCATGGTCTTCTCGCCTTCACGTCCTAGCTGAACCGCCTTGATTCCCCATAGTCCTTCCCTGTGGAGCTTCTTCAAGATGCAGCCCTTGATCTTGGGTGTTGGCAACTTCAAGCGTTTAAGCAGGTCGAGGAGGTAGAAGCCAAAGCGAGTCTCTCCAAAGTCCTCCGCGGTGGTGTAGTCGAATCTCTTCATCCTTAAGTTAGAAGGAACAAGGTATGAGATAAAATGTATAAGTCAAGAATTACGAGTACTTAGAAGAAGACCAGAATATTATGTAAAAGTTTTTATACTTAGTAAAAATTAAGTTTTCAGCCAACTTATTCCTAACCAAACCTAGGGTTTCGATCCTACAGGCAACACTATGCTCTGATACCATCTGTAATGTACCTGCACTTAGAAATATGGCAAGTACCTGTGTATAGTGCAAATCCCTGGATCGTTTCATTTGCACACACAGTTTACGATGAATATCACAACATTGTATCTTTATTACACGAATAATCCAGACTTGGTAAAATAAATGGTTCGATACAACTTTGCATAGCTCAAGGCTAGCGGAAAATAATAAAGCAGCGGAATAACACATCAAAGAGCCTCCATCTTCATGATGCGCCACAGGCGAAAACCATGTTGTTGCAGGCTCGAAACCCCAAACGAAAACCTTACTCCTCGTCAGAAAATTCTGCACCAATTAATAATTTGCAACAGAGTGGGTCAGATACCATTAAAATGGATCTGGCAAGTGACACCATGTGGAAACTTAGTGGAATAACTCTATAACCTGTATGCATATTTGGCTGGTGGAGTTTCAAGGCTATTTTGCATAAAGCCAATTTTGCCTAACACTTTAGTAAAATATTTTCCTTAAAATTGAGACATGTATGGTATGACAACCACAATCTCATCTACCCATGTTTACCCATCAAGTTTTACTTAGAGAAATTTGAATGTTGGGAGCCTCCGTTGAATCCTTGATCAGCTGCTTGAATTGTTCGTAACCGGGGACATGGCTATGTACTTAGTTTTTAACTCTGCAGAGGTTGTGCACTTTCACCATTAGACTCAACAAACCCAAACTATCCTCAAGCACTCAATTTGTGTTAAGGAAAAGGAGAGAGTTGAGACGAGACTTTTCAGAAGCATTTTCTCCTTCCCTTACTGGCTTGACCCGTTCCACCTACCTCCTCTACATCTGCTTGTCAAGCCGGGAGAAGTCCATGCAACTTAATTCATCTAGCCAGAGCCCATATGACTAATGGCTGCACGGGAAGCATCTTCACTTAGAGAAAACTTTCGTCCCTTTGTTCCTGGGTGGCAATCCACAAGTGAATATCCCATCAGTAAAACCCCTAGGGACAACACTCAACTCATACAACCATTCAAGCCCAAATCCACCCAGGTGATAAATTAACTTAGTAGAATTAAGCTTTTCAATAAAACACTTTTGCATAGCACCAATATATCTACTAAGTTATCCATAGGTTTCTAGACACAACTAGTGTAGCGGTATGATGGGTTTAGCACATAGCAATAATACTATCCAACACATGCTTATAAATAAATACACTAGTAATGCATATAAAGATACTTAGAAAATTTATGGGGGTGTGCCACTTGCCTTGGCAACAAGCAGAAAAGCAACAACAGCTGCAACAGTCCTCGTTTCCCTCCGGAGATTCTAACACATCAAACAATACATAATGAACACACAAGTTCCATAAAACTTCTAAGGAAAATATGCAATGCATGATGTGCAAAATATTTCTAAGGACTAGGGATGCATGCCATGTTACGAAATTATTCTAAGTCACAATAAGGCAAGCAAGATGGTCCAAAAATGACTAAGGCCATGGTCATAACACTTGGGTAGAAAATTGACTAAGGACTAGAAGTTAACACAACAAGTCAAAAATTATTTCTAAGGCAAGTTTAACCATTTTAAGATGCCAAAAAATTCTAAGTGTTTTCTACTACATCCCAACTCTTCCAAAATAATTTCTAAGTTAATTAGCTCGAATTTTGGTGAAGAGAATAATTATTATACATTATATAATCATTAAAAATCTCCTAAAAGAGGATATCTACAAATAAATAGAAATTCGTAGGAAAATAATATACAAAAATATAATGATAGTTCCTACTGCCAAGTATTTCTTAAACAAAACTATAGCAATTGGATTTGCTCAAAAATAATTTTTATAATTAAAGATAAGTCAAAATTACTTAAACAATCAATTTTAAAATTTGAACCAATTTGAAATTATCATAACATAATTTAAACTATCCCAAAAGTTTCTACAGGTCATAAGCTTTTCAAAAATATAAAGTTTGAAAATTTTGGCCGAGCCAATAAAAATTAGTAACAGATCTAAGTTGCAGGGGCCTTTCTGTGAAAATTGCCAGTCTTCTCCTCGCTGGCGCTGACGGGGCGTTGACTGCTGACTTGGCGGCTGACGCGGACGGCTTGGCGACGTGGCACTCTCCGGTTGGCTGGTACCCCTTCGCTTAGAAGATCTAATCTATACCGTACAAACATGATCCTACGATCCAGATCTAATCGGGGGTGGCCGGCCGGAGCTAGGTTTCCGGCGAGCGACGGCGCGCGGCGGCGACGGCCTCGGCATCGGCGTTCCTAGCGATCTACGGTGATCTAGGAGACGTGGCTAGTACCTGGATGACCAGCGTGACGAGGCGAGGTCGGTGGCGAGGTGGTGGTCGACGGCGAGCTCTCCTCCGTCGGCGATTGCTCGTCGGAGACACGGGTGGCGGCGGCTCCGTTCGGTTGATCACGTGCGCGACGATCTGGTGAACAAAAAAGGAGGCGGAGATGTCCGTGAGGTGCAACCCGACGAGGAGAGGAGAGAGGGGGTAAAAAGGAGGGCAGGGGACGTCGTGCGGTGGTCGGAGTTGGCCACTTACCGGCGGCGGGCAGCGGAGCAAAACGAGCAGCCTGGGGGCGTGGAAGCTAGGGTTTTTGGGGCAAAAGGACGTGGACGTCGAGGGGTTTATATGGGCGAGAGATGGGGGCAATCCCGTAGCAAATCGCAACGGATTCGTCTCCGATTTTTGCTAGGTTACGGTGTGAGTTCTTGCGCGTCACGGCTTGGAGGGAGATGACATGCGGGCCCGGGGTGTCAGCGGGGGAGATGGAGTGGGCCGCATGGGCTGATGCTGCGCGCGCGAGGGTGAGAGGGAGGGCCGGTCGGAGATGATGATGGGCCGGTACTGGCCTCCTCGGGTGGGCTGGCTCGGCTGCGGCCGGTTTGCTTTTTTTTTTAAACAAAGCCTTTTTCCTTTTTCTTTTCTCTGGCTCTAACACTTAAAAAAAACCATAGCCAAACCTTTTTATAAAAATGTGCAAAAATACTTTTTAGAGAGCTTTTTCAATTATAGAATAATATGACACTTGTTTTGCCATCAAAATAAAATAAAATATTAAAAAAAACATGGCTAGGGTTACTTAGCACCCTTATTCCATTATTTTGAATATATAAAACCAAATAGGTACAAGCCACTAAATAATTAAAATAAATGCAGCAAACATATGCATATGATGACATGAATGCATGCTTATGAAATTTTGAGAAATTGGGATGTTACAAACGTGGAGGCTATAAGCCTTTCTGCAGTAGTGTTTGTCGCTTGATCGATGGTTGATGTAGAGGGCTCCACTAGCGTCGAGCTTGATTCCAACTCCGTTTCCACAAGGGGTTCCTCAACGGGTATAAGGGGACCTATACCCATTCTTCCTATGGCAATGGAGGAGGGCTCATCACCTACATCATCAAGATCAACTTGCCCCACTTGGGAGCCATTATCCTCATGGAACACCACATTCATAGATTCTTCAACACACCTGGTAGATATGTTGTAGACTCTATAAGTGTGGGAATCCTTGGCGTAACCAACAAATATGCCTTCAAAAGTTCTAGGCTCGAATTTAGGCAGTTTAGAACCTTTAATGTAAGCTTGACATTTGCAACCAAAAACTTTAATATAAGAGAGGTTGGGCTTTTTACCACCAAGAAGTTCATAAGGAGTCTTGTTAGTGAACGGGCGGAGATAGAGCCGGTTGGATAGATGACAAGCAGTGTTGATGGCTTCGGCCCATAAATTATATGGAGACTTGAATTCGGCCATCATAGTTCTTGCCATATCAATAAGTGTATGGTTATTTCTTTCCGCAACACCATTTTGTTGAGGGGTATACGCAGCGGAATATTGGTGTTTAATACCCTCATCACTCAAGAATTCATCCATGGTGTAATTCTTGAACTCGGTTCCATTGTCACTTCTTATGGCCAAGATGGTTGTATCATATTGGCGTTGTACTTGAGTAGCCCAATCAATGAATTCCTTTTGAGTTTCACTCTTCTTCTTGATATAGAAGGTCCAAGTGTATCTTGTATAATCATCAACAATCACCAAGCAATATTTCTTTCCACCAAGGCTTTCATAAGTAGGAGGCCCAAACAAATCCATATGAATGAGTTGGAAGGGCCTCGTTGTATTGATTGTTGTCACTTTGGGATGGTTGCAACACAAGAGCTACAAGGACGATCTTTGGAAAAATTCACTTTTATTAGTCCTTCCACATGCTCACCCTTCACAAGTGTTTGCAAGTTTCTCATACTGACGTGGCCCAACCGGCGATGCCAAAGCCAACCCACATCGGATTTAGCCATTAGACTTGTGGCAATATGTGTAGTTTCTTTCGAGAAATCCACTACATACATACGGTTTTCCACAAATCCAACAAAGGCTACTTTAAGAGAAATTGTTTGAAGGATAAGCACATGATACCGTCCAAAGACAATAGTAAAGTTGCACTCGCAAAGTTGCAAAACGGAAAGTAAATTATAACCAAGGGACTCAACAAGGAGGACTTTCTCAATGGATGTATCCGGAGAAATGACCACCTTGCCATGTCCCAATACCTTGAGTTCGGAACCATCACCAATCGTGACATGAGATACCTTGAGAAGTTGATACATTAAGTCACTTAACACTTCTTTGCTTCCGGTCATATGTACGGAGCAACCGCTATCAATAAGCCATGATGATCCTCCGGAAGCACATACCTACAAAGAATTAAGTCCTTGATTTAGGTACCCATGTTTTGATGGGTCCTTTCTTGTTAGTCACAAGGGTCTTGGGAACCCAAATAGAAACATGATAATCACTACCATATGAAGTGCCAACATATTTTGCATAAACATGTCCATCATTAGATTTCAAAAGCACATATGATGGATTATATTTTCCTGCAAAATTGTTGTGAGAAGATGTGTTATTAGGAGCAATGCTTTTAGCAAGGATATCAAATTCATCTTCATCATTAGCCAACTCCCCCTCCTTCACAAAAACAATAGCATTAGTGGAGGGAGTTGACTTCTTCTTCTCATTGGTCTTCTTGGATGAGACTCCAAATCCAAGTCCTTCCTTACCCACAACTCTCCTTTGATTTCTCAAAAGATTATTGAGGTTCTTTTCTCCTTGGATGCAAGAGACTAGTCCTTTCTCAAGTTGAGCCTTCAACCTATTGTTCTCCACTATGAGAGATGCTTTGACACACAAGGGGTTAGTGGCACAAGCATTTTCATTTATATCCTTATCTTGAGAGATGTCATGTGACTCCTTAAGAACCTTGAGCTCTCTTGAGAGTGCCATGTGAGCTTTCTCAAGATGCTCAAAATCCTTAAGTAGTTCATTGTGACCATTCATAATGTTATCATTTTCATCCATAAATTCCTTAAGCTTACATAGTGCATGATCACGGTCACCCATCATTTTAGATAGATCTAAAGTGGAGATTTCCTCAATAGAATCTTTAAGGCATAGTGCATTATCTAGAGCTTCCTCAAGCTCCGCTATCCTATTAGCATCATCACGAGCGAAACCCTCAAGTTGACATATTCTTTCTTCATGTTCCTCAATGAGACCATATGCATTACCAAGTTGAGTCATCAAGGCATCGAATGCAATTTTATTTTCACTTTCAAGTGATCTCATGACTTTTGAAAGATTATTAGCATTCTTATCATCAAGTTCCTCAACACAATTTAACAATGATGGAGTAGAGGAAATTGAGGGTTTTAGTGAGTGGGTTACCTTTGGAGATGTACCCTTGGCCATAAGGCACTTGTGTTTGGTTGGACCTTTCTTGTCATTCGGAGTTGAAAAGAGAGAATCCAAAGAAGAAGGAATAACCCCAATTGCCATGGCCGCCATGCCGACTCGTTCTTCTTCATCTTCACTTTCTTCACCTGCGGATATGTATTCTTGCTCATTTGTCACCATTGCCCTTTTAGGTACCTTCTTCATGAAGTTCTTGTTCTTGGGAACAAAGTTGGTTTTCTTGATGAGCTTTCCTCCATTCTCAATTCTACTCTTGTAAGGACAATCCGCAACGAAGTGCTCACTATCTCCACAATTGAAGCAAGTTCTTGCTTTCTTCATACTTGAGCCTTCTTTTCCCTTGTTCTTCGTTGCATTTGATCTAAAATCCCCTTTCTTCCACCAATTATGGTTGGCAAGCGCCAAACACTCATTGTGTGACACCCTCTTTTCCTTCTCGGACGGCACATAGGTGGATCCACCTTCATCACTTGATTCTTCCTCAACATAAGATGTTGCCTTCAAAGCAAGAGATACTCTCTTCATTCCATTCACACGAGCTAGAACATCTTCCGAGGATTTCTTCATCATGTTCATGGTGACAAAGGTACCCAAAACATCATTGGGAGTTAGATCCATGTAGTCCGCCCTTGATTGAACATTCATTACCATGTTCTCATTGTATGGAATCAAGGTTTGAAGGAATTTTCCTTTGAACCAATCATCATCGCAATCCTTGAATCCAACATCCTTCATGTCCACAACGAGAGCCTTGAGTCTTCGATATACATCTTCCGGAACTTCTCCATCCTTCATGATGAAGTGATCAACTTGCTGTTGAAGAAGTGATTTCTTTGAGCGTTGCATGCTCACATTGCCATCATACATTGCAAGTAGATAATCCCAAGCTTCCTTGGCATTTCGGAGAGACCGGATGTGCTCAACACCTTCATTGACCATTGCCTTCTCGAGCATGTGCATAGCATGTGCATTGAGTTGTTCGTCAATGATCTCACTTGAGGTCAAATTATTGACATCCTTAGGATAGTATCCCCTCTCAATGATTCTCCATATTTGCATTGAAGAGCTACACACATAAGACTTCATAGAAGCTTTCCAATTAGTAAAACGGGTCCTATCTACTAAAGGTGGATTACCAAGATTGTTCACATGTGGGTGTTGGACGTTAGGAGCAATGTTATAAACATGTCCAAATTGATTTAGTTCCCTAGATTTGATAGATTCTACTTCACTTTCTTTAGATGGATTTCTAGGGTTACCATTTTCATCTAGAGAAACATTTTCATTTTCATTTTCATTGCTAGATGCGGATGAAAGTTTAGTTAGTAACTCCTCCAACCTATCCATCCTCTTATCGGATTTCTTGGCCATGTCATGTATTTGACTTTTAATCAAATCCATCTCGGTGGGTTCCCCCATCCTCCTCTTTAGGCGGTGAAGCCTTTAATAAAGAGACGAGGCTCTGATACCAATTGAAAGGATCGATGAGGTTAACTAGAGGGGGTGAATAGGTTAACTACAAATTTTACTTCTTTTTCGTTTTAATTGAGTATTGCTCAAATATAAGTTCTCTAGATTATGCAACTAGATGAACAACCCTATATGTTGAGCAAACTACTAATAGCACAAGATATATAATGGAATAAGCTAGTAGCAATTAGTAAAGGTAGGTTGAGGAATAACCAACAAGTTGACGCGGAGATTTATCCCGAAGTTCACTTCCCAATGGAAGCTAATCTCCGTTGGAGCGGCGCGGTGTTCACCAAAGTGAAACACCGAGTAGCCTTGATATGGCACACCGTATCTCCGTTGTGTCTTACCACCGATGTGGTGAGACACTTGTCACTATGTTGCCGTTGAGGTTGACAACTAGAACCTTTACAAGGATGAAGCACACTCCACAAGTTGGAGGGTCTTCACCAAATGCACCAAGCCGCCAAGACTCGATGCCCAAGGCCGGGGCACACACCACAACTCAATTGGTGGCTCCCGGCAATGTCTTCGTAGCTCCCAAAGCTCCGAAGGACCACAACCTCTTAGGGTTCCAATGAACACAAAGAGTAACAAGCCCCCTCTCACAAATCAAGGGGGAATCAAATCGGTTTGGTTTTGGAAGTGTAGATGTAGGTCTCCTTTCTCAAATCCCCAAAGGGCTAAGTGATTGAGTGGCTAGAGAGAGAGATCTATTGATTTGGAGCTTTGCAACAATGGTGTTCTTCTTCTGGTCGTGGTCCCCTTTCCAAGGTAGGAGAAGGGATATTTATACCCCACTCCACTTACTAGTCGTTTGAAGGGTTTTCTTCACTTGTGCAGAGAAGCCGGCCTTGCCGGCTCGGAGGCCGGCCCCAGGGCTGAGGTCTTGTGGATCACTATGTGCATAATTTGATACTCTTCAATTGTTTTGAGGCACTAAAATAAATAATGGTTAAAATGTGTTGGTTAATGGTGTTAGAGCTGATTAGTGGAGAGGTGTTATTAAAGCATGGAGCTGTACTTTTCTGAACTAAACAACCTAAGTCAACAATGCTAATGTGTCATGAATTCTACTAAGTTGAAAATAAGTCCCTAGTGGGTAGTTACTGCAACGGTCGGGGAAGCCAACGGGGCACTTGTGTCGCTGCCACGATCCCTCTCGGGGTGTCTCTAACCATTTGTGGAACATTGAAACTGCTAGTTGTTTGCAATATACGAAATGCATTGTGAGCTTTGGTTTTTGGCACTTCCACTTCCATATTTTTCTAGCCTCTTCGGTGCTGCGCAATGCCCTCTCTCACATTGAGATTGGTGCATACTTCGCGAGTACATCCAACTCCGTGGGAGAACTTCATCCTGTTCTCCTACACATAAGCCAACTATCTTACTCAAAACAGCCACCATACCTACCTACCACGGCATTTCCATAGTCGTTCCGAGATACATTGTTGGACTCAACGGTTTTTGTTCCTTGTCGTGATGGCTACATAAATATTATCGTGTTCCTTATGTCATAGCTAAATTGGGTTTGTGTCATGATCTTGTCAATTGCCTAGCTATAATTTGTTCACCCATCACAAGCACATTTTATTTACTTGAGAGACCCCACTAGTGAACCCATGGCCCCCGGTCCATATTTTTTCATTGTTTACAACCTCATTTACTTGCTTTTTCATCATCATTACTCCACTGGTCACTTTTTATTATTTCATCTATTTCATCGTACAATTAACCGCTTTGTTTTCTGCAAGACCGGAAAGATTGACAACCTTTCCGCCATTGGGGGCAAAGTATTTGGTTGAGTGTGTGCAGGTCCACGTCTGTTGAAGGTTAAGCGCCAAAGATTTTCAACATTTACCTCGTTGTTGATTTCAAAGTCCTACTGGTTCGATAAACCTCGGTTCGTTAAACGAGGGAGAACTGCTACTAGCTGCAATTCCGCCTTCGCTTGGGGCACCACCCAACTCTTTTCAATACACCATCAATTCCTATCATTATTACATGTTTATGCTACATTATTATATCATTTTAAGTCATTTTATTGGACTAACCTATTGACAAGATGCCCACTGCCAGTTCCCTGTTTCTGTTTTTGTATTTCAGAAAAGTCACAACAGGAAATATCGTCGGATTGCCCTTAAAATTTATGGAGATTTTTTATGCGACGGAAGACACCCGAGGACAAAAGGGCAGCCTGGGGGGCCACCCATAGGGCAGGGGCGATCCTGGCCTGCGGCGCCACCTGGACCCGCGGGTGGGACCCGCACCTGCTCCTGGGGCGTCCCCTCGGTCGCCTCCGACGCCTATAAAATCATCCCCGACGCAAAAACCCTAACTCTCGAAGGATTTTCCCAAATACGATATAGAGCTCCGCCGCCATCGCCGACAAGTTTCGGGGGTCAGATTGCCTGTTCTGGCACCCTGCCGGGATGGGGATTGACCCCCGGAGCTATCTTCACCGCCATCGCTGCCTCCGGGATGAGTTGTGAGTAGTTCCCCCGTGGACTACGGGTTTGTAGCAGTAGCTAGATGGTACTATCTCCCTCTTGTTGTTTAATACCATGTTCTCGTGAGCTGCCCTACATGATCGAGATCAATCCGATGTAATATGCGTTGTGTTTGTTGGGATCCGATTGATTGGCACGTTATGATCAAATTATTTATGTTTATGAATTGTTGTTGCTGCAATGTTGTTATGCTTAATGCTTGTCACTAGTGCACGAGTGGAATGATCTTAGATTTGGGCGCGTTATGTTTTCATGAAGATAATTGATACTTAGATCGTATCTACAAGTTGTATGCACCTGTTATTAGTCCGGAACCGGAGACCTCGAGTGACAGAAACGGGGACATCGATGGGAATGGTTAGTAACTTGAGGATTACATATGTTCATTGTGTGTTAATGCTTTGCTCCGGTGTTCTTTTAAAAGGAACACCTTAATTGCCATTTGTTCCTTAATTGGCCCGGCTGAAACCGGATGGCAGGACAAAAGATGTTGTGCGAATTCTCATTGCGAGTGGTTACAACTATATATGGAGTACATGCCTACGTATGATTGATAAACTGAATACTTTGTTATAATTAATTAATTAGTGCAATTCTGTCAATTGCCCAACTATAATTTGTTCACCCAATGCATGATTATTTGCTTAGGAGAGCCGTCACTAGTGAAACTATCAAACCCCGGTCCATATTCATCCATCAACTACGCCATCAACTATTTTCTGCGCCATTGCCTCCGTTGTTACTATTGTTCTCAAATCACTGTTGCTTTCACCTCTCTCGTGTTACTTGTGCTTCTCCAGTTGTGGCTGAATTAACAACTCAGCTGCGAAGACCTCTAAGTATTCTTTGGCCCCCCTTGAGTCGAATCAATAAATTGTGTTATACTACCCGCGAAGACTGTTGCGATCCCCTACACTTGTGGGTTATCACTCATCCAAAACAAATCACTAACAAATATGAGCAAATTTTCAACTCGTGGAACAAAACTATGAGAGGAATAAAAGTTCGGTCCAAAAGAACAACATTTTTGTGCCCAAGGAACAAAAATATTAGCATGTAAAAAAATGTGCACTATTATTTTAGATAGTTTAACAAATCATTGGTAATAGCGCAACGGAAATTTAACTCCTCACAGAATAAATCATGATTACATAAAGGAACAAAATTCAGCATCCAAGGAACATATTATGGCTGCTAGTGGAATAAAAATTGTACCATCCTCATGAAAAAATAGACATTAATTTTAGAACGCGTGGACAAACTACAAGGAAACAACAAATTTAGACCAAACGGAACAAAGTCTAAGGACATGAGAACAAAATCATGACTAATAGAGGAACACAATATTAGACCAAGAGGAACAAACAATCGTGGAACAAATCATACCTATATATGGAACAAAAAATACGCTAACAAAAACGTAACCACTTTAGAAGCGTAGTACGGAAGGAAAACAAAACATGGGCGTTGCTTCTGCAATTTTCTTATGATATATAAATGGAAAACAGAAAAAACATGACCAAAAGGAACAACAGGAATTAGCTCACGTGGAAGAGAAACACGACTTATGTTGAAACTAATACCAAGACCAAAAGAACAAAATAAATTAGTTCACGTAGAACAGAAACACAACTTATGTTGAAGCAAAAAGCAATACCAAAAAGAACAAGTGCATGAGTTTAAAAACAACAATTTTAAACACATGTGGAGCAAAATCACGAATGCAAGAGGATCAAAAGTTTAGACCAATGGTAACAATTTTATACACATTAGGAACAAATCATAAAATAAGAGGAGCAAAAGTTTAGACCTACAAATATAAAATTTAGACACATAAGCAAAAAAAATTACAAGTATATCACAATGAAAAAACATACATCTAGGAACGAAAATTTAGTGGACCTAATTTTATAAAGTAAGAAGAACATACATTTCTAAAATAATGAACAAATACTAATACACCTGAGAACAAAAAAGTACATCAGAGGGATCAAAAAAACATCCATAAACAAAAATTTAGTGGAATTAATTTTGTATAGTAAGAGAGAACAAATATTTCTAAACCAAGGAACAAATACTAATACACAAGGGAACAAAAATGTACACTAGAGGAAACAAAAAAAATAAACATCCAGGAACAAAATTTGTGGAGCTCTTTTTGAAGAGTAAGTCAAAAAAAAATCTGAATGAAGGACAAATGATTATACACCAGGGAACAAAAAAACCATCACGGAAAAGAAAAAAGAATGCATCGAAATAAAAAATGGGGAATTAATTTTTAGAAATTAGAGGAACAAATCTTTGTGAATAATGAAACAAACAGTTATACATGTGGGAACAAAAAAATGATTCCCTCCGTTCCATAATATAACCCTTTTTAGCAAATTAGTTTAGCTTGATAAAAAGGCTTACATTTTGAAACAGAGACCGAGAAAGAATTTTTTTAAGCAGGAAAAAAAAGTAAAGAAAATAAGGAAAGTAGAAAGAACAACGCCAGAAAAAAAAAGATCTGACGGCCCAACAGCGAACACCAGGAAGGCTAGCAAATTGAAAAGCCCAAGAGAAAAACACAGATATCGTTACAACGAAGCCACCTCTTCGTCTCCGACTCGGATCCTCACTCTTTTCTACCTTCGCGTTCGGGACTGGCTGTGTTAAAAACAAACCCCTAGATCGATAGCCTCCCTCACAAAAAAAAAAAAAAAAAAACACACGCGCAGTAGATCGTGATCGAGAACGAGAGAGAGAGCTAGAGATATCGATATCGAGCTGCCGTCGATCGAGTAGGTCCGCCATGTTTACCACCGACGGCGGCAAGACGTGTAGATCTTCCTCCAGCATCATCGCCACCGAGGAGACCGGGTGCCACCTTCTGAAGATCCACGGCTACTCCCGCACCAAGTTCCTTCCCTTCAATCAGTGTATCAAGTCTCAGCCCTTCACGGTGGGCGGCCATCGCTGGTGTCTCTGTTACTACCCCAATGGTCAGGGCTCCCGGCCTTACGTGGACTTCATATGCTTCAGCCTAGTGCTTGACGAAGATGTCGCCACAGCCGTCCATGCAAAATTTGATATCTATCTCGCTGGTTCGGCCAAGGAGCAAGACTCGTCCTTGATGACAACATCGGTTTTCCAATTTTCTAGCCGTGGTACTCATGGCCCGTACCCAGGGTTCTTTAGAAGGAGGAAAGAATTTGAAAATTCAGAGCATCTTAGGGACGATTCGTTCACCGTCCAGTGCGACATCGTCGTGATGAACAATTACCGCACTACGGAGGACAGCTCCGTGCCCCCGTGCGACCTAGGGCAGCACCTCGGCGAACTCCTCAAGAGCGAGAAGGGAGCTGACGTGGTGTTCGAGGTCGCCGGCGAGACATTCCCTGCGCACCGGTGCGTGCTCGCGGCCCGATCGTCTGTGTTCTGTGCCGCGCTTTTTGGGTCGATGAAGGAGGGAAGCAACGACGCGGGGGTCGTAGTACGCGTGGAAGACATGGATGCAGACGTCTTCAAGGAGCTGCTCTTCTTTGCCTACACTGGCTCCTTACCTGCAGCGACACAAGACGTGGTGGATGAAGAAGATTTCAAATGGCAACATTTACTTGTGGCCGCGGACAGGTATGATATGGAGAGGCTGAAACTGGCGTGCGAGGAAAAGCTATGCCGGAACATAGACGTGGGCACAGTGGCGACTTTACTGGCACTCTCTGAGCAGCACCGGTGCGGCAGTCTGAAGAAGGCATGCTTGGAGTTTCTCGGAATATCTCAGGGAAACATGAGGGCAGCCATGGCCACTAACGGGTTCCAGCATCTGCGTAGGAGCTGCCCTTCCCTTGTGGAGGAGCTGATGTCATTTCCTTTGGCCAATGCGTGACCTTGGCGTCTCAGTTAAGCAATCTCCCGATGTTGTTTTAATTAGTTCACTAGAGGCTGGGGCGCCCCTTCGGGCGCCTCCTTGCCAGTCAGTGGCGTTCACATAGGATTACAAGGACTGAGTGTAATTTTATAATTACTAGCTAAGTGTCCGTGCGTTGCTACGGAGAAAACAGATACATTTATTTTAAATGAAGAATGCGGGTAAATTGTTACGGATATTATTTTACGGGCTGAGGTGTCAATTCACGCAATGGTCGTAGGAGATATTTTCGGAACTTTCACATAAGTCTCTTCCAATTTACTTCAGCCCACATTGTGTTCGTAACAAAATTGCCCATAAGTGTAGCATTACTGATTTGAACATGTCGATCAAAACAATAGTTCTAGTTATAAAAAAATGCGTGTCAAGTATGATGGGTCAAAATTTGCATTTATATGATAGATATAAACCCACTCTCATTACTTCCCTCGCCAGTCGTCATGTCTCCTCTTGCCACATGCACGTCGTCGCTTAAAAAACCAGGCATCTTACCTTCCATCAGTTGGGCACCTTTTAAACTAACAAATATATGAAATGTTCCTCACAGTATGCCTGATGAAGTAGTAATATAAGAAATATTTTTAATAAAACTAGCCAGGTGGCCCTCAATGACTTTATCTCGGGACATTCCAATATGTTGGTATATACTTTTACATATTTTGGTTCAGGCAGACACAATCAGGTCAGTATAACTCATATGTTTACATATATTATATAATGTGATGTCTCAAAAATAGAGTTTTCGTATCATAAAATATGTAGGCTTCGTTCTTCCATATATTCAATCCTCATGCTTTCTTTTAATCACAATCTTTATGGAAATTGTAATTCAGAGTTGTTGTTAGCACCATTTTTTCTAAGAAATATGTATTGTTATCCGGTGACATGATTCGGCATGGCTAAAAGAAGCACATTCGACGTGCTATTGTGGAACCACTACCTAAATATTTTCTTCGGGAAAAAACCCCTGAAATCTGAAACATGTTAAGGAAAAATAACCTGATAATTTTAAAGTTTGGCGTATATACTGCCAATCAGATTAAATTAAGGAGGATGAAACCACAAAGAGAGAATAATAGGAAATAGAAGTTATAACTTCATTTTGAATTATATTTTAAAGTACGACACTAACATTGTCTCCGCTTGAAAAAATTCAGATCGAACTGTAGCACAAAGATAGATTAAATATTCTGATTATTATTGGTATGATCTAAACAATTATCTTATGCACCGACCAGACAATTTGTTTGCTACGCAACGTAGACTATTGCTTGAATATGAAGATAATGCATGATCCTTGTTAAGTTAACTGCTACCATGACCATCTAGAAGTTACTTAAGCTAATAATACTCTAGAAGTGATGAAAATTGTGTAGCTCTTGAGATCTATCTTGAAAAGTAAGCTTGGTTCAATATTATATAAAAGTTCCTTTTTGCATGAGTAAGAGATACCTTTTTTTTTGCTGCAGCCAAATGTAATCAATAGTCAGTGATTTTTTTTATTACTTACCTCTTGTGCACATAAGCATTATCCCGAAATATTAATTGCTTAATAAATGCATGAAAAATAAGAAACAGATAGGATACATTTTTCTCTACATTCTGATATAAAATTCATAATTTTTGAAGTTATAAAACAAAAGTTATGAATTTTACAAGATTAATTAATTAACAAAAGAGTTAATTATTTTAACCAATTAAATTAATTTCAAAAAAATCAAACAAAATTTATATTCGGATATTTTGTACAATTTTGTGATTTCATAACATATTTTAGTTGCAATATTTGGAATTAGTTTGGCCAGAAATTAAATATTTACCAAACAGGGCAGAAAAATAAAAGCAGGGGCCTAGTTGCAAAAGATTTTCATTAACTGGGCTAGACTGCAAAACTTCAAATCTGGATCTGGGGATATATTTTGTACCGAGATGGGTTTTACTCATCTGTATGACAGGTGGGTCTAGGGGGGCCGCATGTCAGGGTCGGGAGCAAAGGAAAAAGGGGGGTTTTAGGGCTTGTTTGATTTGAAGGATAGGAACCAATCCTTCAAAGGAATTTTAACATTTGGTGTGAGCTCATGTTTTTTTTTCCTTTGAAATATGAAGGATAGGAATCAATTCCTACATAGGAATAGGAATCCATTCCTTTGAATCAAACAAGCCCTTAATTTTGTCAACAAAAGGGATCGAACCCGGGGCTGGACAAGCAGTTAAAGGAACAGGACCAAATTGGCTTTGCTCGGTTTAGTGTACAGAAGAGGATTTGGCAGCTTAAGTAGCGGATTCATGACGTTAACTGAACCCAAGGTTCAGTGTTTAGGTGATAGATGCAGGTGAACGACAGCGACGTTCCGATGGCCGGCGACATCCACAATCTGGTGGCGCGTGCGAGTGGGAGATAGAGTGCATGCGAGGACGACGTGCTGGTGCAGCAGGTGACCGGGGCAAAGGAGCTCGTGCTCATGCCCGTGCTCGACGGCGGCTACGGGCTATGGAGACGATACGCACGAAGGCGACGTCCAGAGCAAAAGGGAGAGGGAGAGAGTAGCCTAGCGGCGGTGATGCTCATCGTGAGACTGCAGGGGAGGTGGACCGGCCCGAGACGACGATGGTGAGAGTGCGGTGACGAAGAAGAAGGCGTCGGTGTCTGGCCGTAGAGGAAGAAGACGAGGATGTCCCGTGCAGCTCCGGCTCCAGATCCCACGTGGTCGAAGAAGGCGAGGAAGAAGGCGTGCTCCTCTTCCGCAACTAGCCCGACGCAGCGAACCCCATGGCGGCGACGGTGTTGTGCTCCTCCAGCTGCTTTGGTGGGGCTCGGAAGAGGCAGAGAAGGAGGGAGGAAGGAGAGGAGATGGTGGCGGCGGCGCAAGGGAAAAAGGAGGGAGGCGGCTAGGGTTAGAGAAGGGAGCGTCCGGCTGCGTTTTTTATAGCCGGGGAAAAGTGGCGAGGTGGCATGGAGGCGGAGAAAGGAGGCGACGGCGCGGGTGCGAGGGAGGACAATGACGTGCGCCTGTCCGTACGAGGACGACCGCATCGAACCGGTAAGTGGGCCATGGGCTGCTTCGGGAAGGAAACGGGCCAGGGAGAAGGCAAGGGGAAGGAAAAGGTAAGGTGGGTTGCGGCCTCTTTTCTATTTTTTTTCTTCCTTTGCTTCTTTTCATTTTCCACAGAATTTTAGAAGAAGAGACAAGGAGGGAAAACAAAATAAAAGGCCAGATTTTATTTTACCACAAAAATATATTGTCACAATATAATTTGTAAACTTATTTATTTGCTTGAGAAGTGTCGGGGGGCAGCCCCCGAGTGGGGTCAATATGGTGAAATAAGCAAGGACTCGGAGTTGACCGAGTCAGTGGAAACCGACATACCATACCGGCCTACTCGGTGTCGACCGGGTCAAGGCTTACCGACATATCCCTATGTCGGATCATGCTTATTATATGTCGGGATCCTCTTTGTTGTTCTTATGTGCAGGAAAGGGCAAACCGAGTCAAGGACGTGGGGCGTGTCTATGCCGGGTAAAGGTTATCCCGGACGGTGGACCAAGCTCCTTGAGACACGGAGCGAGACAAGGGCGGCGGTGTGCCGCAAGTGGACGGCGTGCCATGCCTCGGCCATGCCTCTGATGCGGGCGGCGCGGCACAGCGGCGCTAGGCCTAGACGTGGGCGTGCTGTCTCATGCAGAGGGCACCGCGGCGACCAGCGCTGACATGGTCTGGGCGTGGTGCAGCGGCGCCCGTGTCGGGCGGAGACCAAGGAGTATGGCGACAGTAGCTCTGTTTTACACTGTAACCCTGGGTTTCCCTATATAAGGGGTACCAGGGGCTCCTCTTACGGGGACGGATGCGGAGGCGCTGGACAAACACTTAGTCATTTTCCTTGAGAGCTAGCAGGAGAGCAAGAGTGCAGTTCTGAGACTCGGTAGAGGCTTGGAGTAGGTAGTTCTTCCTACCCAGCTCAAGGAGCAAACTTGTAATCAGTTGTAATCCACATATATCAATCAGAAAGGCAGGAGTAGGGGTATTATCTCCTCACGAGAGCCCCGAACCTGGGTAAAATCGAGTGTGTGTGTGTGTTTGTGTGTGTGTGTCTCTCTGTACGTCTTCAGGTGCAAGCCCTCCCCGGTTGCCTCCAGCGTCCAATCGGCCCCACCTTAAGCCTATATGGCATCTGTCCGTGCACCACCACGACAGTTGGCGCCCACCGTGGGGCCAGCAGCGGCGCTGGCTGGTGTGTTCATCCGGACGGGTTCCTTCATCGCGTCGGGTGAGCGCGTTCTCTGTGGCCTTGTCCACAGGGTCGGCTCGCTCAACGTCGTCAGCGACAACGCCGGTTGTTTCGGCAGCAGGCCGTTACCTCGGAACGGATGCCTCATCGAGTTCGGCTCCCTCACCGTCTACGTCGCCACCGAGGTCCCCTGCCGGTTTCCCGAAAGGGTGCAGGTTGCAGCGGATCCCCCCGCTGTCTGTGCAGCTCGCGGCCGACGTATCGCCCGTCCCCCCGCTAGCTGTGCAGAGGTCATGATGACCGCCCCGGTTGCTGGTGCCGGGGTGGCCGAGGTCAGCACCAGATCCGCCAGGACGGCGCGCCCGCCGCTGGAGAGGCCGGAGAATCGTCCGGAGCAGGCCGGTACATCTGCTGTGCCGGTGACGCCGAGTCCTCTTCAGGACGCAATCGAGAAGCTGGTAACGCCAGTGGCTCCGAGCGCAGATGTTGCTCTGACTCAGGCGGAGTTGGAGCAGCAGCGCCAGGAGATACTCCGAGAGGCCCAGGAGGTGGCCCGAGTCAAGCAGGATTTCGACATCTCCCTCCGTGAGTACAACATCGCTCATGGTTTTACACCGGTAGCCAACCCGGTTAGTCGCATAAATGAGGTACGTGCTAGAGGTAGAGACCTCAATGCCGAGATAGCTAGAGATGGTAGAGCCAGATCTAGTAGAACTGCTAGTCATGTGTCGGCAGGCCGGCCGAAATACAGTACCCCGGGCAAAAACCTTAGAGCTGCTGAGGCTGCCATAGCTGAGTTACCTAATTTATCCGGTGAAGCTCGTAGTAGGCAGCAGGACCGAGTTAATGAGTTGGTAGCTGTAGCCAACCGTCTGAATGAGGCATTCCGGAATGCAAACCCGGGTGTAGGAGGATCCGGATACCTCTACTCAAATGATGGTGCCGGAGGAGTGTCCAAGGGACAGGCCTCTTCGCCACATGTCGGCGGAAGCCGTGGCCAGAGTGTAAACTCCGGTAAAAACAAGCAGATGCAGGCGTATGATCCGGTATATGCCGGAAAGCAGAAAGCTGCCCAAGGTCAACCCGGTCAGGGAGCTCCAGGACCCGTTCAGGGCAGACATGAAGCCAACCGAGTTAACCCGGCAAATCCGGGTCAGCCACCTCGGTATCCGGTACCCAATCCACCTCGTCATCAAGCGGGTGCCGGGTATGCCGAGCCGGCCGCTGACCGATATGACGACGGTTACTCGGCCATGGAGCGTGCCGGGTATACAAGATTCAGAGAGCTGGCGTCTGAGGGTGCACTCGGTGCTAGGCTGGGAGCTCGCCAGCTACCGGCTCATGACGTTCGCAACAAGCTTGACAGAATTTATCTGTCTGAAATGCTGGAGGAACAATGTCCACCGGGTCCTGCATGCTTTGGACCCCGGATCATGAAACAGTCACCTGTACCGAATTTCCAACTCCCCCGGGGTGCAAAGACCTATGACGGCAGCACCAAGCCGGAGGACTGGTTGACAGATTATGTCACAGCGGTGCATATCGCTGGTGGCAGTCGCCGATGGGCCGTGCGGTATGTACCGCAGATGCTAGAGGGACCAGCCCGAATCTGGCTGAACAATCTGGAGGAGAACATCATTGATTGCTGGCTCGATTTCTCCGAGGCCTTTGTCAGCAACTTCTCCAGCACCTACAAGAGGCCGAATCGCCCTCAGCAGCTGTCCATGTGTCGGCAGAGAGAAGACGAAACAGACCGGGAGTACCTGACTCGGTGGAGCACGATCCGGAACTCCTGTGAAGGGGTAATCGAGTCACAAGCCATTGCGTGGTTTGCGCAAGGATGCCGACATGGCTCCATGCTTTGGCAGAGACTCCAGAGGGAGATGCCGGCCACCTTGGCCGAGACAATGGCGATAGCAGACAGCTATGCACTCGGTGATCCAACACAGCCCTTGCTGACCCAGGTTGACGTGGGCAGGAGATATCCTGCTCAGGACCGAGACAGATCAGGTCGGCGTAGCGATCGCCCGGACAACCGAAACAAGAGGAGAGACAACCGGCCGGATTACCAGTACGGGTCTGACCAGGTCGCAGCGGTCGACCAAGATCAAGCGGGTGCCGGCAGTAGCCAGCGCCAGAAAAAATGATGGTCCGTCATGGGGCCAGAACTCGGAAGGGAAGAGGCCGTGGAACGGCGAGAAGAGGCCGTGGAACGGCGAGAGAAAGCCGTGGAACGGCGAGAAGAAGCCATGGAATGGCAACAAGAAACAGTGGGATGATCAGGAGAGGTTCACCTATGAGAAAATGTTGGATGGCCCTTGCTGCTATCACACCAGGCACCCCAGCAGACCGGCTGAACATTCGACCCGGGACTGCGATTGGCACAAGCGCAAGCCAATAACTGCTGGTCCGACATCCAGACCTGCGCCTCTCACTGGTGCAAACACTGAGCCTCTAAACACTCAGCCGAGGCAGGAAAATGTCAACCAAGTGGCAAACAACAACAACAACTACAACCGCAACAACAACGCCGGCCCGAGTCGGCAGAACGAGTACAGAGAACCGCATCAGAGTTACATGGTCTTTGTGACCGAGCCAACTGATAAGCAGAGCCAACACCGGTGTGCGATGGAGGTAAACGCGGTCATGCCGGCCGTGCCCAAGTTCATGTACTGGTCCGAGGATCAGATCACTTGGAGCATCAAGGACCATCCCAAGGTCATGCCGAATCCCGGAGGTTATGCTCTAGTGTTGGATCCGACATTCATCGGGCCCAGCATTAATGTCAGGTTTATCCGGGTTCTTGTTGACAACGGGAGCAGTATCAACATTATGTACCTAGTAGCTCCAACAGAAGCTCTTGCTCATCCTTTACCTAGTAGCATCCCATCTCCATGCGGCCCTTAGCATTGAACTATGCGGGCTGCAATCGAAGTGTAAATCAAAGTGTAATGATCAACGGTCCTGTCCAGCCTCTCACCGATCCACACTTCCTCTCTCAGCTTGGAATGTCTTCTAGTTCAAGGTTTTGAGGATGCTGCAATATAGTTTCCTTTCTTAGCTAGAGTGCCGGTAAATTACAACGATTTGTTAATGCATCACAGGAACAGCATTACCGATGGCAGTTGGAGTTAATTCCTTTCCACTGAACCTACCAGCTCCTTTATCTTGCATATTTAATCTGAATACCTAAGACATCTTCCATTAGCTATGTTATAGCATAAACGACAGTAATCTTACTAAATATTGATTCCAAGTAACATGTGCCTTCAATAGGAAATATATAACCCTGGTGTGCTATGTAAATATACTACTGGTGTGTCCAGCTGAAGTACACATTAGTATGCAGTAAAAGTAGTCATACTTGTAATATTGCGGAATTCTATTGATAATTTGTGATTACATTGTGAGCCCTTGGGCTGTTTATATAGAGGTACAAGACTTGGGGGCAAGAAGCCTAATAGAGATAGAATTGGACTGAACTTAAACTACCAAATATGCTTAACCGTAATATACTCTAACACCCCCCCCAGTCGGATCGGTAGTGGCGTGAACAGGAAGAGCGTAGTAGTCTCACCTTGGACTACGGGTCCATGGCAGTAGCTAGTTGGTAGTCTTTCTCTCTTGTGCTTTATGTCTTATGATCTTGTGAGCTGCCTAACATGATCAAGATTGATTATTGTAATGCTATGTGATGTGTTTGCTGGGATCCGATGGATTATGAAGTTATGTTCAGATTGTGCATGATTCTTATATGAGTAATTTATGTTCTTGCATGCTCTCCGATGTGCGTAGTTACTTTGATCAAGTGATTGTGTGTATCTCAAAGAGAGGGTATTTATGCTAGATAGTGGGTTCATGCCCCCTTTTGTTCCTGGGCACGAGTGACAGAAACATCTAAGGGCGAGGGTGTGCTGTTGCTACTAAGGGTAAAACAGTGGTGTTAATGTCTATTTTGATATTATTATTGCTTACTTCATGCACTTTACTTAATGCAATTGTCTGTTGTTTGCAACTTAATACCGTTGGGTGACAGGCTGGCTAGCGATCCCACGGTGGACTTTTTAGACAAAGACGCAGTTGGACTCAACGGTCTTTGTTCCTTGTCGTGATGCCTCCATAAATATTATCATGTCCTTTTTGTCATAACTAAATTGGGTTTGTGTCATGATCTTGTCAATTGACTAGCTGTAATTCATTCACCCATCACATGCATATTTTATTTACTTGAGAGACTCCACTAGTGAACCCATGGCCCCCGGTCCATCTTTTTACATTGTTTACAACCTCATTTACTTGCTTTTAATCATCATTATTCCTCTGGTCACTTTCATATTTTATCTATTTCATCATACAATTAACCGCTTTGTGTTCTGCGAGACCGGGGAGATTGACAACCTCTCCGCCATTGGGGACAAAGTATTTGGTTGAGTGTGTGCAGGTCCACGTCTGTTGAAGGTATCCCTAAGCACCGGAGATCTTCATCATTCACCTCGTTGTTGATTTCAAAGTCCTACTGGTTCAATAAACCTCGGTTCTTAATTGAGGGAAAACTGCTACTAGCTGTAATTCCGCCTTCGCTTGGGGCACCACCCAACATATCAATATCTACCATCATTTGCCATGTCCCCTCTTCCGAGAGTAGCTAAAAAAGCCATTTTCCTAGAAGGGCCGAATTCTTGACCTGCAGATCATGGACAATGAGTCCACCTTGATCTTTGGGTCGGCAAACAACGTCCCACCGTGCCAATCGATACTTCTTTTTCTCGCTATCCCCTTACCAAAAGAATATTGAACGAAAATAATCTAGTTTTTTCAAGACTCCATTGAGCAATTGGAAGAATGATATCATATACAGTACCATATTACTTAGGACTGAATTTATGAGTACCAATCTCCCACCTAAGGATAGCAATTTGCCTCTCCAACTGGCTAATCTTGCTTCGAACCGCTCCTCAACATGTTTCCATTCAGCATTAGTCAGTCTCCTGTAGTGAATAGGTACACTAAGGTACCTAATCGGAAACTGACCTTGCGCACAACCGAATAAATCAGCATATTGAGTCGCAAACTCCTGGGCTTCGCCAAAACAAAACAATTTAATTTTATGGAAATTTATTTTTCAGCCCTGATAATTGCTCGAACACTTATAAAATCAGCTTCATATTCATTGCTTTCTCTAGGTCGTGTTCCATAAACAGAATTGTAACGTCCGCATATTGGAGGATAGAGAGGCTGCCATCTACCAAGTGTGGAATGATGTAAGACCCACTTAGCGGAACTTTCGTTCTGCCAGTGGACCCACCAAGTTCGTGCGCTTCAGGCATACACACATGGCACATGAACCCGAATTTACAAAATGAATATCACAACACAAACATCTATGACACAAAAGATGGAACAAGATGATAGTTCAAATATAATTTATTACATCATATTGGACACATGTCCCAAATTCAGCAGAAGCAAATATGTCTGAGTACAGACTACAACAAAGGCCTAGTGGCCGGAAAAGAAAAGAGGGACCCATCCACGCGGTCTCAGGCTGCCACCTAGGATCTCTATCTACTTGTCGTAGTCGGCGTCGAACTCCACGAAGTATCCTCCAGCTGGATCGTCGTAGCCTTCTGTCCCACCTGCATCGGTGTAGCAGGCACCGAGAACCCGATTGATATGAGTACGGGGGTACTCAACAAGTCTTACGCGCAGGACAAAAATTAAGATATTATGCACATGCATTGGGAAAAAAGGAGGGCTGTATGGTGGACTTGCAGCAACAACTCTATCAACTACAGAAGACACACTACAACTTCCGTCTAAAATAGAATAAGGAAAGAGAGCGTTTACTCGACTAATCTATTCTAATCACCAAACAAAACCCTCCCTAAAATGACTCCCTCGTATCATAAGCCATCGAGGAAGAAGTCCGGGACACTCACCCGGTGAACAGTTTTAAATCAGGTTATTATTCGGGAAGGACTAATTACTATGCAAATGCATGAATTATGAGAACGGTGATGTCTATGATCTTTTTAGCCAGCACATTGCCCAAGTCGTTCATAACTGTGGACATGGCTTTTCGAAAAGATTTAACCCTGCAGGGGTGCACCATAGTAACCATACACGTTCGATCAACCCACAAGCCACAGAGGCAAGGATCTCACAACATGACCCTTCCCTTCCACTACCGCATTGAATAGGAAGCCACCCATCTGAGTCTAATCCACGTCGGGAGTCCGGCCGAAGCTCCGTTGCGGGCCCAAAGGTTACGTGAATGGCTTCGGGAGGAACACTCAAACGATTGCCGTCCTTCCACATGCGATTAACGCCCATCCCGCAAACCTGTCTTCGCCCCCCAAGTAGTAACCTCTCATCTTCAGTATCATGTGTATGTGTATGTCCAAATTAAACACCCGAACTAGTTGTGGCTCCCTAAGCAATGTAGCAGGTCCGGTACTAAGTAGAAGGGGTTCCATAAGTCTTCCCACGTGTGGGTAGTGCGCTCAGTCTTGGATAAGCGGAAAAGAACGGAGTACCTAGCCGACACTAGCAGAACAAAACACCATAGCTGGCCTTCCACCGGTGCCTTATATAAAAAGTTCACCCACATAACATGTCTTCAATTAATTAAGCTATACCAGCTAAGCAGTGTATAAGGACTCCACAATCAACTCCTAAGCATGCTAGTAGATAACAACAGGTAACACCAACTATGGAGATAGGTAGGCAAATAAGGACAACTGGACTTCTATCAGGCTATGCAATTCTAGTAGGAAACGTAAGACACGACAGAACGAGACCTAAAGCATGCAAGATAGGGCATAGGCATCATATGATAAAGTGGGGGAGGGGCTGCTTGGCTTGCTGCTCACTAGCCTGGTATTGGGCATCAGAAGTGTTGTCGAGAGTCGCAAAGTCGTCGTCTACGATCATACCCCAAACATAGCAAAAGGAAAATGAATACAAGTGAGCAAGCAAGATGATGACATGAGCATTTTAATTATACAGCATTTTAAAGTCCTAAACATTTAATAAACAAAGTTAAAGAGGTTCTATGTATTAATTAAAACAATTAAGGCGTTAGTTGCATTTTTAAAGTTCAATTAATTGGTTTTCTAATTATCCTGAAATATTAATTGTTTAATAAATGCATGAAAAATAAGAAACATATAGGTTGCATTTTTCTCTACATTTTGATATAAAATTCATAATTTTTGAAGTTGTAAAACAAAAGTTATGAATTTTACAAGATTAATTAATTAACAAAAGAGTTAATTATTTTAACCAATTAAATTAATTTCAATAAAATCAAACAAAATTTATATTTAGATATTTTGTACAATTTTATGATTTCAAAACATATTTTATTTGCAATATTTGGAATTAGTTTGTCCAGAAATTAAATATTTACCAAACAGGGCAAAAAATAAAAGCAGGGGCCTAGTTGCAAAATATTTTCATTAACTGGGCTAGACTGCAAATTTTAGATCTGGATCTGGGGATATATTTTGTACCGAGATGGGTTTTACACATCTATATGACAGGTGGGTCCAGGGGGGCGCATGTCAGGGTCGGGAGCAAAGGAAAAAAGGGGGGTTTTAATTTTGTCAACAAAAGGGATCGAACCCAGGGCTGGACAAGCAGTGAAAGGAACAGGACCAGATTTGCTGTGCTCGGGTTAGTGTACAGATGAGGGTTTGGCAGCATAAGTAGCAGATTCACGACGTTAACTGAACCCAAGGTTCATTGTTTAGGTGATAGATGCAGCTGAACGACAGCGACATTCCGATGGCCGGCGACATACACAATCTGGTGGCGCGTGCGAGTGGGAGGCAGAGTGCATGCGAGGACGACGTGCTAGTGCAGCAGGTGACCGGGGCAGAGGAGCTCGTGCTCATGGCCGTGCTCAACGGCGGCTACGGGCTATGGAGACGATACACATGAAGGCGACGTCCAGAGCAAAAGGGAGAGGGAGAGAGTAGCCTAGCGGCGGTGATACTCATCGAGGGACTGCAGGGGAGGTGGACCGGCCCGAGACGACGATGGTGAGAGTGCGGTGACGAAGAAGAAGGCGTCAGTGTCTGTCCGTAGAGGAAGAAGACGAGGATGTCCTATGCAGCTCCGGCTCCAGATCCCACATGGTCGAAGAAGGCGAGGAAGAAGGCGTGCTCCTCTTCCGCAACTAGCCCGACACAGCGAACCCCATGGCGGCGACGGGTGGTGCTCCTCCGGCTGCTTCGGTGGGGCTCGGAAGAGGCAGAGAAGGAGGGAGGAAGGAGAGGAGATGGTGGTGCCGGCGCGAGGGAAAAAGGAGGGAGGCGGCTAGGGTTAGAGAAGGGAGCGTCCGGCTGCATTTTTTATAGCCGGGTAAAAGTGGCGAGGTGGCATGGAGGCGGAGAAAGGAGGCGACTGCGCGGGTGCGAGGGAGGACAGTGACGTGTGCCTGTCCGTACGAGGACGACCGCATCGAACCGGTAAGTGGGCCGTGGGCTGCTTCGGGAAGGAAACGGGCCAGGGAGAAGGCTAGGGGAAGGAAAAGGTAAGGTGGGTTGCGGCCTCTTTTCTATTTTTTCCTTCCTTTGCTCCTTTTCTTTTCCACAGAATTTTAGAAGAAGAGACAAGGGGGGAAAACAAAATAAAAGGCCAGATTTTATTTTACCACAAAAATATATTGTCACAATATAATTTGTAAACTTATTTATTTGCTTGACAAGAAATAAATTCGGTTTTATTCTGTTTGATTGCAAAAATAATAAGTTGGAACACATGTGATAAAGACATGAAATAATAAACCATCTTATTTATTTGACAATTTGCAAAACACAAATGCGAGACGATGTCATGAAATGCAACATAAAACATTACAAGCAATCAAATTAAAAGGGGATTATTTTTGGGATGTTACAACACGCCCCCGCCCCTCGAAGGAATCGCGCCCTGAGATTCCAAGGAAGAAGTGAAAAGGTTGGGATACTCTGATCGAAGATGATCGGTTGGATGTAGCCTTTGCTTTCTAGATCCTCAAGCTATTTCTTAAGCTCAACTAGTTCGGGAGGTCCCATCTTGTAAGGTCGTTTGTAGATAGGAGCTGTGCCTGGTTCAAGCTCGATGACAAATAGCTCTGTCAGCTAGCATACCTGGGAGCTCCTCTGGAAAAACATCAGGAAAGTAACAGACGACTGGAACAGCTTGAATGGCTTGGAGGGGATCGACATTTAGAACAAAGAGTTGGGCAGAAGGTGAAGAATTTGGATAGTAGACTATCTGGCCTGAAGGATGAGAAAGAGTGACCGTCTTTCAAGCACAGTCGAGTATTGCTTTGTTGGCCTTCAACCAATTCATGCCAAGAATGACGTCGATGTCCGAAGTGTGGAAAGGAGCACAAATTAGTATACAACTAATAAGTGTGGAAAGAAGTGGAACTTGCAGATGCAAGAAAGGTTCTACACTGAAGTAGCGGAACAAAGACGAAGTGACAGAAGCAACATTTCTTTCACCAATTCATAGCTGCAACCTAAAGGAACTACGAAAAACCCCGAACACGTGAAAACCTATTTAAAAAAAATTAGGAAAGGAGAGAAAAATGTGTATCACTTCCTTACCAGAAGAAAGGGAGGGTGGGTGGGGAAAATGGTAAAGAGAACAGTGTTCCTACTCTCGCGTATATTTTTCTTGAATAGCTACTAAAATAAATTCTAGACTCAACCACGACCAGTTGAAAAGGGATCCTACAGGCGGTCCATGCTCTGATACCAAGTTGTAAGACCCACTTAGCGGAACTTTCGTTCTGCCAGTGGACCCACCAAGTTCGTGCGCTTCAGGCATACACACATGGCACATGAACCCGAATTTACAAAATGAATATCACAATACAAACATCTATGACACAAAAGATGGAACAAGATGATAGTTCAAATATAATTTATTACATCACATTGGACACATAGTACAGAATACCCTATCAGTGGCGCACGTATTTTGGATTCTGTGGCACACGCCCAGTGCGCCACAGAATCGTCGCCACTAAATTTTATTTCTGTGGCGCACCACGCGTGTGCGCCACAGAAAGATCAAGATTCTGTGGCGCACCGAGCAAGTGCGCCACAGAATTGTCTCGGCACATACCAGCATATTAATTCTGTGGCGCACCTATGCTTGGTGCGCCACAGAAATAGGTGCGCCACAAAAAAAACCATGCGCCACAAAAATGTAAAACAGAAATACAGAAAAATGTATTTTGCTGTACAAATATAGGTATATAGGATTTATACAGAATTTTTTTGGTTTCCAAAATTTTCCTAACACCACTAGCACCAACTAGAAGCATTAGAAACTACTTGCAGCAAGCAATCAACAACAAATCATACAAATTCTATAAAAAAAAGTTGGGTTTGGCATTTGACCAAACACCTTGTGTGCAGGTGTGGAGGGGAGGGAGAGGGGATGGAAGGAGCAGCACCTCGGGGAGGGGATGTATCTCCAAGAGGGAATATTTATGTTAGATAGTGGGTTCATGCCCCCTTTTGTTCCTGGGCACGAGTGATAGAATCGTCTAACGGCGAGGGTGTGCTGTTGCTACTAAGGGTAAAACAATGGTGTTAATGTCTCTTTTTATATTAGTATTGCTTACTTCATGCACTTTACTTAATGCAAATGTCTGTTGCTTGCAACTTAATACCGTTGGGTGACAGGCTGGATAGCGATCCCACGGTGGACTTTTTAGACAAAGACGCAGTTGGACTCAACGGTGTTTGTTCCTTATCGTGATGCCTCCATAAATATTATCATGTTCCTTATGTCATAGCTAAATTGGGTATGTGTCATGATCTTGTCAATTGCCTAGCTGTAATTCGTTCACCCATCAGATGCATATTTTATTTACTTGAGAGACTCCACTAGTGAACTTATGGCCCCCGGTCCATCTTTTTACATTGTTTACAACCTCATTTACTTGCTTTTCATCATCATTACTCCACTGGTCACTTTTCATTATTTCATCTATTTCATCATACAATTAACCGCGTTGTTTTCTGCAAGACCGGAAAGATTGACAACCTTTCCGCCGTTGGGGGCAAAGTATTTGGTTGAGTGTGTGTAGGTCCACGTCTATTGTTAAGCGCCAGATATCTTCAACATTCACCTCGTTGTTGATTTCAAAGTCCTACTGGTTTGATAAACCTCGGTTCGTTAAACGAGGGAGAACTGCTACTAGCTGCAATTCCGCCTTCGCTTGGAGCACCACCCAACTCTTTTTAATACACCATCAATTCCTATCATCATTACATGTTTATGCTACATTATTATATCATTTTAAGGCATTTTATTGGACTAACCTATTGACAAGATGCCCACTGCCAGTTCCCTGTTTCTGTTTTTGTATTTTAGAAAAGTCACAACAGGAAATATCGTCGGATTGCCCTCAAAATTTACAGAGATTTTTTATGCGACGGAAGACACTCGAGGCCCAAAGGGCAGCATGGGGGGCCACCCACAGGGCAGGGGCTATCCTGGCCCGCGGCCCCACCTGGACCCGTAGGTGGAACCCGCACCTGCTCCTGGGGCGTCCCCTCGGTCGCCTCCGACGCCTATAAAATCATCCCCGACGCAAAAACCCTAACCCCTGAAGGATTTTCCCAAATACGATATAGAGCTCCGCCACCATCGCCGACAAGTTTCGGGGGTCAGATTGCCTATTCCGGCACCCTGCCGGGACGGGGATTGGCCCCCGGAGCCATCTTCACCACCACCACTGCATCCGGGATGAGTTGTGAGTAGTTCCCCCATGGACTACGGGTTTGTAGCAGTAGCTAAATGGTACTCTCTCCCCTTGTTGTTCAATACCATGTTCTCGTGAGCTGCCCTACATGATCGAGATCAATCTGATGTAATATGCATTGTGTTTGTTGGGATCCGATTGATTGGCACGTTATGATCAAATTATTTATGTTTATGAATTGTTGTTGCTGCAATGTTGTTATGCTTAATGCTTGTCACTAGTGCACGAGTGGAATGATCTTAGATTTGGGCGCGTTATGTTTGCACGAAGATAATTGATGCTTAGATCGTATCTACAAGTTGTATGCACCTGTTATTTGTCCGGAACCGGAGACCTCAAGTGACAGAAACGGGGACATCGATGGGAATGGTTAGTACCTTGAGGATTACATGTGTTCATTGTGTGTTAATGCTTTGCTCCGGTGTTCTATTAAAAGGAACACCTTAATTGCCATTTGTTCCTTAATTGGCCGGCTCAAACCGGATGGCAGGACAAAAGATGTTGTGCGAATTCTCATTGCGAGTGGTTACAACTATATATGGAATACATGCCTACGTACGATTGATAAACTGAATACTTTGTCATAATTAATTAATTAGTGCAATTCTGTCAATTGCCCAACTGTAATTTGTTCACCCAATGCATGATTATTTGCTTAGGAGAGCCGCCACTAGTGAAACTATCAACCCCGGTCCATATTCATCCATCAACTACGCCATCAACTATTTTCCGCGCCATTGCCTCCGTTGTTACTATTGCTGCTGCTACTTTGCTGTTACTATTATTCTCAAATCACTATTGCTTTCACCTCTCTTGTGTTACTTGTGCTTCTCCAGGTGTGGCTGAATTGACAACTCAGCTGCGAAGACCTCTAAGTATTCTTTGGCTCCCTTTGAGTCGAATCAATAAATTGGGTTATACTACCCGCAAAGACTGTTGCGATCCCCTACACTTGTGGGTTATCACTCATCCAAAACAAATCACTAACAAATATGAGCAAATTTTCAACTCGTGGAACAAAACTATGAGAGGAATAAAAGTTCGGTCCAAAAGAACAACATTTATGTGCCCAAGGAACAAAATATTAGCATGTAAAAAAAATGTGCACTATTATTTTAGATAGTGTAACAAATCATTGGTAATAGCGCAACGGAAATTTAACTCCTCACGGAATAAATCATTATTACATAAAGGAACAAAATTTAGCATCCAAGGAACATATTATGGCTGCTAGTGGAATAAAAATTGTACCATCCTCATGAAAAAATAGACATTAATTTTAGAGCGCGTGGACAAACTACAAGGAAACAACAAATTTAGACCAAACGGAACAAAGTCTAAGGACATGAGAACAAAATCATGACTAATAGAGGAACACAATATTAGACCAAGAGGAACAAACAATCGTGGAACAAATCATACCTATATATGGAACAAAAAATACGCTAACAAAAACGTAACCACTTTAGAAGCGTAGTACGGAAGGAAAACAAAACATGGGCGTTGCTTCTGCAATTTTCTTATGATATCTAAATGGAAAACAGAAAAAAACATGACCAAAAGGAACAACAGGAATTAGCTCACATGGAAGAGAAACACGACTTATGTTGGAACTAAAACCAAGACCAAAAAGAACAAAATAAATTAGTTCACGTAGAACGGAAACACAACTTATGTTGAAGCAAAAAGCAATACCAAAAAGAACAAGTGCATGACTTTAAAAAGAACAATTTTAAACACATGTGGAGCAAAATCACGAATGCAAGAGGAACAAAAGTTTAGACCAACGGTAACAATTTCATACACATTAGGAACAAATCATAAAAATAAGAGGAGCAAAAGTTTAGACCTACAAATATAAAATTTAGACACATAAGCAAAAAAAATTACAAGTATATCACAATGAAAAAAAGATACATCTAGGAACGAAAATTTAGTGGACCTAATTTTATAAAGTAAGAAGAACATACATTTCTAAAATAATGAACAAATACTAATACACCTGAGAACAAAAAAGTACATCAGAGGGATCAAAAAAACATCCATAAACAAAAATTTAGTGGAATTAATTTTGTATAGTAAGAGAGAACAAATATTTCTAAACCAAGGAACAAATACTAATACACAAGGGAACAAAAATGTACACTAGAGGAAACAAAAAAAATAAACATCCAGGAACAAAATTTGTGGAGCTCTTTTTGAAGAGTAAGTCAAAAAAAAATCTGAATGAAGGACAAATGATTATACACCAGGGAACAAAAAAACCATCACGGAAAAGAAAAAAGAATGCATCGAAATAAAAAATGGGGAATTAATTTTTAGAAATTAGAGGAACAAATCTTTGTGAATAATGAAACAAACAGTTATACATGTGGGAACAAAAAAATGATTCCCTCCGTTCCATAATATAACCCTTTTTAGCAAATTAGTTTAGCTTGCTAATAAGGCTTACATTTTGAAACAGAAGACCGAGAAAGAAGTTTTTAAGCAGGAAAAAAAAGTAAAGAAAAGAAGGAAAGTAGAAAGAACAACGCCAGAAAAAAAAAGATCTGACGGCCCAACAGCGAACACCAGGAAGGCTAGCAAATTGAAAAGCCCAAGAGAAAAACACAGATATCGTTACAACGAAGCCACCTCTTCGTCTCCGACTCGGATCCTCACTCTTTTCTACCTTCGCGTTCGGGACTGGCTGTGTTAAAAACAAACCCCTAGATCGATAGCCTCCCTCACAAAAAAAAACACACGCGCAGTAGATCGTGATCGAGAACGAGAGAGAGAGCTAGAGATATCGATATCGAGCTGCCGTCGATCGAGTAGGTCCGCCATGTTTACCACCGACGGCGGCAAGACGTGTAGATCTTCCTCCAGCATCATCGCCACCGAGGAGACCGGGTGCCACCTTCTGAAGATCCACGGCTACTCCCGCACCAAGTTCCTTCCCTTCAATCAGTGTATCAAGTCTCAGCCCTTCACGGTGGGCGGCCATCGCTGGTGTCTCTGTTACTACCCCAATGGTCAGGGCTCCCGGCCTTACGTGGACTTCATATGCTTCAGCCTAGTGCTTGACGAAGATGTCGCCACAGCCGTCCATGCAAAATTTGATATCTATCTCGCTGGTTCGGCCAAGGAGCAAGACTCGTCCTTGATGACAACATCGGTTTTCCAATTTTCTAGCCGTGGTACTCATGGCCCGTACCCAGGGTTCTTTAGAAGGAGGAAAGAATTTGAAAATTCAGAGCATCTTAGGGACGATTCGTTCACCGTCCAGTGCGACATCGTCGTGATGAACAATTACCGCACTACGGAGGACAGCTCCGTGCCCCCGTGCGACCTAGGGCAGCACCTCGGCGAACTCCTCAAGAGCGAGAAGGGCGCTGACGTGGTGTTCGAGGTCGCCGGCGAGACATTCCCTGCGCACCGGTGCGTGCTGGCGGCCCGATCGTCGGTGTTCTGCGCCGCGTTTTTTGGGTCGATGAAGGAGGGAAGCAACGACGCGGGGGTCGTAGTACGCGTGGAAGACATGGATGCAGACGTGTTCAAGGAGCTGCTCTTCTTTGCCTACACTGGCTCCTTACCTGCAGCGACACAAGACGTGGTGGATGAAGAAGATTTCAAATGGCAACATTTACTTGTGGCCGCGGACAGGTACGATATGGAGAGGCTGAAACTGATGTGCGAGGAAAAGCTTTGCCGGAACATAGACGTGGAAACGGTGGCGACTGTACTGGCACTCTCGGAGCAGCACCGTTGCGGCAATCTGAAGAAAGCATGCTTGGAGTTTCTCGGAATATCTCAGGCAAACATGAGGGCAGCCATGGCCACTAACGGGTTCCAGCATCTGCGTAGGAGCTGCCCTTCCCTTGTGGAGGAGCTGATGTCATTTCCTTTGGCCAATGCGTGACCTTGGCGTCTCAGTTAAGCAATCTCCCGATGTTGTTTTAATTAGTTCACTAGAGGCTGGGGCGCCCCTTCGGGCGCCTCCTTGCCAGTCAGTGGCGTTCACATAGGATTACAAGGACTGAGTGTAATTTTATAATTACTAGCTAAGTGTCCGTGCGTTGCTACGGAGAAAACAGATACATTTATTTTAAATGAAGAATGCGGGTAAATTGTTACGGATATTATTTTACGGGCTGAGGTGTCAATTCACGCAATGGTCGTAGGAGATATTTTCGGAACTTTCACATAAGTCTCTTCCAATTTACTTCAGCCCACATTGTGTTCGTAACAAAATTGCCCATAAGTGTAGCATTACTGATTTGAACATGTCGATCAAAACAATAGTTCTAGTTAAAAAACATACGTGTCAAGTATGATGGGTCAAAATTTGCATTTATATGACAGATATAAACCCACTCTCATTACTTCCCTCGCCGGTCGTCATGTCTCCTCTTGCCACATGCATGTCATCGCTTAAAAACCCAGGCATCTTACCTTCCATCGGTTGGGCACCTTTTAAACTAACAAATATATGAAATGTTCCTCACAGTATGCTTGATCACTACCGGAAATTCATAATTTGCCGTGTAGAAATATAACACGGCAAAGAGACTGCGGAACACGGCAAAGGCTTTGCCGTGCTTAGCTGCACGGCAAACTCTACACGGCAAAATACGGGTCGGCAAAGAACGTTTGCCGTGCGCTTTTCCAAAACAGCACGGCACAGCCTTTGCCGTGCGCCAGGCCACACCACACACGGCACAGATCTGTCAGAGAGGGTCAACCCTCACCCCGGGTCCACACATCTTTGCCGTGTGCTCTTCGTGACGACGCACGGCAAACAGCCCGTCTTTGCCGTGTGCTCTACGTGACGACGCACGGCAAACACCATGACTTTGCCGTGCACACTGCACTACAACGCACGGCACACACTCCCTCTTTGTCGTGCGCTTTGCGCCAGCGATCACGGCACACATTCAGTCGTTGTCGTGTGCTCTGCATCACAGCACACAGCAAAGGCTCCTTCGCCCAGACCCAGGTCTTCGTCTTTGCCATGTGCTCCTTTGCCCAGACGCACGGGAAAGAGACCATATGGTCATCTCAAATGCAAGGTTGCAGAGGTGCTGGCCACGTGTGGGATTTGCCGTGAGCTTTTGCACGGCACAGGCCTTTGCCGTGTGCCTTTGCACGGCAAAGTGACCATATGGCAGGGATTTTTGCTATTTTTGCAAAAATACCTGCATTTTATAGATAAATCACAGAATAATTCACAGATCATAATTCTGACACAAATATGAACTAAATAGTGCTCCATAACATATATAAACAAGATCAAACTCCTACATAAGACTAAAATCAACATCGGAACTCAACAAAGTTCAACCTCCACAAACATTAGACTAAAATCAACATGAACTCCACAACATGAACTCAACATAGCACAAACATAGTCTCAAACACCACATAGGCATCATTCACAGTAGCATCCACATGAACTCCGCGACAATGGACGGATGGCGAAGATGGACGTCATTGTTGATCCTCCTACAAGTTCGTACAAAAATCATGAGTTTGACAACTAAAGTAGCTAAGTGTCAATGTCATGTGCATCATTAAACTAACAAAGTGGAAATGGCAAGTTTGACAACTAAAATACCTAAGTGTCAATGGCATTAGCATAGTTCAACTAACTAAGTGGAAATGACAAATTCAAGAATATGCACAAGTTTAGATGTAGTAAACCAAAAGATATGATCTAAGTTAGATGTAGTAAACAATAAGACACAAGTTGATCTATGTGGTAAACCAAAAGATACAAGTGACCATTGGAGATTCATTGATTGGCTATGTCGATCTAAGTGAGACATGAAGTAAGTTTTCGAACGAGAGTGGTAGCAAGTTGAAATGGTAACTAACCTCTACTGGCCTTCCGGCGGCGGAGTAGGTCCTCAACATCATTGAGGAGGATCGTCCTACAGGTTTGCAAAAAAATGATGAGTTCGACAACTAGGTGGAAATGGCATAGTCATGGCATTAAAAGAAAGCTAACTAAAATTTGATGAGTTCAACTAACTAAAATTTGACAAGTTCAATTAATGGGTAAAATTTGACAAGTTCAACTAACTAAATTTTGACAAGTTCAACTAAAGTGGCAATGGCATGGCAAGCTAAATTATGAGTCATGCGAGCATACCCACGGGAGCCTCCGGACAACGGAAGGGTTGGAGATATGGGGCTGCCCCTCCGGATCGTCCTGGCCACCAGGCGGCGGCGGCGCCATCGAGTGAGATCCACCCGCCGATCCTGGATTCATCTACAACATGGAAAAATGCTCGCATTACACAAATAATTTAGTTACAACAATAAGATGGATAGAATGACAAGTTTGACAACATACCCATGGGAACATCGGTGGAGGAAAAGCAAGAGTCCCGTCCGCAGGAGCCAAGTGCTGAATCCTGCTCGTCATCCACTGCATCATCTGCCTGGACTGCTCCTGCTGCTGCCGGATCTGCTCCTGCTGCTGCTCATAGAGCAACTGCTGCTGACTAACCTGCTCCCGGAGCTGGTCGACAACAAGACCCGAAACTCGTGGGCGGGTCTCCACAGCAGGCGCACCAGGCGCCCTCCCACGGCGGACCTGGCGTAGGGACGGGACGGTGCGAGGGTCGACGGAGCCGTCACCTATCCACAAGCGGCCATTCACCTTGCCTCCCCCCGCAAGCACGACAGCCTCGACGTCAAGTGGACTGGTGAGAGGGTCAGCATCCTCACCGTGGCGCTCCTTGAACTTCACCGTGTACCCCGTGCTCCGGAGCTCGGCGCCGCTGTTGATCCACATCGACCCTGTCTCAGGATCCGGCTCATCCCTGGTACGAAACTTTGACCAAACGGCGAAGGGCGAGGGGTCTACGCCGGTCTTCACTTTCTGCAAAGAGAGCACGAACATAGGTGAAAAGGAGACGATATTGCAAAAGAGAGCACGAACATAGATGGACTAAAGAATGCATTTGCTCACCTCTTTTTGCACGCATTCGTAGAGGCTGAGGTTGCCTTGGCGGTGTATCCCACCCTTGTTGTGCGCCCCGCTTTGCCTATCCTTCCTCGTGCAACTTGAGGTACTCCGGGCTAGTCCACCACGTTACCAACGTACGGAGGAGGCACCTACGTACACAGAACACACATATTAATGATATTACATGGCGGTCAACAAAATCGATAATATAGAAATGAAGCTACCTGCAGGTACTGCCATGGCTGCAGTAACATGTCCCGGGCACGCTTCTTGTCCAGCGCAATCATCTTTTCGGCGTACCAGTTACGGACAGAGTTCACGTGAGCCTCGTAGTGCATGTCCGTCACCATCTTAGAGGCTATCTCCACAAGGATGTTCGCGCACCCGTCCTCGTCCTCCGGCCGGTAGGAGAAGAAGTTCTACAAGCATGCACATAGGTAAAATAGGGTCAAAGCCATTAGTGCAATATCGGATTTATAGAATGATGAGAAGTCAAACAAACTTACCCATAAATAGCGGAGTGTCTTATCCGCCATGTTGTTGTACTCGCCCTCGGGGAGAACTTCCTGACAAGACATCCAAGGATGCTCGCGTAGGTACGTTGTCCCTTCGTTCTAGGAGGCACATACTCAAACGACCTACACAATGAAAAAACCAAAATTAGTATGGTTAGCAGGTCAAAACACAATGAAAAGCTAAAATTGAACATAAACTATAATAAGTACCTTTTCCCGGTAGGCACGAGAACAGTGTGACGCCTGGCGTAAGGAAGATCGGGGAGTGTCGCGGCCCCCCGCTGATATGGCGGCTTGGTCTGCGGCGGAGGGATAGTCGGGTCAGTCTCAACCCACTCCTCCTCCGGCGGCTCCCACTGCAGCGTCGGGTCAAGCTCAAACCCCTCCTCCCCAGGTCCCTCCTCGCCCCCCTCCTCCTCCTCCTCGTTGTCCTCCTCCTCGCCGTCCTCCTCCTCGCCCCCTCCTCCTCCTCGCTATCATCCAGCGACTCGTCCTCAGAATCCGGCTCCGGCTCCTCCTCGTACTCCACGTCCTCCTCGTCGGACTCCTCGGCCGGGGGAGGACTCTCTCTCCTCGTACTCCCACGCCGTGCACTCCTCGCACGTGGAGGTGAGGGTGTAGGTGAAGGTAGCCGTCATGCCGAACTCGATCCCACCAGGATTTTCTTCACACTACGCACCTTTTTTGCCAAGGCCTTCTTCATGTTTCCTGCATTGACAAAAAAAAATAAGTTTCATCAGTATACATGATCCAAAATTAAGGTAAATAGATGAAGCAATAATGAGTAAAGTAAAAAAGAATACAATTAGATGAAGCAACAATTAGAATAAAACAAAATATATGGAGTAGCGACAATGAGTTCTCACAAAATAAACTAGACTGACAATCACTGTTACATAGAGTAGCATTGACCTATTACATATAAGCTAGACTGGCAATTACTAATACATGTGTCCTCATCGCTATCAGTAGCCTGTGTCGAGATCATTGGGATCAACTATTGGACCACCCGTGTCGTCATCACTGTCAGGGTCGCCACACCACCAACCCTCCACGGAACCTGGAGGTGGTCCCTGTGGCTCATCGACGTCAAGTCCTGCGTGGAACCGCTATCTAGCAAAGACACATCGTCTTGGTTATGAATCTCCACGACTTCATCATACGCGGTGTCTTCCTCCATTCCCGCATCTTCGTCTTCTTCGACGTATTCCATGTCATCATCGGTCGGCAAGTTGATAGTGAATATCCCAGGGAGCCCTCCTTCCTGATAAAACTCGCCGTCAGATGTTGAGGGGTCTAGGCGGCGATAGTCTTCACTGTTAGGCATAGGCAGCCTATTGTGCGGCGGTACCGTCATCACACATCCCACCCTTGTAGACGCTTTGATATGCTTTTGATGTTTTCTTGCACGGGTACGGGAGATAGAATACTTGGAAGGCCTAGGTAGCCAAAATGTAGACATCGTCTCCCGAATNGCCTATTGTGTTGCGGTACCGTCATCACAACATCCACCCTTGTAGACGCTTTTGATATGCTTTTGCTGTTTTCTTGCACGGGCACGGGAGATAGAATACTTGGAAGGCCTGGGTAGCCAACATGTAGACGTCGTCTCCCGAATACTTGGAGCTTTGTTCAACTTCGACCAATCCAATTGTAGGATCCCGTCTCACCCGATGCGGGTCGAACCAATGGCATTTGAATACAACGGGATTTAGCCCTTTACCAAAACCATAATTCAACTCATATATAGCCTCGACTCTTCCATAGTAATGGAGTTTATCTGAGCCTTCACATAACACCCCACTGTTTATTGTCTTCCTGTTGGCCCGGTTTGTTGTGTATTCATGGGTATGGAAGCGATATCCATTCACATCATAAGCATAGAATGAGTTGACGGAATGGCTAAAGCCATGTGCAATGTTTCTAAAGCATGGAATGAGTGTGGGGACCCCGGACTAGCCGTCCGAAATACCCTTGTGCCTACATCAGCGATCCCATGATCAGTGTGTCGCTGAGCACAATCAAACCGGTAATCAAGGAACATCCATAATTACCGAAGGAATATACTTACTTGATTGAAGTCATACTCTTCAATAGGTACTTGCAGCGGAAATCACCATACAGCGTGGAGCCCAAGTCATTCGCCTTAACCCTACAGGCAACTGACTGGGAAGCGCCCTAGTTCGCATTGACGTCAGTTCCGTCTCCTTCTTCAAGCTGCTCTTCTTTAAAATCTGGCTAAGACAATAGCCAGGGACGAAACCATTATGAGTACAATGGGAATTGTACTCGCAAACTACCCCCGAAAGAGCATGCACTACCCTTTTTTTTTTAATTTTTTTTTTTTTTAAAGTTTGAGTAAAACTTTGTTTGCTTTGAAACTCTAATCTTTATTGAAAAGAGAGTGATAGACTTTTGTTCAATAAAACCTTGTCTGAAAACTCTATAACTTTGGTTGAAGTAAAATAAGAGAAGTTTTATAACTTTTCATAAACCTTGTATGTTTTCAAAACATCTATAGCCTTTGTTAAAGAAAACGAAAAGAAGGCTTTAGATTCTTTTTTTTTTTTCATAAAACTGTCTTTGTAAAGAGTTTCCTTTTTAAAACATTTTTCCTGAAAAATAGCTGTTTGTTAAAATAAGAAGTTCCTTTTTAAAACGTTTTACCCGGAAAATCACCATTTTGCTTATTTATCCAAAACTCCTCCTTGTTCCCGACCATGTCTCATCATGGTCCAATTATTTCCATCAACTCATACCAGCACATTGGCATAGTTGCATAAAACATCCTTCACATCATTTTCTCTCAAATCTTTTTTTTTTTTCCAAAACTTGCACATCTTTGTAAAACTTTGCACATGGCCTAGTACAGCCTCCCAACTGTCCATATCCGAGGACTCGGCTATTCGAATAGTTTTACCCTCTGCAGAGGTAGCACGCTTTTCCCACACCCATCCGGTAGCTCATCGTGTCTGCCACGTCCCGCCATACAAGGTGTATGCGAAGTTGAGCCACCGATCATAGCCTTTCCTTTGCTCATGCTAGTATAGGACCCTACCCTTACGAATTTCACCATTCCTTCAACACCTAGTACAGGATCCCCCGTCGAGGAACCTAGATGTAAGGACTCGCAGTTTTGCCCGGCGAGCACGAAGCCCTTCAATCCCGCACAAGCCAACATATTGCCGGGACCCAGGTCAGGGGTTAGAGTTGTTATGCTCATCCCCTCACGCATAACGGAGTCGTCTCCGTCGATGAGGTATCCAGTACTAACACGAGCAAATTATATGACTACGCCCGTTCCCATATTTGGGTAGATGTGGTCGCACAGGTTATCGGCTGGTCGTCATGGTACTAAGACACAATGTGCATTTTTCATAAACATTACCGATCACCTCTTTTCCACTTCCATGCCGACCATTCGGCATTCCACATTCTTCCAAGTACTTTGAAAAGGAGTTTTGGAATAAATCATATTTTTCCATCCTATAGGTATACATATCTACTCTTGACAAAATAGTTTTTCATATCTTTGTAAAAAGGTTTTAAAATCATCGCTACTTTTGAATACTTCAGGTGATCAAATAGATGAATATAAATGCAAGCTCAGTGAAGTAGCTTGCCTGTTTCCAGCATAATGTCTCTGGACTTGATACTCTTGATCAAAGAAATAAACTCCGATTGCTTGCCAATAAATCCTTCCCACGGTTTACTCCGATAGCGTTGGTATCTAACGTCGTAAAAAGGAAAGATCACAATCAACATACAGTAGAGCACTCCAACAACAATCATCAAACAATTACTAACAAACAACAATCATGATGGAAAACTATTAGTTAACAAACAAGTTTGGCAATCACCTCACTACTCATGTTTAAGAATTATGATTAAAGTTGTGATTAAGCATCTTTATTTAAATAGGAAATACTTCAGACAAAAGTTAAGCTATCAAGTAATCTCTATAATTCAAAATATCTCACCAATCTAAGGTAGAAATATTACTAGACACTCAAGCTAGCACTCAACTTGAATATAACCAAGTTTAACAAGCAAGGCAATTATATTAATCACACCAAATAATCTAATCATCAACATAAACAAGCAATATATACCATTACTAAACTACTCAATCAAGCATCATTACAATCTCATGCATCACACATAGCTACTGCACTCACAAAGCAACACAATTTGATTTCAATTTAATTTAATTATCAATTATTTAATTAGGTCTTAAATATGGCAGAAACTAGTGGTGCATGTTTAATTGCATAACTTGAGTTATGTTCATCACAAAAATGTGAACTAAAATTCTATGGATAGCTACTGATTTTTATAAGCTAACCCAATTGGATTTAATTCAATTAAGGTTGTTAAACTCCCTATATAAATGTTTTTATCCAGAAGGTTAGTTTTCTTGTTTTTGCTACAACTCAAGTTAATTGTATTCAAAAATCAAATCCTTTTAGGGATAACTAGTATTTCTTATATGTGAGCTAACAAAATTGGTTTGACCTCATTTGGATTAGTAGAGTATCAGAAACAAACAAGTTTAGGTTTTATACCTTCTGTGGCATTTTGATTATCATTATTTATTTATTAACCTAAATGGGGTGAAACCACTTTAGTTAGTTAGATAATTTCATAAGCTTCCCAGAACATTTTCATTTGCTATTTTTAGATTCCTAGATCTCAAGTTATTGGTTTTCAAATTCTAATCAAATTTCTGACAGAAGTTTTTATCATTTTAAGTGTTAACAACTAGCTGATTTGATAATTTCATTCTGACTTGACCACAACATCAAATGGATTCAAACCAGTGGCATTGGGTTCACTAGTTGATATACTTTTAATAACATTTTAGTTTGATAATTTTGGTTAAACCAATCTCTGGGAAGCATCTCCCAAAGTTGGTACCAAAATAACTTTTCTGTGTTTTTCAGTTAAAACTAGCACATTTGTCATTTTTGTTTCTAATGGAAAACTTGTCCAACAAGGATCATGGCCTGCATCTATGTGAAGATTACATGTTATACTAGCTTCAACATTTTAGTTTGCTATTTTTAGGCCTCTGGTTGAATAGGAATTTGCATGGGAAAAGGGCTATGTTCTGTTATTTCATGTGGCTGAAATATTGTATAGCCAATTTCCTCAGATTATATCTTCTGTATAAAATTTTATTTTGAGGTCACACCACTTGGTCATGTTAGTACTCTAACAATACTAACATCACATGTCAATGCTAACATCTAAATAAATCTAGAATAATTACTATGATCAGATCAAAATCCTAAGCAGTAATCTGTTTTCAGAAGTTTCTGAAAACAGACAGAACATAGCTACTTTGCCTCATGTTTCCATCAAGCTAGACTAATTATTTTGGAAATCTAAAAGTTGCATCTGAATCTATGTAACTTGTTCTTTCTAACCATGCAAATATTTAAAATTTTGGTGGGGCATATTTCTCACAAAATGCATGCAAAGGTGGCTACTCTAAACTGGTTCCAGCACTTAGCAGATTTTCCAGAAATCGAATCTGGGCGGGAAACAACTGTGGCCGTTGATCAACAGATCGACGGCTCACAGCCGTCTTCTCCAGCCCGACGGGGCAAGGAACAGGGAGAGGGAGAGAGGGCCAGGGGAGGCACCTGCCGGCGGCGAGGGACTCCGGGGCGGCTTGGGGTTGAGGGAGGGTGCTCGGGGAGGCTCCTAGGTGGCGGTGGCGTCGCCGGAGACGCACCACGGCGGCGTCACGGCGCGGCGGCCGAGCTGCTCAAAGTGGAGCACCGAGCTCCTCTTCGGGCGGCTCCTGGGCGTTGAGGTGGGGGAGAGGGAGCGGTGGAGGTGGTGTGTGCTGAGGGAGAGCCGGGGGGGTGGCTTTTATAGGCCGGGGAGAGCTCGGGCAGTGGGGGGGGCACGGGGTGGCGCGGCATGGACGCGGGCGACACGGTGGCGTGCTTGTGGTGCCTGTCCGGGGCGAGGGAGGGCAAGGGCGAGGGTGCAGCAGGTCGGCGGCGTTGTGGCGTGTCCGGGGGTGGTCGGCTCCGTCTCGGGCGCACGCTGGTCGGGCGGTGGTGGTCGCGGTAAGATGCGCACGCAGGGTGTTCGACACGGTGTCGGCCGGCAGTGCAACGGCAAATGCGGCCAGGAGGAGGGGCCTGGAGCAAGGAGCTCGTGTTGGGGAGCATCTAGGGAGCAAGGGGCAGCTCCAGGACAAGGTGGTTGCTGGGTTTGGTGCCGGTTTGGAACAAGTGGGCATGGGGGTGGCCATCTCCATGCCATAGGTGTTCTAGGGTTAGGTTTAGGTCATGGGGATGCTTGGGCTTGTCCAGAAGGTGCAGGGGAGTGCTGGGTGTGTGCTGGACATGAGGGAGACAAGGTTAGGGCTGGTTTGGGGCTACCATTGAATATAGGGTATAGGGCACCATTTTTGCACTATGTGCCACAACTTGTATTTTAATGCTAATGAAAAAGGTGAGGTGCAAGTGTGCAATTGCTGTGGAAAATAAGAATAAGTGTTTGGGATTTTTGGGGCTATGATGGAATTTATTCGACAAGTGCATCATAGCACATTTTGCGATTTGATAAAATTAAAGAAAGTAGTAGAAATGTAATTTTTAAATTTTGAATCTATAATTTGAAGAGGGAAGAAATATTAGAGCAAAGTGGGAGTGAGCACTATGTCACCCCACTGATTTTCGATTTTAAAAGAAAATATTAATTTCTCACTTTAGAGAAATTTGGGGTGGCACTTGTCCCATCATTTTATGTGTTGATGCTTTGCTTTTGTTTCCTTTCTTCTCCTCATAATTTTATTTAGCAAACACACACATCAAGCAACAAAACACAACAATATTCACATCACACCCATGACCACACAATTCAAACAACATGAATTAATATCACCATCAATTCCATAATTCACAATACTATATTATAAAAATGATCACACTCAATTATGACAAGATGTTGTTTTAAAGAAATGTCTCAACTCAAAACTTAATTGTTTTCGAAAAGGTTTGAGAAAGGAAATAGGTGGGGTAATATATTTCCCACTAGAGTTGTTTTCAATTGGAGTGGAAAATAGAGTTTATAAAATAGGAGTTGCATTCATATGCAAAATATCAAGGTTGATAATTAGATAGGAGATAACATATAGATTCCCATATTTTTGGGAACACATAATTTTGGAATTACTTTTACTTTCTCAACTGAAGGGTATTTTATTTGCTGAAATCAAACATCATTGAAATAGACTTTGGCCAAAATAAGATTGGAAAAGATATATGGAATTTACTCTTGTCATAACATGAGCACCAAGTTTAATATGTTTTTATCTTGGTTGGATTCTTGGGTTGATATTTACCAGTCAAACAAGCATATACATCAAGTCATACAAGGTCAAACAGAACAATATACAGAAAAACACAATCAATAATGAAGTATTTCAAAAAGTTTTTGTTGGTTCTGAATTTTGGGCCTTGTTAAACTCTTATTATAAATTTGGGATGTTACAAATCCTTCCCCCCTTAAAATAAATCTCGTCCCGAGATTTGCCCAGGGGTACAGGGGAGTACGAGGGCACGGGTTTTGGGATGGCTATACTTCCGAGGTCGTTGCTTCTTCAGCAAGGTCACCAGATGAGATATTGACAAATTGATGTTGCGAGGTCGTTCCTGGTCGATAATTTTCTCTGGTGGGTTCAGATCCTAGTTGTTAGGGTTGACTTGACGATCGATGTTGATGGGTAGTCTTGGTTGGCTGTTTCCAGTTTCTACGAGGCTGGGGCGCAAGGAACTAATTATTACCACGTTCTGGTATACCTATTGCAGGTCTTCCCCCCTTAAAAAGGGGTTTCTAATCGGTCTTGCTGAAGTTTGCAGCTGGAGTTGACTTGGAGGCATTGTTCTTCTTGACGATCTTCGTCTCGGTTGTCACTCCTTGGTGCTTGGGGTTGGTGCAGATATCACTTCCTGATATTGTCGCCTTACGAGGGTTGCAGGAGGGGGCGCGTGGTTTTCAGGATGTGCCGAGTTTGCGTACTCAACTCTCTCCGGTTTCTAGTTAGAAAAAGGATGTTATAAACGTCTAAGTTCGTCTGGACTTGCTTGGTGGTTGAGGTTGTCCACAGCAGGCTCTTACGTCGTTTGATTCTTCTGGGTATTCCATTGGTTATTGGTCTTCAGGCTTGTCCTTCTTCCGCTGAGTAAAGGAGGAACTTCATTGCTGACTTCCTTGGTTCTTGAGCTTCATGAAGCGTTGGTAAGAATCTTAAGAAGTACAGTCTAGATTATCGCGCTTCCAGAGGAATCTAAAAGTCAGTACAAGGACCCTAAAGGTAGGCGGTTTGGTCTGTTGTTCGACAAGGGTACAAGGGTTGCGTTCTCATTTAACCTTAATAAGTTAGACAAAGAGCTTCATGTCACCAGTCGATGTTCATGCTTTCTTGAATCCTCCTTCGGTGTGATTGGTCGAGGCCAGTTGAACAGGATGATTACTAGATAGGTAACGTTGACGGTGCTTGCTTCCTGGTTCAATTCCGCGCAGATGGTCTTCAGTATTGATCGACTTCGGCCTTGATGATGGCGATCTTCTCACTACCAACTATATGTGATTCTTTCTATATCACCTCTCTTTTTGTTAAAACTTGCGGTTAGATAAGGCCAGTTAGTACCGTCACAAACTGGGGTTAGATGTTAATCTAGAATTTGGTAAGTGGGCTCAAAAAGTCACGGCTTAATGGACTTTAGAAAAAGTTAGTGAAGAATCTTCACACCGTTTGTTTCCCAAACAGGTACCTTTGTCTTTCTTGTTTTGATTAGTTGAGCCGGGTTGAACTAGGATTGTTGTTCGGCAGATGACGTCGATGGCGTCCTTTTTCCTGGGGTAACTTCATGTTGACGATCTTTGAAGTTGGTTTCCTTCGGGTTGGTTGGTGACGATCTCCCTTGGATGAGTCTTGTGCTTGAGGCTTCATATAATCTTCAGAAATTCAGCGGCAGGCTAGGGTTCTCATCCATCTTTCCAAAGTTTGCGGTGATAGGTAGGAGTTAGTCGAGGTTTTCTTTGGTTTTATTTCTCGGGACAAAATTTGGGTGGGTCAAACCTAGCAAAATTGATTGCAAGGGATTAAAGTGCCACTAACTGCTCGTCAAGCGGGTAGGTACATGATCCTCTTTGAAACCCATCATTACCGTCAGTCTCTGAGCTCGAATCTTCATAGCAACTCTTATGCACTCCTTGAGTTCCTCTAGTTACCAATTATAAATGAGTCTCCTTATGTTCTTGTTTCATGTCAAGGGTTGTGGTCCTAGAAGATTAGTTGGTACGATCATGGGCTGGAGTCAGTTGTTAACCTAAGGTTAGATACGATAAGTTGGTGTGGTATTCTTGTAATTTCACAAGTAAATTTCTGGCGAAGTGAGTCTCGTGTCTTCACGAGGTTGGCGTACAATTGCAGCTTCCTTCAAGATCTTGACGCACTTGCTCCAGATGGTGCATGAAGTCCATTGTCTGACTTGTCAGTTAGGTTGCAAAAATCTCCGGCTATTTGGCTAAGGATCGGGGGTCTTTTGTATCTTGCGGAACTGTCAGATCTTAACGGGAGATGGTTTAGATGAGAGGGAAAATATTTTAGAAAGATTTTCCTTGGCGGGTTTATATCCGCAACAAGGTACAACTATGGCGAAGAGGCCAAAATTAATTTGTTTTTTTTTTTTTTTGCTAGGTAGCAAAAGGAAACTAAACATTTCTTTTTTTATAAAACTCCTTTTTCCATCTCACAAACAACACACAAGCAGAGTTCACACAAGCAAGGTGCACACCGGGTACGTCTAGTACCAACAGACGCCTAATACTCGTGGTAGTCGGGGTAACCAAGGTTCCTATCATGAGTTTTTCCTAGGGGTCTTTGTCGAACATTGCTGGTGAAGTCTTCATTTTATCGCCTTAGTCTTCCACTGGAGAAATTGAGGTCGTCGAGGTTGCAACTTGAGTAGAATTGTTGATGTTGAGCTGAGGTCTTCGGAGGTCTTTTGCTTTGTTGACATTGACGATCTTGGCATTTGCAAATCAACCACCTTGATGTTGAATGTCGAGGATTTGGGATGGAATCTTCTTCTCCTTCTGACTAGTAGCCAGTTAGGTCTCACTTGGGTTCATCGTCGAGTATATATGTAGGTTTTGAATGAAGGTAAGATAATAGAAGAATGCCTTTGAAAATTTTAAAATAGAGGGGTAAGACGTTGAAATATTTGAGAAGATGAGAAGAGCGAAGCCATTTTTAGGACTTCTCTAGATAAAAATATATTTTGGTAGAAATATATTTTTAACAAAAATATTTGCTTTCCTAACTAACGTCCATGCTAACTAAGGTCTCCTACAGTCAGGATTGCTCTGATACCAAGTCTGTGGGGACCCCGGACTAGCCGTCCGAAATACCCTTGTGCCTACATCAGCGATCCCATGATCAGTGTGTCGCTGAGCACAATCAAACCGGTAATCAAGGAACATCCATAATTACCGAAGGAATATACTTACTTGATTGAAGTCATACTCTTCAATAGGTACTTGCAGCGGAAAATCACCATACAGCGTGGAGCCCAAGTCATTCGCCTTAACCCTACAGGCAACTGACTGGGAAGCGCCCTAGTTCGCATTGACGTCAGTTCCGTCTCCTTCTTCAAGCTGCTCTTCTTTAAAATCTGGCTAAGACAATAGCCAGGGACGAAACCATTATGAGTACAATGGGAATTGTACTCGCAAACTACCCCCGAAAGAGCATGCACTACCCTTTTTTTTTATTTTTTTTTTTAAAGTTTGAGTAAAACTTTGTTTGCTTTGAAACTCTAATCTTTATTGAAAAGAGAGTGATAGACTTTTGTTCAATAAAACCTTGTCTGAAAACTCTATAACTTTGGTTGAAGTAAAATAAGAGAAGTTTTATAACTTTTCATAAACCTTGTATGTTTTTCAAAACATCTATAGCCTTTGTTAAAGAAAACGAAAAGAAGGCTTTAGATTCTTTTTTTTTTTTCATAAAACTGTCTTTGTAAAGAGTTTCCTTTTAAAACATTTTTCCTGAAAAATAGCTGTTTGTTAAAATAAGAAGTTCCTTTTTAAAAACGTTTTACCCGGAAAATCACCATTTTGCTTATTTATCCAAAACTCCTCCTTGTTCCCGACCATGTCTCATCATGGTCCAATTATTTCCATCAACTCATACCAGCACATTGGCATAGTTGCATAAAACATCCTTCACATCATTTTCTCTCAAATCTTTTTTTTTTTTCCAAAACTTGCACATCTTTGTAAAACTTTGCACATGGCCTAGTACAGCCTCCCAACTGTCCATATCCGAGGACTCGGCTATTCGAATAGTTTTACCCTCTGCAGAGGTAGCACGCTTTTCCCACACCCATCCGGTAGCTCATCGTGTCTGCCACGTCCCGCCATACAAGGTGTATGCGAAGTTGAGCCACCGATCATAGCCTTTCCTTTGCTCATGCTAGTATAGGACCCTACCCTTACGAATTTCACCATTCCTTCAACACCTAGTACAGGATCCCCCGTCGAGGAACCTAGATGTAAGGACTCGCAGTTTTGCCCGGCGAGCACGAAGCCCTTCAATCCCGCACAAGCCAACATATTGCCGGGACCCAGGTCAGGGGTTAGAGTTGTTATGCTCATCCCCTCACGCATAACGGAGTCGTCTCCGTCGATGAGGTATCCAGTACTAACACGAGCAAATTATATGACTACGCCCGTTCCCATATTTGGGTAGATGTGGTCGCACAGGTTATCGGCTGGTCGTCATGGTACTAAGACACAATGTGCATTTTTCATAAACATTACCGATCACCTCTTTTCCACTTCCATGCCGACCATTCAGCATTCCACATTCTTCCAAGTACTTTGAAAAGGAGTTTTGGAATAAATCATATTTTTCCATCCTATAGGTATACATATCTACTCTTGACAAAATAGTTTTTCATATCTTTGTAAAAAGGTTTTAAAATCATCGCTACTTTTGAATACTTCAGGTGATCAAATAGATGAATATAAATGCAAGCTCAGTGAAGTAGCTTGCCTGTTTCCAGCATAATGTCTCTGGACTTGATACTCTTGATCAAAGAAATAAACTCCGATTGCTTGCCAATAAATCCTTCCCACGGTTTACTCCGATAGCGTTGGTATCTAACGTCGTAAAAAGGAAAGATCACAATCAACATACAGTAGAGCACTCCAACAACAATCATCAAACAATTACTAACAAACAACAATCATGATGGAAAACTATTAGTTAACAAACAAGTTTGGCAATCACCTCACTACTCATGTTTAAGAATTATGATTAAAGTTGTGATTAAGCATCTTTATTTAAATAGGAAATACTTCAGACAAAAGTTAAGCTATCAAGTAATCTCTATAATTCAAAATATCTCACCAATCTAAGGTAGAAATATTACTAGACACTCAAGCTAGCACTCAACTTGAATATAACCAAGTTTAACAAGCAAGGCAATTATATTAATCACACCAAATAATCTAATCATCAACATAAACAAGCAATATATACCATTACTAAACTACTCAATCAAGCATCATTACAATCTCATGCATCACACATAGCTACTGCACTCACAAAGCAACACAATTTGATTTCAATTTAATTTAATTATCAATTATTTAATTAGGTCTTAAATATGGCAGAAACTAGTGGTGCATGTTTAATTGCATAACTTGAGTTATGTTCATCACAAAAATGTGAACTAAAATTCTATGGATAGCTACTGATTTTTATAAGCTAACCCAATTGGATTTAATTCAATTAAGGTTGTTAAACTCCCTATATAAATGTTTTTATCCAGAAGGTTAGTTTTCTTGTTTTTGCTACAACTCAAGTTAATTGTATTCAAAAATCAAATCCTTTTAGGGATAACTAGTATTTCTTATATGTGAGCTAACAAAATTGGTTTGACCTCATTTGGATTAGTAGAGTATCAGAAACAAACAAGTTTAGGTTTTATACCTTCTGTGGCATTTTGATTACCATTATTTATTTATTAACCTAAATGGGTGAAACCACTTTAGTTAGTTAGATAATTTCATAAGCTTCCCAGAACATTTTCATTTGCTATTTTTAGATTCCTAGATCTCAAGTTATTGGTTTTCAAATTCTAATCAAATTTCTGACAGAAGTTTTTATCATTTTAAGTGTTAACAACTAGCTGATTTGATAATTTCATTCTGACTTGACCACAACATCAAATGGATTCAAACCAGTGGCATTGGGTTCACTAGTTGATATACTTTTAATAACATTTTAGTTTGATAATTTTGGTTAAACCAATCTCTGGGAAGCATCTCCCAAAGTTGGTACCAAAATAACTTTTCTGTGTTTTTCAGTTAAAACTAGCACATTTGTCATTTTTGTTTCTAATGGAAAACTTGTCCAACAAGGATCATGGCCTGCATCTATGTGAAGATTACATGTTATACTAGCTTCAACATTTTAGTTTGCTATTTTTAGGCCTCTGGTTGAATAGGAATTTGCATGGGAAAAGGGCTATGTTCTGTTATTTCATGTGGCTGAAATATTGTATAGCCAATTTCCTCAGATTATATCTTCTGTATAAAATTTTATTTTGAGGTCACACCACTTGGTCATGTTAGTACTCTAACAATACTAACATCACATGTCAATGCTAACATCTAAATAAATTTAGAATAATTACTATGATCAGATCAAAATCCTAAGCAGTAATCTGTTTTCAGAAGTTTCTGAAAACAGACAGAACATAGCTACTTTGCCTCATGTTTCCATCAAGCTAGACTAATTATTTTGGAAATCTAAAAGTTGCATCTGAATCTATGTAACTTGTTCTTTCTAACCATGCAAATATTTAAAATTTTGGTGGGGCATATTTCTCACAAAATGCATGCAAAGGTGGCTACTCTAAACTGGTTCCAGCACTTAGCAGATTTTCCAGAAATCGAATCTGGGCGGGAAACAACTGTGGCCGTTGATCAACAGATCGACGGCTCACAGCCGTCTTCTCCAGCCCGACGGGGCAAGGAACAGGGAGAGGGAGAGAGGGCCAGGGGAGGCACCTGCCGGCGGCGAGGGACTCCGGGGCGGCTTGGGGTTGAGGGAGGGTGCTCGGGGAGGCTCCTAGGTGGCGGTGGCGTCGCCGGAGACGCACCACGGCGGCGTCACGGCGCGGCGGCCGAGCTGCTCAAAGTGGAGCACCGAGCTCCTCTTCGGGCGGCTCCTGGGCGTTGAGGTGGGGGAGAGGGAGCGGTGGAGGTGGTGTGTGCTGAGGGAGAGCCGGGGGGGTGGCTTTTATAGGCCGGGGAGAGCTCGGGCAGTGGGGGGGGCACGGGGTGGCGCGGCATGGACGCGGGCGACACGGTGGCGTGCTTGTGGTGCCTGTCCGGGGCGAGGGAGGGCAAGGGCGAGGGTGCAGCAGGTCGGCGGCGTTGTGGCGTGTCCGGGGGTGGTCGGCTCCGTCTCGGGCGCACGCTGGTCGGGCGGTGGTGGTCGCGGTAAGATGCGCACGCAGGGTGTTCGACACGGTGTCGGCCGGCAGTGCAACGGCAAATGCGGCCAGGAGGAGGGGCCTGGAGCAAGGAGCTCGTGTTGGGGAGCATCTAGGGAGCAAGGGGCAGCTCCAGGACAAGGTGGTTGCTGGGTTTGGTGCCGGTTTGGAACAAGTGGGCATGGGGGTGGCCATCTCCATGCCATAGGTGTTCTAGGGTTAGGTTTAGGTCATGGGGATGCTTGGGCTTGTCCAGAAGGTGCAGGGGAGTGCTGGGTGTGTGCTGGACATGAGGGAGACAAGGTTAGGGCTGGTTTGGGGCTACCATTGAATATAGGGTATAGGGCACCATTTTTGCACTATGTGCCACAACTTGTATTTTAATGCTAATGAAAAAGGTGAGGTGCAAGTGTGCAATTGCTGTGGAAAATAAGAATAAGTGTTTGGGATTTTTGGGGCTATGATGGAATTTATTCGACAAGTGCATCATAGCACATTTTGCGATTTGATAAAATTAAAGAAAGTAGTAGAAATGTAATTTTTAAATTTTGAATCTATAATTTGAAGAGGGAAGAAATATTAGAGCAAAGTGGGAGTGAGCACTATGTCACCCCACTGATTTTCGATTTTAAAAGAAAATATTAATTTCTCACTTTAGAGAAATTTGGGGTGGCACTTGTCCCATCATTTTATGTGTTGATGCTTTGCTTTTGTTTCCTTTCTTCTCCTCATAATTTTATTTAGCAAACACACACATCAAGCAACAAAACACAACAATATTCACATCACACCCATGACCACACAATTCAAACAACATGAATTAATATCACCATCAATTCCATAATTCACAATACTATATTATAAAAATGATCACACTCAATTATGACAAGATGTTGTTTTAAAGAAATGTCTCAACTCAAAACTTAATTGTTTTCGAAAAGGTTTGAGAAAGGAAATAGGTGGGGTAATATATTTCCCACTAGAGTTGTTTTCAATTGGAGTGGAAAATAGAGTTTATAAAATAGGAGTTGCATTCATATGCAAAATATCAAGGTTGATAATTAGATAGGAGATAACATATAGATTCCCATATTTTTGGGAACACATAATTTTGGAATTACTTTTACTTTCTCAACTGAAGGGTATTTTATTTGCTGAAATCAAACATCATTGAAATAGACTTTGGCCAAAATAAGATTGGAAAAGATATATGGAATTTACTCTTGTCATAACATGAGCACCAAGTTTAATATGTTTTTATCTTGGTTGGATTCTTGGGTTGATATTTACCAGTCAAACAAGCATATACATCAAGTCATACAAGGTCAAACAGAACAATATACAGAAAAACACAATCAATAATGAAGTATTTCAAAAAGTTTTTGTTGGTTCTGGATTTTGTGCCTTGTTAAACTCTTATTATAAATTTGGGATGTTACAATGAGTACGTGTAGATCGAGTTGTGTTCCATGTTCTACCCCGACCTGAGACGGAATTTCGGCAGCACGTCCCCGCTGTTCTTCAGAATACACGTCTCGAGCTTGTCAAGCCGAGAGGGTGTGCATCCGAAGAACAACGAGGAGGTGTTGCCGAAATTCCGTCTCAGGAAGGGGTAGAACATGGAACACGACTCGATCTACACGTACTCAGGCTATCCAAAAACATGGACAATCCAGAAGTGTTACGGTTATAAATATACAAAGATGGACAATCCTGCATATTTATAAATTTGTAACCCTTCCGGATGGGATCTGACTCGGGTTACGCGACTCGACTGACTTGGTGATCTAGACAAAAGAATACCTATGTAGTAAGATTACAAGAGAGGCAAAAGATGTATACCCTAGAAGCGTGGTCGATCACCGCAGAAGGTCGGGGACGGAACAGGGGCACTGAGGCGGCCCTCCTCAGGTGGAGAAGCCGCGTAAACTACGACATCTGAAAAACCACAAAAACAACATATATATAAGAACCAATCCATTACTTGCTGCCATGACACACATACACCATATTTGTAAACCACACCAACTATTGCTGCATATATGGACCAGATAAGGAAAATTAACGAAATAATCAACAAAATATTAACTAGAACATGGCATATATGAGTAGATAAAAAAGTACCAATTTAACCACAACTAGAAAATTAACTAGAACCCCTGTTTGACCATCTTCTGACAGGGTTGCTACTTCAGCGCGTGCTTTGTGCATTTCTAGATAATTAACTATACTTTAAAATGCCGAGAAGCTTTACTGCTCTAGTTTCATAAAGAAACTTCAGAATACAACTTTATGCAATTCAACCATGCTCGGTTATGGAGGAATCTGGCAAGGTGAATGCGTAAAGAAAAATTCCTAGGGACAACCTAGCCTAGACACTTCATTTGCAATCTCACGCCGCACAGAATCAATCAATCATCCTATTCATTTCACAGGAAATCTATAGCAATTCAAGCCAACCTAATCTTGGCGTCTCAACTAGAAAATTCACCACCTAACCGACAGCAAGAAGCAGTAAAACGAGTAGCATAATCACAGAGCCCTCGTCCCCTGCCATCCGAATCACCCGGAAAGGCTAAGACCATATCTAGAATTTGTAACCAAGAACAAGCAAGCACTACGTCTCACCATCGAGCTACACGCACATCGGAAAGAACAGCGGAAAAGAGTCAGGGTTTACCGATCAAGGGAGCTCCAGGAATCGGCGGGAGAGGGCGGGAGCCGACGGAGGCGCAGAGGGGCGGCGGAGCTCGCAGCTCGATGCGGGGGCGGTCGGGGACGTCGCGGCCGGGGAGCTTGCGGCCGGGGCGCGGCCAGGGATGTCGCGGCCGGGGAGCTTGCGGCCGGGGAGGTCGAGGCCAGTGGAGTGGGCGGGCGCGGGGGGGGGGGGGGGGGGGGGGAGGGGAGGCCCGGCTGTGGCGGCGGGCGCGGGCACGGGGAGGAGGAGGTGGAGTGCGTGGGCGCGGGCGCGGGGGGAGGCGCGGCTGTGGCGGCAGGCCGGCGGCATCCGGCGTCGGTGTCGGGTTTGGTCGGGGTCGGGTGTGTGGTGTGAGTGTGTGGTCGGGTTTGTCACCGACCCCGCTTCACAGTCTTTGCCGTGCGGGCAAACTGTGGCACACGGCAAAGATCTAAGCTGGCACACGGTAAAACCTTTCTTTGACGTGTGCCTGCCCATTGCCGTGATGCCCGACGAAAAAGCGCATGGCAAAGGAGTTTTTTATTTGTTTTCTCTTTTAATTGTTTTTCTTCTTTACTATTTTTGTGGATTGTTTATTACTATTAGTTAATACATTAATTATCTATATATTGTTTTAAATAAATTGTGCTCATGTTTTTTGTAAAACAAATTATAGGGAGGTAGACCGCACATGGAAGGGATAGACGACGTTGTTTAATTTCGGTGTAGAGTTTCGCCGTAGCGGGTGTCCGGAGCGTCGTAATCCCACCAAAACATGCATGGGCCCATAATATATGTATAAGAGTGTGTTGGTAGGTTGCGGGAACCAAGATACAGCTACGAGGTGCGACCCGCTTCACCGACCCCGCTTACTCCATAGTAAGTTCCGACACTTAGAGGAGAAAACTCCCGTTTCGGGTGCCGGGCAGGGAATCATGCGACGGACCATATGTAATATTGGTTACCCATGGTCCTATGTACCAACCTAACACAACCAAGCAAAAAAAGTTCATGCGTCTACCCCCTCTCGATGCCAGTCAAAGGGGTAGATCGACAGGTTGGACTTTTTTCCAGCGGGTGTAGGGTTTCGCCGTAGCGGGTGTCCGGAGCGTCGTAATCCCACCAAAACTTGCATGGGTCCCTATATATAAGAGTGTGTCGGTAGGTTGCGGGGACCAAGATACAGCTCCGAGGTGCGACCCGCTTCACCGACCCCGCTTACTCCATAGTAAGTTCCGACACTTAGAGGTGAAAACTCCCGTTTCGGGTGACGGGCATGGAATGATGCGACTGACCAAATGAAATGTTGGTTCCCCATGGTCCTATGTACCAACCCAACACAACCAAGAAAAAAAGTTCATGCGTCTACCCCCTCTCGGCGCCGGTTAAAGGGGTAGATCGACAGGTTGGACTTTTTTCCAGCGGGTGTAGGGTTTCGCCGTAGTTAGGGTCCGGAGCGTCGGAATCCCACCAAAACTTGCATGGGACCCTAATATATATAAGAGTGTGTTGGTAGGTTGTGTTAACCAAGAGACAACTCCGAGGTGCGACCCGCTTCACCGACCCCGCTTACTCCGTAGTAAGTTCCGACATTTAGAGGTGCAAACTCCCGTTTCGGGTGACGGGCATGGGATCATGCGACGGACCAAATGAAATGTTGGTTCCCCATGGTACTATTTACCAACCTAACACAACCAAGCAACAAAGTTCATGCATCTACCCCCTCTCGGCGCCGGTCAAAGGGGTAGATCGACAGGTTGGACTTTTTTCTAGCGGGTGTAGGGTTTCGCCGTAGTCAGGGTACGGAGCGTCGGAATCCCACCAAAACTTGCATGGGACCCTAATATATGTATAAGAGTGTGTTGGTAGGTTGTGGGAAGCAAGATACATCTCCGAGGTGCGACCCGCTTCACCGACCCCGCTTACTCCGTAGTAAGTTCCGACATTTAGAGGTGGAAACTCCCGTGTCGGGTGCCGGGCACGGAATCATGCGACGGAACACATGAAATGTTGGTTCCCCATGGTCCTATGTACCAACCTAACACAACCAAGCAAAAAAGTTCATGCGTCTACCCCCTCTCGGCGCCGGTCAAAGGGGTAGATCGACACGTTTGAATTTTTTCCAGCGGGTGTAGGGTTTTGCCGAAGCGGGGTCCAGAGCATCAGAATCCCACCAAAACTTGCATGGGTCCCTAATATATGTATAAGAGTGTGTTGGTAGGTTGTGGGAACCAAGATACAGCTCCGAGGTGCGACCCCCTTCATCGACCCCGCTTACTCCGTAGTAAGTTCCGACACTTAGAGGTGCAAACTCCCGTGTCGGGTGCCGGGTAGGGAATCATGCGATGGAACACATGAAATGTTGGTTCTCCATGGTCCTATGTACCAACCTAACACAACCAAGAAAAAAAGTTCATGCGTCTACCCCCTCTCGGTGCTGGTCAAAGGGGTAGATCGATAGGTTTGAATTTTTTCCAGCGGGTGTAGGGTTTCGTCGTAGCGGGGTCCGGAGCGTCGGAATCCCACCAAAACTTGCATGGGTCCCTAATATATGTATAAGAGTGTTTTGGTATGTTTCGGGAACCAAGATACAGCTCCGAGGTGCGACCCCCTTCATCGACCCCGCTTACTCCGTAGTAAGTTCCGACACTTAGAGGTGAAAACTCCCGTGTCGGGTGCCGGGCACAGAATCATGCGACGGAACACATGAAATGTTATTTTCCCATGGTCCTATGTACCAACCTAACACAACCAAGCAAAATATTTCATGCGTCTACCCCCTCTCAGCGCCGATCAAAGGGGTAGATCGACAGGTTGGACTTTTTTCCAGCGGGTGTAGGGTTTTGCCGTAGCGGGGGTCCGGAGCATCGGAATCCCACCAAAAATTGCATGGGTCCCTAATATATGCATAAGAGTGTGTTGGTAGGTTGCGGGAACCAAGATACAGCTCCGAGGTGCGACCCGCTTCACCGACCCCGCTTACGCCGTAGTAAGAAACTTAGTAGAGAGAGAGTGCGGTTGGTGAAGATGGTCACACACCGGAGTAAAATCTTGCACTTCCAAAACACCCAACACACTTGTACACACATGGTAGGGAAAAACCTAGGTTTGGGTGGGTTTCCGACACTCCGGGGCCCCGATTCGACAAAACCCTAGATTCGCTGGAAAAACCCTAATGTTTTCGTCTACCACCTTGACCGGCGTTGAAAGGGGGTAGGCCAGTGGACTTTTTTCCTTGGTTGTGTTTGGTCATGACATAGGAACATGGAAAAAAAACTATTATCATAAATTATCACAAGATTGCCCCGGTTCCCCCGAAATGGGAGTTTTCAGCTATAAGTCAAGAAACTTAGTAGTAGAGAGAGAGTGCGGTCAGTGAAGACGGTCATACCTCGGAGTAAAATCTTGCACTTCCAAAACACCCAACACACTTGTACACACATGGTAGGGCAAAACCTAGGTTTGGGTGGGTCTTCGACGCTCCGGGCCCCTGATTCGGCGGAACCCTAGATCCGCTGGAAAAACCCTAACGTTTTCGTCTACCACCTTGACCGGCGTCGAAAGGGGGTAGGCCAGTGGACTTTTTCCTTGGTTGTGTTTGGTTATGACATAGGAACATGAAAACCAGCTATTATCATAAATTCTCACAAGATTGCCCCCGGTTCCCCCAAAACGGGAGTTTTCAGCTATAAGTCAAGAAACTTAGTAGAGAGAGAGTGCGGTCGGTGAAGACGGTCACACACCGGAGTAAAATCTTGCACTTCCAAAACACCCAACACACTTGTACACACATGGTAGGGCAAAACCTAGGTTTGGGTGGGTTTTCGACGCTTCGGGGCCCCGATTCGACGAAACCCTAGATCCGCTGGAAAAACCCTAACGTTTCGTCTACCACCTTGAACGGCGGCGAAAGGGGATAGGCCAGTGGAATTTTTTCCTTGGTTGTGTTAGGTTATGACATAGGGACATGGAAAATCAACTATTATCATAAATTCTCACAAGATTTCCCCCGGTTCCCCCGAAACGACAGTTTTCAGTTATAAGTCAAGAAGCTTAGTAGAGAGAGTGTGGTCGGTGAAGACGGTCATACCCCGGAGTAAAATCTTGGACATTTACAACACCCAACACAATTGTACACACATGGTATGGCACAACCTATTTTTGGGTGAGTTTCCGACGCTCCGGGAAGGGGTAGACGACGCCTCGCACGTTAGGTCCACTTATTAGGGGTTTCGACGCATGCGGCCCGCACCGGAGGGTTTATATATATATTATCAAGAAACATAATTAAGTAAAGTAAATGAGTGTATTAGAAGCCTTAACAAAAAATAAACAAAGCAAGCCTATCAAAACAAAACAAACAAATTAAAGGGGGGCTAGTGCAAACACATGCTTTGCCGTGCGCTTCTGTCGCACACGGCAAAGAGAGTATGTGCCGTGCGCTTCTGTCCCAGGCGCACGGCAAAGAGCATATGTGCCGTGTGCTACGGCCACACGCACGGTTTAGCGTTTCCCGCGAATTTATTTAGAGCGCGGGAATGAGCCACCGCGACGGGAAATTTATTCCCGCGAATTATTGGGGAGCGCGGCAAATCCTGTTTAACTGATTTGCCGTGCTGGTAAACATGGCGCACGGCAAAGATTTCTTTGCCGAGCGGTAGAGGTTTGCCGTGCGCTTTTGGTCCAATTTGCCGTGAATGTTTCTTTGTCGTGTGCTCGTAGTCTTTTGTGCCGTGTTGACAATGTTTGCCGTGAACCTTCTCTATCTCTCACGGCAAAGTATTCTTTGCCGTGTTCCGGGGACGTGGTTGCACATGGCAAAGCTTTGTCCTCAAGGAAAAGACAGATTTTCCGGTAGTGCTGCTTGACTAACTACACAATCCTAACTATATGCAGAAGGAAATAACCATGCAAATACAAATCAAGATTAGTGGTAACAGGTAGTACTCGCGATTAAGGCCAGATCGGACAGGACGGCTAGAAATCTGACTGATGGCCAAATTCGAATTCAGATAGCTGAAGTTCAGAAAAAGGTGATCGAAATAAAACTAGTATATGCGACGTGTGGCGGCACAAGCCTCCTAGTTTCACAACAAACTTGCGACCAACGCGCATACACAACGGAACCTACGAAACATCAAACATCTACTGTACACAACTTCGCAATGTTGATCCTAAGCATCTACAGAACTTCAAACACAAGGTTTGCAGAGTAGACGGCGGCCAACGTCGAAGGACACGAAGGCGTCGATGCAGGCGTAGCTGATCTGCTCGCTCGACAGGTCCGGTTCGGCCCACCTGCTCAAGGTCACCGCCTTCGGCTTCTCGATGAGCGTGTCCATCACCTCGCGCGCCAGTCTCTGGAGCCCCGCCTGCCGGAGCTCCGGCCGGCCGAGCACGGCCGCCGCGACCTGAGGCAGGTCCATCGTGCGGGCCACCTCCAGGTGGCAGTCATCCTGCAGCCGCTTGACGTCGCCGCCGACCCCAACGGCGACGAAGCAGAAGTCCGGGTTGGCCAGGAACTCCACGAGCTCTCTGGGGACGTAGTCGGCGTGGCAAATCTGGTACACGAGGCAGCGGTCGGCGACGCAGAGCTGGAGGACGGCGATCCGGTACCGGCGCTTCCCGTCCTCGACGTCTTGGCGCCACTCCGTGTCGAGGCCGACGATGAGGCAATGGTGGTCGTCCTCCTCCCGGCGGCCCTGCTGCAGCTGCTCTTGCTCTTGGCCCTCCTTGAGGCTCTTGTACTCGTGCACCTCCTTGTCGAAGCGCTCCTGGACCTCCCGGAGAAACGTTACGACATCGTCGGCGGACGACGTGACGGTGGTGCGGATCACGGTGCCGTCGTCCATGACGACGTCCACGTCTGCCGTCGGGCGACGAGGAGGTGGCACCGGTTGTCGATCTGGTGCATGGTACGTGACTGCCATTGGAAGAACTGGATCACGGCTTTGGGTGTTATCTGATCGCTTTCTTTTCTTGGCCGGTCTGGCAGAAGATCGAGGCGTGTTATTGTTCCATCTTTCACCGTCGCGCGTAGGGTTGCACATATAGGAGTTGAACTGCTACGTAGACTCGGAGTCCAAGAAGGAAACGAACTCGGCTCATACTCTGAGGCCGAGTAGGTTTCGGCTGCAGGCCTACGCGACGTTCATCGTCAGTTTCTAGTCCGTGCAAATCCGTGTGCTTGCCCAGAACATCGCCGTCCACCAGAGCACGAACACCCGTTAGTTTATGGTAAACCCCCATCCACCTGATCGAGAATACTGTCCGAAGGCTCCGTCAGTGTTTTTCAGAAAAATCACTTTGAGGAGGAGTCCAAACCTGGTTCAGTACTTTAGCATTTTGTTTCTTCTTCGGATAGTACTTCATGTATTCAGTAGAGTACAGCTGCATTGAAAATGCAATTTTATCAGGTGTCATTGTTTTATCTCCCTGGCTGCCCTTGTTTCGTTCATGCTACCAAATCCACAATAGAGTGTGAATTTTCAATTTTCAGACGCTTCTCTTCTCCCATAATTTCTTCCATCACAGAAGTTGCATATGGGCATTCGGCTAATTTTAGTCGTCAGTCTTCCAAAAATGTGTCCTCAACTCCTCATATTTTTTTCGAAATGGGGGTACTACCCCAGCCTCTGCATCAGAGCACTACCGGAAATTTGTTCTTTGCCGTGAGGCCAAAACGCACGGCACAGGCTGTGCGGAACACGGCAAAGCCTTTGCCGTGCCGAACTGCACAGCAAAGACTACACGGCACAGTTCGCGTCGGCAAAGAATCTTTGCCGGGCGCTTTTGCAAAAACCCGACGGCAAAGGCTTTGCCGTGAGCCCTGCGCGTACTACCCGGCACAAATCTGTCAGAACAGTGTCAGAAAAGGGTCAACCGTCAACACGGATATTTGCCGTGCTGCAGACTTTGCCGTGGGCTTGGCGTGATGAACTGCACGGCACACCCTTAGCCTTTGCCGTGTGCTCGTCACGGTTATGCACGGCACATCACCGGGCTTTGCCGTGTGCTCGTCACGGTTATGCACGGCACATCACCGGGCTTTGCCGTGTGCTCGTCACGGTTATGCACGGCACACAATCCTCCTTTGCCGTGTGCTCGCCGAGGAAGCGCACGGCATAGAACCTCTGCCCAGACCCTAGGCCTCCGCCCTTTGCCGTGTGCGCTCGCCGTGTGCTCGCCGAGGATGCACACGGCTTTTTATTGCAAAGTTTTAAAAGTGTTAAAGTCGTGGAGCCATACAAAAACATATCTCAGGAGTGACTACAAGCCAGCCACTTAAAAAAGAAAGGAAATAGCTGCTTCTAAACAGCACAAATTCTTCGTTCATGCTGCCACCCATCCCTGTTGAGGATAGTACGAACGACTGCCAGCAAGCGGTTGCAGCCAGCCTCCATGATAGGTCGCTGGTCTTGCGGCAAGAGAAAAGACCACATAGTAATCCAGTAGGTAGCTCTGTTGTTGACAACCTGTAAAAAATGAGCATTTGTAATCTTATTAAACACTACGTCATTTCTGCAATTCCAAATAGCCCAAATAAAAGCACATACGCCAATGCGTATACGATTTTTAGTTTTCTTATCGACTCCATCCAACCATGTACCAAACAGATTACTTATACAAGAAGGTGGTGAGATATTGTATGTAAAATGGAGCAGTCTCCAAATATTGTGAGCGAACGTACAGGAGAGAAACAAGTGCTCTATAGTCTTATCAGCCTGACAAAACACACATTTCTCATCAGCCTCAACTCCTCATATAATTGATATAGTTTTGATATTAAATATATTTGCTTCATCGAAAAAAATGGCTTCCACAAATTTGCACTTATAAGAACAGTGGCTACCAGCCTCATTAAATCTGAAGCAAAAAGGGCATCCTGTATCAAATTTCATTCCCCTGTGCTTTATTTTCATTATCAATGGCAGGCGATTGCTTGTCTTTTTTTCGAAACGGAGGCAAAAGCTTTGCCTCATCTCATTAATTAAAAAGTGGTTTTCACAAACAAGTTTGGATCCACCAAAAGGTGATTCCCGGAATAAAAGCTTCCTCTCGCGGCATTATACAATTCAAGCGCTTGGCACCCGCGATGACCTAAAGATGGGTCTCCTCTCTAATTTTCGCTACAACAACATTATGCATCGAGACGGTGTTTCGGAAGACCCTCGCGTTCCTCTCGCTCCAAATTTTCCAAAACGTCATGAGAAGAGACGCTATTGCCTTCCTCCTATGGCCATTGCAGAGGCAAAGATACTCCCACCATTCCTTGACCGTGTCGAAGTTGGACCAATCTTCCAAGACAGATTCGGGGAGCCCCATCCAAGCTTTTAGTGCAGCCCAAATTCGCAACGAATAGCGACATTGGAAGAGAAGGTGGGGCGCGGTTTCATGCTCTCTCTTGCAAAGTTGAGAAGCCCCGCTATTAGGCCAACCCCTCTTGATGAGCCCATCCGAAGTCCATATCCTATTCTTGTTGACAAGCCAAGCGAAGAACTTGCATTTTGGAGAAGCCCAATTAGTCCAAATCGTCTTCTTCATGTTGGTGTCCATGGCACCTTAGAATTGGAGCTTGTATGCCAAAGAGGATGAATACTCAAAATAGGTCGTGTGGTTCCAAACGATCGAGTCCGGGTGGTGTTCTCAAGCAGAGGCGCATGATGAAGCTTGGTCCATAAATCATAGAATTGTTGGATAAGTTGGATGGTGAAGCCTTGGGAAAAGTTGATCTTGCTAACCCAACGGTTGTTGTGTAAGGCTTTTTGGATTTGTTTTTTTGCATTTCGAGAGGGAGAAGATTCCAGGAGCTATAATCTTTGGTTTGAGCCCATGTAGCCAAGGAGAGTGCGAAAAAATTCGCCGTCTTGGCGTCCCCAACGGTGATTGTGGTCGCCGCATAGAAGAGATCCATGTCTGTGCTATCACAAAGGGTGCCGAGACTCACACATGGCCTAGCCGGATCCTTCCATTGGAGCCAAGTCCATCGCAACTCGAGAGCCCTCACAAATTTTTCGGTGTGTAGAACTCCAAGGCCTCCAAGTTGGGTATGTCTACAAATTGTTTTTCAATTAGCTTTGCATTTCCCTCCGTTGACTTTGCCTGTACCGGTCCAAAGGAAGGCCCTTTTAATTTCTCCGCCCTTTTCAAGAAACTCTTAGGAAACACAAGGATGGTGAGAGGGAAGACGAGTTGAGTGGCAAGCTAGCACCGATTTAACATGCGCCATAGGAAATGCCGAAGGTTACGCGGCAGAGGTAATCACGATAATTTCTTCCGGTCTAAGCTTCCATCATTTGTGTCATCATTTGATGTAGATGCGATACCAAGTGCAGAATCTCGTGACTGCAGCCTCGAACAACATGATATGCAGATTTTACTGAAAAGACGCATTTTTCGTCAAAAATGCCATGCCGGGATGTCTTCACAGTCTTCATGCCCTGGGATTTTTAGGATAGTTTCGATGTCGTCTTCATTAAAAGTATGTTGTAGTAATTGTACATACGAATTACCTGAAATGCGGTCTATCAGTTCTGCCACTTTAGTGACTTGGTTAGTACCTCAATAGAAGTAACACGTCTAGCGACACCCCTTGGCCACCATGTCCAAATGTTAATATTCTTACCATTCTGCACTCACCATATGATGTCATTTTTATCACCTGAACCCCTTTCAAATAATACTTTTCCAACAATAATAAATGTCATTATTTGGTTCAGCTGGCAACACATTTTTATCTGGGAAGTACTTTGCCGATAGAACATTAGTGCAGAGAGGAATAGGGGTTAATTCTCGATGCCTGCCTTGCTATCAGGGGCAGACCTAGGATAAAATTTCTGAGGAGGCAAGGATATACTAATTGAGGGAAAAACTCTTTGCTCATTGGGGGAAAATCAATTTTTAAGGGCCGCTTGGTTTCAGGTAGTTTCCGGAGCCTGAATTTTCAGCCGCGACGCCGGATTTTCAGTGGGGGGTGACTGGTCCGTGAAATTTTACGCTGGTTTATACCTATTAAATGCTGAAGCAAGCGGGGCTTAGCTAGCTAAATAAGGAGACTAAAATTTTGAGCAGGGGGCAACTAACCCCATAGCGAATGCACTAAATCTGCCCCTGTTTGCTAGCATAGCTAGGTTGAAAGAATAAAAATCTTAAATCCTAACCCACGCTATATTTTTTTCAATTTTGTCAATTTCTCCCATCCAACCTAGTGAACTCTGTTCTCTTTATCCATCTGACTCCACCAATATCATGCAATCATAGAACTAATGTCATTACAAAGAGATTTGAGAGGTCAGAAACATGCCATGACATATACCGAGATAGCTTGTATCGGTGCCTTGATGAGAATCTCTTTCCCAGCTTTCAACAATTTGTTTCTTTCCATGCTTATATATTCTTCCACACCTTCTACCTGATATATTCAAAAGCTCTTGACATTTATTTTCCAATGTAAACCGGCAGGCCCAAATATTTACCTAAGAAGCCTTCACTTGAGATGTTCAGTTGGGTCATCATCTCTCTTCTTTCCTCCATTTTTTGCTTTTGGTATCATACTTTATTTAATTGTTGTAATTTGATATTATTATAATTTAGATTATTGTTGTATTGGTGATAAATTAGAAATCAATTTAAGCATAACTACATATTCACATGAAAATAGAGAAAAAATTGGTTTTGTGGCATGGATTTTGCAGATATGTTCGGGCGAAAAACCGTAATCAACACACCGTAAAAATAGAATTAAGATAATGGCATTGTGCGAGATTCCGTATGATCAGATACCGAGCCATACCGTATTTTTTCTAAAATTTTTGTATGCGAGGTGCTAAATTCATTAAACAAATAAAAGATTGGTCCAGTTTATGAAGGAAACCGGATCCAAAAACCATACAGGTGACGTCTTTCGGCTTACAACATACAACCATAAACACACAAAGCAACAAGAAATTGTCGGGGGGCAACCCCCGGATATGGGCAAGGCGTCGATATGAGGGTTGACTCGGAGTTGACCGGGTCACTGAAACCGACATGACTGTACCGGCTTACTCGGAGCTGGCCGGGTCATGGTTAACCGACATATGGTTATGTCGGATCACGCGGGTTATATGTCGGATTGTTCTTTGTTCTTCTTGTGTGCAGGGAAGGCGAAACCGAGTTACAGGGAATTCGGCATGCCTGTGCCGGATAAGGAGGCTAACTCGGACCATGGTCAAGGCGCAGGTCTTGTCCCTACAATCACGGGTCAGGACGCAGAGCCACTTGCATGATGGGACGAGGCCACTTGGCTTGAGTGATGGACCTCCATGCCGCTGACCGAAGCGGTACAAGGCAGCAGTGCGATGGAGGAGATAGATGGGACGCGCCACGCAGCGGTGACGAGGGCTGTCAGAAGACCGGACGTGGCCACAGTGTGCGCTACGTCAGGACCGACGTCAGCCCTAACTCTGTACACAGGGTTTCCCTATATAAGGAGCACTAAGGGCTCCTCTTACGGGGACGATGCTCAGGAGAAGGACGATCGCCAGAAATAGACTCTTACGCTGGACAAACACTTGACCGTTCCTAGAGAGTTAGGAGGAGAATCACTTAGCCTTTCCGAGACTCGGTAGAGGAGTTCCGAGACTCGGTAGAGGGCCCAAAGGCTCTAAGTTCTACTCATACGGCTCGAGGAGCAGCTTGTAACTTGTTTGTAACTCGCATATATCGATCAGACAAGCAGGAGTAGGGGTGTTATCTCCTCACGAGAGCCCCGAACCTGGGTAAAACCGTGTGTGTGTGTGCGTGAGTTGTGTTGTTTGTGTGCGTGTTCGTATGCGCAAGCCCTCCCCGGGTGCCTCCAGCGTCCATCGGCCCCACACTTCAAGCCATCCTATGGCATCTGCCGTGACACCACCACGACAGTTGGCGCCCACCGTGGGGCCAGCAGCGGCGCTGGCTGGAGTTTTCATCCGGACGGGTTCTCTCATCGCGTCGGGCGAGCGCGTGGTCTGTGGCCTTGTCCACAGATTCGGCTCCCTCAACGTCATCAGCGACAACGCAGGCTGCTTCGGCAGCAGGCCACTGCCCCGGAACGGATGCCTCATCGACTTCGGCGCGCTCACGGTCTACGTCGCCACCGAGGTCCCTTGCAGGTTCCCCAAAAGGGTGCAGCTGGGAGCGGATCCACCCGCAATCTGCGCAGCTCGCGGCCGGCGTACCGCTCGCCCCGCTAGTTGCGTGGAAGTCATGATGACCGCCCCGGGCGTCGGTGTCGGCAAAGCCATGGCGGGCGAGGCTGACCCCGGCACCAGGTCGGCAAGAACAGGGCGTCCGCCCTTGGAGAAACCGGAGAACCGTGCGGCACAGGCCAGCACATCCAGCGTGCCGGTGACGCCGAGTCCTCTTCAGGACGCGATTCAGAAGCTGGCAACACCAGTCGCACCGGGTGCAGATGTTGCTCTGACTCAGGCGGAGTTGGAGCAGCAGCGCCAGGAGATACTCCGAGAAGCCCAGGAGGTGGCCCGAGTCAGGCAGGAGTTCGACATATCAATGTGTGAGTATAACTCGGCTCATGGTTTTACTCCAGCAGCAAACCCAGTTAGTCGCATCGACGAGGTGCGTGCCCGAGGTAGAGACCTTAATGCAGAGATAGCTAGAGATGGTAGAGCTAGATCTGCTAGAACTGCTAGTCATGTGTCGGCCGAAAAGCCGAGATACAGCACGCCCGGAAAGAACCTTAGGGCGGCAGAGGCAGCCATAGCCGAGTTGGCCGGTTTATCCGGTGAAGCTCGCAGTAGGCAGCAGGACCGAGTCAATGAGTTGGTGGCTGTCGCTAACCGACAGAACGAGGCCTATCGCAAGGCTAACCCGGATGCGGGTGGATCTCGGTTCCTTCACTCGGATGGTGGAGCCGGAGGAGTGTCCAAGGGACAAGCCTCCTCGCCGTATGTCGGCAGGAGCAGGGGCCAGAGTGTGAACTCTGGCAAGAACAAGCAGATACAAGCGTACGATCCGGCCTATGCCGGAAAGAAAGTAGCCGAGCAAGGCAATGCCGGTCGGGGAAAGTCAGGACCCGCCCAGGGCAGACAGGAAGAGAACCAAGTTATCCCGGCGAATCAAGGTCAGCCACCTCGGTATCCGGTACCCATTCCACCTCGTCGTCAAGCGGGTGCCGGGTATGCCGAGCCGGCCGCAGACCGATACGATGATGGTTACTCGGCCATGGAGCGGACCGGGTACACAAGATACCGAGATTTGGCGTCCGAGGGTGCACTCGGCGCAAGGCTGGGAACTCGCCAGTTGCCGGCACACGATGTCCGGAACAAGCTTGACAGAATCTATCTGTCCGAGCTCCTGGAGGAGCAAGGCCCGCCGGGTCCGGCATGTTTTGGACCCCGGATCATGAAGCAGGCACCAGTGCCGAATTTCCAGTTACCTCGGGGTGCCAAGATGTATGACGGCAGCACCAAGCCGGAGGACTGGCTGACAGACTATGTCACCGCTGTGCACATTGCCGGCGGAAGTCGCAGATGGGCAGTGCGGTATGTGCTGCAAATGCTTGAAGGACCAGCCCGGATCTGGCTGAATAACCTGGAGGAGGACAGTATTGACTGCTGGCTCGACTTCTCCGACGCCTTCGTCAGCAACTTCTCCAGTACTTACAAGAGGCCGAATCGACCTCAGCAGCTGTCCATGTGTCGGCAGCGAGAAGATGAAACAGACCGGGAATATCTAACCCGGTGGAGCACGATCCGGAACTCCTGTGAAGGAGTGATTGAGTCACAAGCCATTGCCTGGTTTGCGCAAGGATGCCGACATGGCTCCATGCTTTGGCAGAGACTCCAGAGGGAGATGCCGGCCACCCTGGCCGAGACAATGTCAATTGCCGACAGTTATGCGCTCGGTGATCCGACACAGCCCTTACTGGCCCCGGTCGACAGAGACAGATCGGGTCGGCGAGGTGATCGCTCGGATTACCGAGGAAAGAGAAGGGAAGAGAGGCCGGATTACCGGTATGGGTCAGACCAGGTTGCTGCCATCGACCAAGATCAGATGGGCGCCGGCAGCAGCCAGAGACAGAAGAACGACGGTCCAGCGTGGGGCCAGAACTCGGAAGGAAGAAGGCCGTGGGACGGCGAAAGAAGACCGTGGAATGGCAAGAGGAAGCCATGGAACGGCGACAAAAGGCAGTGGGCAAACCCCAGTGGGACGATGCCGAATGATCCCTGCAGCTACCACACCAAGCACCCCAGCAGACCGGCTCAGCACTCCAACCGGAACTGCAGCCGAAACAGGCGTCCGCAGGAGAACACCGGTCCGGCAACTCGACCCACACCACTCACGGGTGTGAACGCTATCCCGGTGAACGCCCAGGCAAGGCCTGAAGATGTCAACCAACTGGTCAACATGGCCAACACCAACAACAACTCCAACTACCCCGGCAGCAACGCTGGCCCGAGTCGGCAAAATCAGTACCGAGAACCTCATCAGAGTTACATGGTCTTTGTGACCGAACCCAACGACAAGCAGAGCCAGCACAGGCGTGCTATGGAGGTAAATGCCGTTATGCCGGCAGTGCCGAAATTCATGTACTGGTCCGAGGATGAGGTCAGCTAGAGCGTCAGGGACCATCCAAGGGTCATGCCCAACCCAGGAGGTTATGCTCTAGTGTTGGATCCGACATTCGTCGGGCCTAGCATCAATGTCAGGTTTTCTCGGGTCCTCGTTGATAACGGGAGCAGCATCAACATCATGTACCGGGATACCATGGTGAAACTCGGCATAACCGAGAATATGATGCAGCCCAGCCGAACCACCTTTCACGGCATCGTGCCCGGTGTATCACATGCACCCATGGGCACGATTTGGGTTGATGTCGCCTTCGGTGACAAAAGCAACTGCCGGACTGAGAGTCTGCTGTTCGAGGTCGTGGATCTCGAGAGCCCGTATCATGCCTTACTCGGCAGGCCGGCACTCGCCAAGTTCATGGCGTCCACTCATGTGGCGTATCTGAAGATGAAACTTCCGGGTCCAAATGGTGTCATCACCATCTCGGGAGACTACAAGCGTTCCATGGAGTGCGCCTCAGCCGGGTCATCCCTGGCCGAATCACTGGTGATTGCCGCCGAGAAAAGGAGAATCCATGAGGTGGTGGCTTTGGCCCAGGCATCTCAACTCGGTATGCCGAGTGCGGCTAACCCGCAGCAAACTGCAACCTTCCAGGCGGCGAAGGAATCGAAGAAGGTCGGCATCGACGAGGTTAACCCGGAACGCTCCGTCATCATCGGTGCCGGGTTGGACAAGAAATAGGAAAGCGAGCTCATCAACTTCCTCCGTGAGAATCGGGATATCTTCGCATGGTCCAGTCAGGACTTGCTGGGTGTTCCGAGGGAGTTGGCTGAGCACTCTCTGCATGTAAGGCCAGATGCTAGGCCTGTGAAGCAACCAACTCGGCGTCTCGCCGAAGAAAGAAGGAAGGCGGTGGGTGACGAGTTAGCCAAGTTACTCGCATCGAATGCCGTCGTGGAAGTAAAATACCCGGACTGGTTGGCTAACCCGGTCCTGGTGGAGAAAAAGAAGGAAGAACCGGATGCGCCTACTGTCTGGCGCATGTGTATCGACTACACCCACTTGAACAAGGCCTGTCCCAAAGATCCTTTCCCGTTGCCCCGGATCGATCAGGTGATCGACTCCACGACCGGATGTCAGCTGTTGTCTTTTGTGGATGCCTACTCTGGTTTTCACCAGATCCCGTTAAACCCGGATGATCAAATAAAAACTGCTTTTATTACCCCGTACGGGGCTTATTGCTATCGTGTCATGTGTTTTGGTTTGAGAAATGCCGGCGCTACTTATCAGCGCTGTATGCAGAAATGTTTGCATGATCAGATAGGAAAAAACGTGCAAGTATATGTCGACGACATAGTCATAAAAACAAAAAAAAACATACTCTGTTAGATGATCTCAGAGAAACATTCGCAAACCTGCGGAAATTCCGACTAAAACTTAATCCGGATAAGTGTACATTCGGTGTGCCGGCCGGCAAGTTACTCGGTTTCCTCGTGTCGAGCCGAGGTATCGAGGCGAATCCGACTAAGATCCGGGCAATAGAAAATATGAGGCTACCGAGATGCCTCCGAGATGTCCAAAAATTTACGGGTTGCCTGGCCTCCCTGAGTCGGTTTCTAGGTCGGTTGGGAGAAAAGGCCCTGCCTTTGTACCAACTAATGAAAAAGTCGGATAGATTTAGCTGGACCCCGCAGGCGGACTCGGCTTTCCAGGAGCTAAAAAAGATGTTGGCTACTGCGCCGATATTGGCTTCCCCATTACCAAGAGAGCCCATGTTGCTTTACATAGCAGCCACTAACCGAGTCGTCAGTGTCGTTGTGGTAGTAGAAAGAGAAGAAGGGGGAACCACCGTGCAGAGGCCGGTGTATTACCTGAGTGAGGTACTCTCCACCTCGAAACAAAATTACCCACACTACCAGAAAATGACCTATGGTGTGTACCTGGCGGCCAAGAAACTGAAGCATTATTTCCAGGAGCATCAGATAACCGTGGTGAGCGCGGCTCCTATCGCGGAAATCATTGGCAACCGAGATGCAAGTGGTCGAGTAGCCAAGTGGGCCATCGAGTTGGCGGCGTATGCACCACAATACGCGAGAAGAGATACCATCAAGTCTCAAGCAGTGGCCGAGTTTCTCGTGGACTGGGCCGAGATGGAATATGAACCATCTCTGCCGGACTCCAACTACTGGAGGATGCACTTTGACGGGTCCAAGGTAAAAGAAGGCCTGGGTGCCGGTGTGGTTCTCACCTCGCCAAAGCGAGACCAGTTGAAATACGTGCTGCAAGTTCATTTCGCGGCATCCAACAATGTAGCCGAGTACGAGGCATTGGTCCACGGACTCAAGGTGGCCAAGGAAATCGGGATTCGCCGAATAATCTGTTATGGTGACTCGGATTTGGTGATTCAGCAAACCTCGGGCAACTGGGACGCCCTGGATGCCAACATGGCGGCATACCGGTTCCATGTCCAAAAGATCTCGGGGTTCTTTGATGGCTGCGAGTTCAACCACATCCGACGGACCGAGAATGAAAGTGCAGACATGCTGTCCAAGATTGGATCATACCGACAGGCCATTCCACCCGGAGTGTCTCTGGAGCATCTTCACAAGCCATCAATTAAGCCTTCACCCGAGTCAGACTCAATATTCATCCCGGGTAATCCGGAATCCGATGTCGTCCCGATGGACGTGGACGTTGGGAGCAGGCCGCTGAACCCGGGGACTGCTCCGCAGGACCCGGGGACTGCTCTGCAGGACCCGGGGACTTCCAGGGATGTCTCGTGTGTTATGTCGGACGCAAGAACAGAGTTGGAAAATTGGAAAGCCGCTTGGCGGAACTCGGGAATCCTTTGGGAGGACTCGGGGACTCGTCAGTTTAAATCGGATGTTGTTATGTCGGTTGAGGCCATGGAGGTCGATGAGCCTGAACTCGGAACTCGTCCGGTACCGACATGGGCCCAACCCATCATGACATTTATGTTGGAGGGCACCCTACCGAGTGATGAGGTCTCGGCCAGGCAGATACAGAGACGATCCAAGTCCTTCACCATCATCAACCGAGAGCTATACAAGAGAAGCGTGACCACCGTGCTTCAGCGGTGTGTCGAACCAGAGGAAGGAGAAAAGATCCTCCGAGATATTCACCAGGGAGAGTGCGGTCATCACGCCTCTTCCCGAGCCATTGTGGCCAAAGCATTCCGATATGGGTTTTACTGGCCGAGTGCTCTGCAGCAGGCAGAGGACATAGTCCGGAAGTGTGAAGGATGTCAGAGATTTGCAAACAAGATTCATATGCCGGCGTCTGCACTCAAGACTATCCCCATCACTTGGCCCTTTGCGGTGTGGTGTTTGGATATGGTAGGACCGTTTAAACCGGCCCGAGGTAACATGACCCACATATTGGTGATGGTGGACAAGTTCACCAAGTGGATCGAGGTAAAACCAATAAGAAAGTGTGATGGCCGTACCGCTGTGTCGTTCTTAAAGGATATTATCCTGAGATATGGGCACCCACACAGCATCATCACTGATAACGGCACAAATTTCGCCAAGGGAGACTTTGCTCGGTTTTGCCAAGAAAAGAGAATCCGACTAGATCTGGCGTCGGTCGCACATCCGCAGTCGAATGGGCAAGTGGAAAGATCAAATGCTCTGGTCCTATCCGGCATAAAACCCCGGCTAATTGAGCCACTGTTGCGTGCTCCGGGGTGTTGGCTGGACGAGATCCCGGCAGTACTGTGGAGTCTACGGACTACACCGAATCGCTCTACCGGCTATACGCCATTCTTCCTAGTCTACGAAGCAGAGGCGGTTCTGCCAACCGACATAGAGCACGACTCGCCGAGAGTTGCTTTATATACCGAGTCAGAGGCAAGAGAAGCCCGAGAGAACGATGTTGATTTGCTCGAGAAGCACGAGAGTTGGCATTGTCCAAGTCAGCAATATATCAGCAGAATCTCCGACGTTACCACAGTCGGAAGGTGAATCCTCGCAAGTTCGAGAAGGAGACCTCGTGCTTAGGCTTGTGCAGCGCACAGCCGGGATGCACAAGCTTGTCACCTCCATGGGAGGGACCATTTATCGTGAGCAAAGCTTTGAACAATGATGCCTACTATCTTATAGATGCTCAGAAACAGGTGAAGAACCGGATGGACCGATCCGGAGAGGAGACCAAACGCCCTTGGAATGTAGCTCTTCTCCGCCCTTTCTACTCTTAAGGACCCACTGTATGTATCTCGAAACCCAGAAATGAAATGTCGGCACCCCGAGAAGAGACTCGGGGACTGCCTTGTTGAAAAAATCTGTGTTTATCCTTGTATTTACTTCCTTGTGTCGATGGCTCTAAAAACCGTATCACCATGTCTGTAAGTATTGTATGCTGTGTTCTCGTGATCTTGTGACTCGACTGCCTGACACCGAGAAAGGTAGGCAAGAGCAAAGGTTACCAGGCGCAGTACACAAGAAAACCGACTCGGGGACTCGGTCCAGGAGCGATTCGGTTTCCTTTTTTAAGTAATGTGTTTGTGTTGGATGGCTCTAAAAACTGTGTCGCCATGTCGGTAAGTATTGTATGCTGTGTTCTAATAATTGTGTGACTCGACTGCCTGACACCGAAAAAGGTAGGCAAGAGCAACGATTATCAGGGGCGGTAAACAAGAAAACCGACTCGGGGACTCGGTTCAAGAGCGATTCGGTTTCCTTTTTAGTAATCTTATGTCGGGTGGCCTTGGCTACTTTCCCTAGTTAAGTACTGTATGCTGTACAACAGTCGTTTTGTGACTCGACTGCCAATACACCAAGAATGGTAGGCAAGAGCAGAGATGGCAGAAGTATAGTGAACAAGAAATTGAACTCGGGAATTCGGTCCAATGCGATCCGGCATACGGCCAAACTTGTTAAAACATGCAAAGTAAAAGTCAAGTACCAACCATAAAAAGTGCAAGGTATATATTACATCTGCACCCGGCATTCCGGGGATTTGACGAGTTGAGTTTTTTCTGAAAAGTTCAGGCAGCAGCATCCGAGGTTTTTGCGCAGAAGGAGAAGCTGGGGTCTCGGTTGCGGTTTTCTCGGTTGTAGTCACAGTAGCAGTGCCGGTGGCCGACTCGGGAGGAGTGTCGGCTTCGATTTCTTCGTCGACGGCCTCGTCTTCGTCTTCTCCTTCGTCTCCTTCAACCGGGATCTCCTCGGATTGAGGAACCCGGTCGCCAGCGACAAAGGAGTGCACCGGGGCGTACTGGACGAGAGCGTGAGCAAATTCTTGCCGACGCCGAATATGGTACGGGTCGGTGAGCCACTTTGACCCGTCGCGCAAGGTCTTGAGCTTGTCGAGGTCGAGCCCCTCGTACCAGGACAGCACGTACATCATCGCCTCGTCTGCGCCGACTCGGGCGGCGGATGATCGCCAGTCATCAAGCCTTGCTCGGAGGCCAGCAGGCACGTGGCCAGCTCATCAACAACCAGAGGGGCCTCGCACCCGGGCCAGAGAACGTTGTAAGCTCGGATGGCAGCGGTGAGGAGGTTCATCCCGATTGACCTCATGGGACCAAGCGAGCCTTCAGCGCCACCAGTGGGCGTCCATATCCCACTCGGCCGAGATAGGGCCACCTCGGATCTTCTCGAACCGGTGCTCGTTCGCGCTCTTGTCCGCGGCGGCCTTGGTGTGTGGGAAGCGCTCTGAGTAGGGAATGGCTAGCGACGAAATAAGTTACAAATGAAGAAAGATGATAGAAGGAACAAAGGCAGAAGGGAAAGGAGGCTCACTGTCCATCTCGGAGTTGATCTTGGAGATGTCCACCAGCCACTGTGCGATCTTGGCCTTCAGAGTTTAGGAGCTCGCTCTCGGCCGAGGTAGCCTCAGACTTGGATTCGGCAAGCGACTCCTGGAGTTTCCGGGTTTCCTCGACTCGGAGCCGCTTTTCCTCGGCAGCGCTCTTTTCCGACTCGGCGGCTCGACTCCGAGTTTCCTCCAGTTCGGCCTTCAGCCGGAGCACCTCCTCCTGCTCCCTCTTCAGCTCGGCTTGATGTGCAAGCTCGCGCTCCTTATGTGCGGCTGTGCCGAGGTAACAAGTATTAGAATGAGCAGATTGATGCAAGTGCAAATTGAAAGGGCAAAGTGTGGCCTACACTCGATTTCCGAGATCCGTTTCTCCAATCCTTCGGCCTTGAGCGCCGAGTCAGCTACTTGGTCCAGCTTGGCTCGCAGCAACTTGTGTTTATCGGAGAGGCTTTTGTGGGCCAGCAGAAGTTTGCGGTGCACATGCGTGCGCTTGGTCATGCAGATCTGAAAAGATGAGATATTAATATTATTGATAAAGATTCAGCCCGAGTTATCTTTACTCAGCCGAGTTTCAGTCACTCGACCCGAATCTCGGGGACTGGGGATGGATAATATATAAATTAAAGAAAAATAAACCGAGTTATATTTACTCGGCATAGCTTACCGCGGCTGCTTGGTCGGCTGCGAAAAGGGCAGATTTTACTGCGGCCATCTTTTGGCCAACCAGACTCGGATTCACCGGATGTTCTGAGAGGATTTGGCTCGCGGGTGGCTTCGAGCTCACTTCGCCCATGTCGGCGGCGTTCCACTCCGTGTTGTAGTGCTCGAGGGAGCCCAGGCTTTTGCCGCTGTCGGTTCGCACCGGGGCATGCACCCAGTCAGTGGTATGTGTACTGGTTAATAACACTAGGGGTGTCCCGCGGCTCGCTGGCACCACCAGCTGCCGTTCCGGATTAGCCGACACCGTTGACACAGGTGCCTTTCCAGCTGTTACCCCAGTGGCAGGAACTGGGGCCCTAGAGGTTTGTGGCTGCGGCTGCGGCTGTGCCGGTGGCGGTGTTGGCTTGGCCGTTGATGTCGATGGCCGTGGCGGTTGTGTCGGAGCGGGTTGTGGCTGCGGTCGCGGCTGCGGTGTCTCTTGCTGCTGCTGCTGCTGTTGCTGTTGCTGTTGCTGTTGCTGTTGCTGTTGCTGTTGCTGTTGCTGTTGCTGTTGCTGTTGCTGTTGCTGTTGCGGCTGTGGCGGTTCTTGCTGCGGCTGACTCGGATGGGCCGAATCTTCTGGTGCCGCAGTCTTCTCTGTTTCGGGGGCCGACGTGCTGGCCCCGAGATTCTTGGATATGTCGGTCGCCACCGACTCGGCGTCTCCGGTCCCGGATCCCGGAGCCGTTGGAGGCACTATCGGGCTGGTCCGTGGCGGACTCGGCAGTCTTGTGTCGTCCGGCCGAGGCGGCGTCGGAGTCCTGAGAGGAACCGAGTCAGTGGGCTCGGTGGGAATCTCCAGAGGAGCGGAGCTGTAAGGCAAAACAGCAAAGTATATTGTCAGAGGGAGAAAAATAAATGCAGTTAAGCATATAAGGTTATGTCGGCGAAAGGGGAATCTCACCCCTTAGTGACGGGGCACTCGCGGCGCTTAGCCGCAGTCTTCACCCGCTGCTTCTTCTTCGCGGGAGCGCCGGATGTTCCGCACCGGCAGACGCAGCTGCTGGGCGTTTCCGAACTGCGCCCTTGGGTCCCGTGGCGAGGGGCTCCACATCGAGCACCTGGTCGTCCGCGTCAGCTGGGGGCGAGCACACCGGGTAAGCAAACGAAACCGGGAGAGGATCTTCTACCTCTAGAATCCGACAGTCGTCATCATCATCATCCGACCAATCTCGGACGCGAGCCTTACCAGTGACAGGAACCGAGCCGACATCAGGGATCGGCATGTTGTCTTCATTATCCGGGTCCTCCGAGTCAGCTTCGACCCGGTCCGGACCCCATTTGGCAGGGGGATTCGGTCCGTCCTCCTTCTTCTGCCGCTCGAATCTCTGTACGATGGAAACAGAGAAAGATGAAGAACAAGTATAAAAAGGGAACCGACTTGAGAGTTTATATCGGCAAAAAAGTTACGTCGGTGCAAGTCATTTACCTGGGGCGGAAGGTTGTTCCGGCTGTGAGGTTCTATTCCCCACTCCCACTCCTCCGTCATCCTTGTCCGGGCTATGGCCTTGACCCGCTGCCGGATCTGGGCCTTGGTCAGCTCGACCGTGCTTATCCGGGTCGGATCAAGAGGGCCACTCATGTGGCAAATCTTGTGGACTCGGCGCTGAAGGGGTGAGACCCGGCGGCTAATGAATGTTGCCAACAGATCGTCAGCAGTTAATCCTTCTGCTCGGAGCTGTCCCACTACTTCATGGATCTGGTTGACCTCGGCCTCTTTGTCGGTTGGGTTGTAGCCCCAGTTGAGTTGCGCTGTAGGGGGGCCGATGACGAAATTCGGCAAGTTGATCTTGTCTACGTCGGTTGAATTCTTGACGTAGAAAAAGGAGCGCTGCCATTTCCGGCATGACTCCAAGCCGTTGATCCGGGGGAAGATCGAGCCGCGCCGAGGTGTGACCGTGGCGGCCCCACACTGGGTCATCATCTTGGGAGCTGTCGGGTCGGCAGGATTCGGAATGACCTGCTTCCGGAATCCGAAGTACTTGGACCACGCGCGGACGCTGGCCTTGAGACCGAGATAGCCCTCGGTGAAGGAGACGAAGGAGGATAAGGTGGTGATGGCATTGGCCGGTAAGTGGTGAGGCTGGAGACCGAAACTGTCGAGGAAGTTTCGGAAGAACACGCTGGCGGGCAATCCGAATCCCCGCTCGAAGTGCGCGACGAAGACGACATGTTCGCCCTCCTTGAGACTCGGCGTTGTCTCGGTGCCGGGCATTCGGCACTCTACTCCGGGTGGGATCCGTCGCGTCCGGACTAGCCAATCTAGCTCGGCTCTTCCGACATCGGAACCTTCCCAGGAGGCCCGAGTGGATCCCTCCACTGTAGTTTCTTCGACCGAGTCGATCACTTCGAGGGCGGCGTCGTCCGACATACTGCTGAAAGGTTACCGAGATCTGCAAAGAAGGGTTCACCGTCGGTGAGCGATGTGTGCCGTAGTGAAAACAGAGAGAAAAAGAGAGGAAAATATGCGAAGAGGCGAACAAGTTCTAGATCTAGAAGAGAAGCGAAGAGGAAGGAAAGTAATGCTACGGCGGCTAAGACATCGGCGGCACGCCACGACCACGGCCGTGGGATCACCGGCGGCGCGCATTGCGGCGGCGGTGAAGAAGCACAGGGCGAAGAAATAGAGGAAGAAGAAGGACAGAGAGAAGAGGAAGAACTTACCGCTGCGAGGTGCTTATGCGGCGGCGGCGAGGAATGCAACCGCAGCGTCCTGCGCGTCGTCCGGCGGCGGCTCGTCGGCATGCGTGAATCTGTGCGGCGGCGGCAAGCTCTGGGCTCTGCGTGCACTGGAGAGCGAGGAGAACGAGGAGGCAAGAGGAGAAGAATGGTGATGCGGAGGGAGGAAAGAGTGCCCCCTCCCTACTATTTATGGACGGCGGAGGAGATCGTGGGTGCGGCGATCTGCTGCGCACGATCCCGTAACGGACGGGGAGTTATGGCCCCACGATCTTCTCCACGATCTCCTCTGCGGCTTAACCGCCGCCCGATCGGCCACACGAGAGGCCACAGAATGCCAACGGTCTAAGGATGGCACACGTGATCGGGCGAGACCCGAGGCGACGCACGGCGGAGTGGTCAAAACTGCACTCGAGTGCTGTCGTATGCACGGTTCCCGAAGCGACCGGCGTGACGCAAGTGGCGTGCGTGCCAGTGGCACGTCTATCCGTGCACAGAGACCGAGGCGTCAAGCAGAAATGCTCTGCCACGTGGTGAACCGATGACTCGGAGGAGCTAGGGGGTTTTCCCTGTAAGTCGGAACGATCCGGCATAAGATGAGAAATCAAGTTGAGATACATAGTGTTTTCCGACATACGAGTGTCGCCGGCATATGTTATGTCGGAGATCAACTAAGGATGCTGATTTCGGGGTAAACCTGCCGTGGCCCTCCATCCGAGGCTGCAGGACCGCGCCAGCTTCGGGGACTAATGTCGGGGGGCAACCCCCGGATATGGGCAAGGCGTCGATATAAGGGTTGACTCGGTGTTGACCGGGTCACTGAAACCGACATAACTGTACCGGCTTACTCGGAGCTGGCCGGGTCATGATTAACCGACTTATTGTTATGTCGGATCATGCGAGTTATATGTCGGATCGTTCTTTGTTCTTCTTGTGTGCAGGGAAGGCGAAACCGAGTTACAGGGAATTCGGCATGCCTGTGCCGGATAAGGAGGCTTACTCGGGCCATGGTCAAGGCGCAGGTCTTGTCCCTACAATCACGGGTCAGGACGCAGAGCCACTTGCACGATGGGACGAGGCCACTTGACCAGAGTGATTGACCTCCATGCCGCTGACCGAAGCGGTACCAGGGAGCAGTGCGTTGGAGGAGACAGATGGGACGTGCCACGGCGCGGTGACGGAAGCGGTCAGAGGACCGGGCGTGGCTACAGTCCGGGCTACGCCAGCACTGATGTCAGCCCTACCTTGTGCCCTGGGCTTCCCTTTATAAGGAGCACCAGGGGCTCCTCTTACGGGGACGCATGCACGCATACTTGCCTCAAGCGTACGCATTTGAGCATTCCTTTCATAGTCAGTAGAGAGCCAGAGAGAGCTTCCGAGACTCGGTTGGAGGCCTAGATCGTGCTGTTCTTCTATCCAGCTCGAGGAGCAAGCTTGTAACCAGTTGTAATCCACATATAAATCAAGTAGCAGGCAGGAGTAGGGGTGTTATCTCCTCACGAGAGCCCCGAACCTGGGTAAATTGTGTGTGTGTGTGTGTGTGAGTTGTGTTCTTTGTGTGCGTGTTCGTGTGCGCAAGCCCTCCCCGGGTGCCTCCAGCGTCCATCGGCCCCACACATCAAGCCATCCTATGGCATCTGCCGTGACACCACCACGACAGTACGCGCATCTGACTTCGTGTCCTTCGTGTGTGCTCGCCTCCACGCAGCCGCCCGTTTCATGCATGACCAGTCGTAGCTTGCTCGCGCCGCCGCCTACGTCGCATCAAAGCAAATTACGCGTGTTTAGTTCCCACCTCGCTAGTTCATAGAGTGTACGACCAGTTTATAAGCCCCGAATGTGGCACCCCTACCAGTGGATCAACAAATATTGGTGTCCTATATCCTAAATATAGGACACTAATATCTGGTTAATCCTCTTTTTCAACTTTTTAAAAGAATTGAAAATCATTTCATTTTTTAGCCTTGATATCTCACGGCCTTCTTTTCGAGCTCTGATTAATCCTCCTTTCAACTATAAAAAATAGAAAATCATGTCCTTGGTAAATCTAAATCTATGAGCACACCTAAGTGAGCACACGAGTCTATGACCCACCTATCAGAATCAATCCAACGTTACGACCGTTTAATCAACCATGTCGTGTGTTGGCTATTTGGCCGTCAGAAACATCACACAGTAGCTATTTCTTCGAACGATGTCGCAGTTTTTACCATTCCGATGAAAGTGTCGCACAGGAGTTATTTGCCACACACTGAATATTCTAAATTTCCCATTTCTTTTCCCTTCTTTCAACCTTTATTCATACAATTTCAAGCTTACAAACTCCAACTACATCCAGCCAGTGCGATTACCATACAATTTCTCCCAAATTCCTCCTACAAATTACTCTCAAGTTCATGCCATTCCATACAATTTTAACATTACACCCACTACGACTAACATACCCCCTACAAATGCCCAAATGCAAATGGGAATTTGTGCTTGATATTCGAGCTTCCTAATCTTCTGGTTCAATCTCCTTAGCTCGTCAGCAACCTCTGTATCAATGCGTGCTCCGCCCTCCGTTCTCTTCTTCGGAGCTCGCGTTGCGGCCGCTATCATCTGTGGCAGCCATTCTTGGTGCTCAACTAGCAGCTGATTCATCAGCGTCTGGACCAAAACATCTTCCCAAAGGAAGAAACATTTTAACTGCAAAATCGCCAAACAGATCAAATGATTGCTTAAGGATACCGATCCATGAAAATTGTGAAATTGCCCCAATTCTTACCCCAATCGCGCTGGTGCACACGTAGAACGGACGATTCCTGTTCCTCGGTGTCTGCGATATCCTCCGAGCAACGTCCATCTAGTACCCGCGGACAGACGAAGATCGACATATCCGTGCGCGCCGGGATCTCCATCTGCGAGGGAGTGCGGGAGCTAGAAGAAGACATGGAGCTCGATTCGCGAAGGCGCGGAGCCAAGAAGGGGAACTCACCGCATTCGTNGCGCGGACGCTGGCCTTGAGACCGAGATAGCCCTCGGTGAAGGAGACGAAGGAGGCTAAGGTGGTGATGGCATTGGCCGGCAAGTGGTGAGGCTGAAGACCGAAACTGTCGAGGAAGTTTCGGAAGAACACGCTGGCGGGCAGTCCGAATCCCCGCTCAAAGTGCGCGACGAAGACGACATGTTCGCCCTCCTTGAGACTCGGCGTTGTCTCGGTGCCGGGTACTCGGCACTCTACTCCGGGCGGAATCCGTCGAGTCCGGACTAGCCAATCTAACTCGGCTCTTCCGACATCGGAACCTTCCCAGGAGGCCCGAGTGGATCCCTCCACTGTGGTCTCTTCAACCGAGTCGATCACCTCGAGGGCGGCGCTGTCCGACATACTGGTGAAAGGTTACCGAGATCTGCAACGAAAGGTTCACCGTCGGTAAGCGATGTGTGCCGTAGTGAAAATAGAAAGAAAAAGGAAGGAAAATACGCGAAGAGGCGAACAAGCGCTAGATCCAGAGGAGAAGCAAAGGAGAGGAAAAGAAAGGCTAAGGCGGCTAACCCGCCGGCGGCCCACCGCAACCGCGGCTGTGAGGGCACCGGCGGCGAGCGATGCGTCGCCGCGGTGAAGAACAAGGGCAAGAACAAGAACAAGAACAAGTGAAGAAAAAGGGGATGCCCGTAGATGCCGGGCGCCAATGCGCAAAAGGGGAAGAGGAGAAGAACTTACCTCTGCGATGTGCTTGTGCGGCGGCGGCGAGGAATGCAACCGCAGCGTCCGGCGCGTCGTCCGGCGGCGGCTCGTCGGCGTGCGTGAATTCGTGCGGCGGCGGCAAGCTCCGGGCTCTGCGTGCACTGGAGAGCGAGGAGAACGAGGAGGCGAGGGAGAAGATGAGTGAATGCGGGGAGGGGGAAAAGATTTGCCCCGCTCCCCCTATTCATTTACGGCGGAGGAGATCGTGGGTGCGCGATCCGCTGCGCACGATCTCGTAACGGACGGGGAGTTACGTCCCCACGATCTGTGGCACGATTTCCCTTTCGGCTTAACTGCCGCACGATCTGCCCACGATGGGCCACAGGAGGCCAACGGTCCAAGGGCGGTATACGCGATCGGGCGAGACCCGAGGAGACGCACGCACGGTCAAGGGTTGCACTCAAGTGCCTACCTGGGCACAGTGGCCAAGACGACTGATGTCACACAGGTGGCACGCATGCCTGTGGCACGTCCATCCGTGCACAAAGACCGAGGCGCCAGGCAGAGATGCTCTGCCACGTAGGGAACCGACGACTCGGAGGGTCATGGGGTTTTCATCCCGTAAGTCGGAATGATCCGACGCAATATGAAATATCAAGTTGGGATACCTAGTGTTTTCCGACATACGAATGTCGCCGGCATATGTTATGTCGGAGGTCAGCTAAGGATGCTGATTTCGGGATAACCTGCCGTGGCCCTCCATCCGAGGCTGCAGGACCGCGCCAGCTTCGGGGACTAATGTCGGGGGGCAACCCCCGGCTATGGGCAAGGCGTCGATATAAGGGTTGACTCGGTGTTGACCGGGTCGCTGAAACCGACATAACTGTACCGGCTTACTCGGAGCTGGCCGGGTCATGATTAACCGACATATTGTTATGTCGGATCATGCGAGTTATATGTCGGATCGTTCTTTGTTCTTCTTGTGTGCAGGGAAGGCGAAACCGAGTTACATGGAATTCGGCATGCCTGTGCCGGATAAGGAGGCTTACTCGGGCCATGGTCAAGGCGCAGGTCTTGTCCCTACAATCACGGGTCAGGGCGCAGAACCACTTGCATGATGGGACGAGGCCACTTGACCAGAGTGATTGACCTCCATGCCGCTGACCGAAGCGGTACCAGGGAGCAGTGCGTTGGAGGAGACAGATGGGACGTGCCACGGCGCGGTGACGGAAGCGGTCAGAGGACGGGCGTGGCTACAGTCCGGACTACGCCAGCACTGATGTCAGCCCTAACTTGTGCCCTGGGCTTCCCTTTATAAGGAGCACCAGGGGCTCCTCTTACGGGGACGCATGCGCGCATACTTGCCTTGAGCATACGCATTAGAGCACTTCTTTCATAGTCAGTAGAGAGCTAGAGAGAGCTTTCGAGACTCGGTTGGACGCCTAGATCGTGCTATTCTTCTATCCAGCTCAAGGAGCAAGATTGTAAATCACTGGTAGATCATATATACAGATCGGATAGGCAGGAGTAGGGGTGTTATCTCCTCACGAGAGCCCCGAACCTGGGTAAAACCGTGTGTGTGTGTGTGTGAGTTGTGTTCTTCGTGTGCGTGTTCGTGTGCGCAAGCCCTCCCCGGGTGCCTCCAGCGTCCATCGGCCCCACACTTCAAGCCATCCTATGGCATCTGCCGTGACACCACCACGACAATAGGTCAGTCAAATAAAGGGTAAAACTCGAGGTTCTATGTCAATGAAACACTGTAGTGGTGATTATATAATACATAGAACTAATACCAAATTAAGTACGGTAGCAAGCTAGATTATCAGTGCGCATATAGTACTACGTAAGTGTGCTGTGTGCATCATGTAAAAGAGTTTTTTTAGCCGTCAGTTCATCACCATGCATGTCGTCTTGGTTTTCTCAACATCAAGTCCACTTGTTCAAAAACAATTTGCGACGAAATCCACTTGTTCAATCTGCTATATATGCTTGGCTTGTCCCACCACGCACATAGCTGCCTGTTAAACTATTGCTCTCTCAAATAATAAAGGGTTAAACTGGTGGTTCTCAATCGACTATAGGAGTAGAACTAACACCAAATTAAGTATTCATAGCAAGCTAGAATACTAGTAGTATATTACTTTGGGCCTCTCTCGAACAACGATTCTAAAATACAAGAATACAAAGAAAAAACAAAAGATTAAAATGTCATGATATCCGATATCCGAATAGAAAAGAAAAAACAAGAACTTGCAGACATGATTCTCATTTTCCCCCGATAAAGAGCATTTTATTACTCGTAAGATCTAGCGGATAAAAGGTACCTTACGGCCCTAAATATTTCCACGATGAACCATCCAAAAATGTCATTGCAAAAGTTCGTGTATTTTGGAATACTGTAGAAATCTTAATCATATATTTTTTATCCCATCTTTTTTTTGTGAGCCAAAGAGCCCCTAAATATGTCCATGGTGCAGAGGTGCAACCCGCATAAATTTTGATAGTATCGGGTTTTAATCCAGCGGGCCTTCTCATATATAAAGTGAATTCTATGGATTTACTTCCCGCCATAATTACTATTAAAATCCTTCAATCCAAAGATAATTGCAATTTATCTACCAACGCAAGACTGGATATTTGCAATTTAGTTTTATGTTTAAGAGTATGCAATTTAACTTCCCCCTCGATCTTTCTTCTAGGTAGCCCGACAATATATGAAGCTAGGACATGAAGTGCATCTTTTCACATTTATTCGACAAAAGAAACTTCTATTTGGAAGATCATGCTCATCTCGAAATGTCACCGTTCACTCGTTTATGCCTTTAGGGACGTTGATTAGTAGATTTAGAGATAATGAAATAAAATTAATTGTAGGTGAAGTATTAGAGGATGCCTGTGCAGAGAGCAAGGAAATATTTTTATTTGCAGGATTCCTAAAACACGGAATAGGAAACAAAAAAGAATACAATGTCATGTCCACTTGCTTCGTACAGAATTTTTTTTCCAGCAAAGAATGTCCGACTACACCGTAAAAACAAAGAAATATTTCCAAAAGGTTTACACAGATTACTTCCTATTAAATATAGTTCAAGAGAATCTTTAGGGAAATATCCTGTGGAATTCAAGTATACTGCTCCGTAATAAAAAAAACCACATAGAAAAATCTCTAAGGACTTCAGTCCTCCAAATGCCCAAGGAAAATCGGGTCTCTCTGATACAAAGGATTCACGTAGCAATTTAGATTAGGATCAAATCAAAAAGGAAATTTTAGTTGTATCATAAGGATCAGTTGTCAGATGTTGTTCATTTCTTTGAGTGTGTTAGTTGGTGAAATGTAAAATTAATCGTATTACATGCTTCAACAATAGCCATTCTTTTAAGATAACCATTGTTTTCTTTGGGTATTAATTGGTGCAATTGATCATGGGGGATAATAAGATTTACAGTGTCGGTCGATCGATATATTGCAGAAATGTGCTGGTAAAAAGAAGCTTTTTTTGGCTGAATATCGTCCACTAAAGGAGAAAAAAAATCGTGTGTAGCCTATTGAGTCTTGACCTCTTGCTGCCATCGCTCTCACCTGCATTTCTAAGGTGGTTGCGTCACTTCCATGGTTTCACCTCTTTTCACCAGGATTTTTCCAGAGAATAGCAAAGTCACCTTAACGTAACAGTGGTTGAATCAGGAGCGTACCACATAAACATGAGTTGTTCTCTAAGTAGTAAAAGCATATGTAATTAGTATTTACCTCTTATGATAACAGGTTAAGTACAGGAGCATCCATGAACCTGTTGAATTGTTGTCATGTGATTGGACATGAAGCGCACAAATAATTGGATTATCTGATTGATAAACTACTCTTACCAGGAGTAGTTAATTAATTTTCTCTAAACAAGCACATGACACGAGCATTTTTCTTGATTGGACAGCAGGGAGAACCTTTTGTCTAAGGTGGTTGCGTCACTTTCATGGTTTCACCTCTTTTCACCAAGATTTTTTCCAGAGAATAGCAAGTCACCTTAACGTAGTAAAATTCCTTATGCTAGCGAATTAAGTACACACAAGCGTAGTTGCACCCGTCGATTCGACATGAAGCGCATAGCAAGATTATCTCGTGGATAAACTACTGCTACTCTTACCAGGAGTAGTTAATTAATTTTCCTAAACAAGCACATGGGAAGAGCATTTTCCCCTGGGCCTTGATTGGACAGGCAGGGGAGATTTTTTTTTTTGAACCTTTTTGTCTTGTGCAGCTAGCCCCCACTAAAACATTTCGACAAGCGTACGTGGCCAAGATTCCTCAAAAAGGTTCGGATTCACGTAGAAATTTAGATTAGGATCAAATCAAAAAGGAAATTTTAGTTGTATTATAAGGATCAGTTGTCAGATGTTGTTCATTTCTTTGAGTGTGTTATATGATGAAATTTAAAATTAATCGTATTACATGCTTCAACAATAACCATTCTTTTAAGATAACCATTGTTTTCTTTGGGTATTAATTGGTGCAATTGATCGTGGGGGACAATAAGATTTAAAGTGTCGGTCAGAAATGTGCCGGTAAAAGGGAGCTTTTTTTGGCTGAATATCGTCCACTAAAGGAAAAAAAGAATCGTGTGTAGCCTATTGAGTCTTGACCTCTTGCTGCCATCGCTCTCACCTGCATTTCTAAGGTGGTTGCGTCACTTTCATGGTTTCACCTCTTTTCACCAAGATTTTTCCAGAGAATAGCAAAGTCACCTTAACGTAACAGTGGTTGAATCAGGAGCGTACGACATAAACATGAGTTGTTCTCTAAGTAGTAAAAGCATATGTAATTAGTATTTACCTCTTATGATAACAGGTTAAGTACAGGAGCATCCATGAACCTGTTGAATTGTTGTCATGTGATTGGACATGAAGCGCACAAATAATTGGATTATCTGATTGATAAACTACTCTTACCAGGAGTAGTTAATTAATTTTCTCTAAACAAGCACATGACACGAGCATTTTTCTTGATTGGACAGCAGGGAGAACCTTTTGTCTAAGGTGGTTGCGTCACTTTCATGGTTTCACCTCTTTTCACCAAGATTTTTTCCGTAGTAAAATTCCTTATGCTAGCGAATTAAGTACAGACCAGCGTAGTTGCACCCGTCGATTCGACATGAAGCGCATAGCAAGATTATCTCGTGGATAAACTACTGCTACTCTTACCAGGAGTAGTTAATTAATTTTCATAAACAAGCACATGGCAAGAGCATTTTCCCTGGGCCTTGATTGGATAGGCAGGGGAGATTTTTTTTGAACCTTTTTGTCTTGTGCAGCTAGCCCCCACTAAAGCATTTCGACAAGCGTACGTGGCCAAGATTCCTCAAAAAGGTTCGTATTCACGTAGAAATTTAGATTAGGATCAAATCAAAAAGGAAATTTTAGTTGTATTATAAGGATCAGTTGTCAGATGTTGTTCATTTCTTTGAGTGTGTTAGTTGATGAAATTTAAAATTAATCGTATTACATGCTTCAACAATAACCATTCTTTTAAGATAACCATTGTTTTCTTTGGGTATTAATTGGTGCAATTGATCGTGGGGGACAATAAGATTTAAAGTGTCGGTCAGAAATGTGCCGGTAAAAGGGAGCTTTTTTTGGCTGAATATCGTCCACTAAAGGAAAAAAAGAATCGTGTGTAGCCTATTGAGTCTTGACCTCTTGCTGCCATCGCTCTCACCTGCATTTCTAAGGTGGTTGCGTCACTTTCATGGTTTCACCTCTTTTCACCAAGATTTTTCCAGAGAAAAGCAAAGTCACCTCAACGTAACAGTGGTTGAATCAGGAGCGTACCACATAAACATGAGTTGTTCTCTAAGTAGTAAAAGCATATGTAATTAGTATTTACCTCTTATGATAACAGATTAAGTACAGGAGCATCCATGAACCTGTTGAATTGTTGTCATGTGATTGGACATGAAGCGCACAAATAATTGGATTATCTGATTGATAAACTACTCCTACCAGGAGTAGTTAATTAATTATCTCTAAACAAGCACATGACAAGAGCATTTTTTTTGATTGGACAGCAGGGAGAACCTTTTGTCTAAGGTGGTTGCGTCACTTTCATGGTTTCACCTCTTTTCACCAAGATTTTTCCAGAGAATAGCAAGTCACCTTAACGTAGTAAAATTGCTTATGCTAGCGAATTAAGTACACACAAGCGTAGTTGCACCTGTCGATTCGACATGAAGCGCATAGCAAGATTATCTCGTGGATAAACTACTGCTACTCTTACTAGTAGTAGTTAATTAATTTTTCTAAACAAGCACATGACAAGAGCATTTTCCCCTGGGCCTTGATTGGACAGGCAGGGGAGAATTTTTTTTTTTGAACCTTTTTGTCTTGTGCAGCTAGCCCCCCACTAAAACATTTCGACAAGCGTACGGCGACGTCTAGAAGCTGGAGGCGGCTGATTGGTGGGCAACCATGTGACGTTGTAATCAGCATCAGCATCAGCGACGGCGAAGGGAAGGTTGTAATCGCGTGCCGATCGCGTCCAGCATGAGCAGGGACCCTGCTGCTCCAATTGCGCTAATCTTTGCCGCGCTAGCCGATCGCTTTGGGAGAGAAAAATCTTGCCCTGGGGATTGCGACTTGCCTGACGATCCCGCGAAGCATCCGCCGCCGTTGCGATCAGAGAGGGACGGGAAATTCATGTCTGACGGTGACTGGAAATACATAGCGGGGAGGAGTGAAAGGCGAGCAGGGCGCGGCGGGGGCGCATCAGCTGGCTAGCTAGCTATGGCGTGCGTATCTGAAATTCAGACCGGCGTTCAAGCGTGGCTGAGACGGAAATCGGTCGGTAAATGATAAGCGATCGATCGATCGATTAATTACGTGATGGAGGAGTGGGAGAGGGGAGGGGGCAGGATGAGAGGTGAGACGAGGCGGCCGGAGTGGCCAAGCAAGAGAACAAAAACCTCGCTTGCTCGTTTTGCAAGGCTGTTCAGGTTTCGATGTCCTAGTCCCAGCAGCGCAGTTTTGGCGCGTTGCCGGCCGTTCGCTGTCCCCGCGGCCTAGCGTGCGGGCAGGATCGGATCTCCTGTGGACGCAACCGCGCTTTGCTTTGATGCTCCTTGTCTGTGGTTGCTACCGACACGCCCGCAGGCTCGCACATTTATCGGCTCTGCGTGAACCGCCGGTGGTTGGTGCGGTGCGGGCTCGCAAATCGTACTTATTGAGGAATCGCGGTGTGGAGAGAGAATCGAGGCGGAGCGGAGGAGCAGGGCAGATGGTGGTGGGGGCTTGGATCGGAGACGGAGAGTAGAGTGTGGGGAGGGGAGTGGACCAGCAATCCAGCTTCTTCCACCCGGGGCCGCCGATCGATCGATGATGGATGGACCGTGTCTCCCGCTGCTTCCGGCATGTTCCGTGTCCCCCGCGCCGCCCCCACCGCGCGCCCGCACGTTACCTAGGGTGGGTCTCCGCACCTCGTTCGCATCCCGGCGCCACCATGCGTACGTACACCTGACTGACGGGATGCGCTGTCGATCTGGCCTCAGTTTCAGTGCACGGCCGGGTTCGACGGTTGGTTCGCCACCGCACGCGTGGCGGGGTTCGTCCGTTCCCAAAGCTCGTCACTGTGCTATCTTCTTCCATGAGTAGGAAAACTGTTTCGTCGGGCCGACCGCTCTAGTGCTCCTCTTCTTTCCTACGGATAACAAGCTGCTGCTGCTGCCGCTGCCGTGTGTGTATGCGTTCTCTTGTGGTACTACTGCCGCTCTCGTAGCTTGTTTTGGTACTGTTTGTAACCCGTGTGTATGCGCTCAGTCGCCATTCCTGAACTACCCTGGAGTCTTCGACTTCCTTCTCTGTGCGGTCATGTCGCTCCGGTGACGACCAGTCATCGATCTGTGTGGTGTTCGTTCCTTATCTTTGGACACAGAAGAGACTTATCCACACCAATGGTCCAGCTAGAGGCAATCAGTGCCTCAGCTACTTCGGAGCAAAACTGGACCATGGCCTATCCAGCCCAGGATGACTTTTATAGGCCTATGTATTGATGAAGCCCAGTCCACTAGCTGTCCAGTCCACCGACTTTTCTTTTGTATGGCCCGTCCAGCTTGCTTTCTGTAAGGCAAATATATCATTATTTTTACTACCTCCAATTCATATCCTAGTTTTGATCTGAACTTTGACAGTTATTTTGAATCGGAGGGAGAAGCTAGGATGCCAGATACTAATATTTTGCTACGGTAGTGTGTGTTCTGTGTTCCGTTCATCCCAACTTCTAAAACACACACAAGATGCTAGCTTTGGACCGCAACCACCATAAATCGCTCAACGCGAAATGTAGTACGGACTCACCCGTAGAAATCCTTACATGGGTCGGCCCTATTTTTCTTACCACCGTTTTTATTTCTGGATTTTTCTTTGTTGATTCTTATATGTTCCTTTTTTCTGTTTTGTTTTTTCTTTTCATCTTTTTTGGTAGAATTTTATTTATGCCGTTTCTTTTTCTTTTTCGTTTATTTTTTTATATTTTCTACCCTTTTTGATTTTTTTCAAAATATTTTAACAAATGAACAATTTTCAAATACGATCTATTTTCCAAAATTCTATTTTAGGTTCACCCGAATTTTTGGTTCACTATTAGTTTCGGTTCACCAAAATTTTGGTTCCGTTTCGGTTCACCATTTTTTTTGTTCACCGATATGTTTGGTTCACTATTATTTTCGGTTCACCTGTATTTTTGGCTCACTACTATTTTCGGTTCATCCATTTTTTGTTTGTTTTTCCTTTATTTTATATTTTTAAATGTTAATATTTAAAAATCTTCAAATAATTATTTAAAAAATGTTCAGATTTGAAAAAGTTCAAACTTAAAAAATGTTCAAATTTGCAAATGGTTCATATTTAAAAAATGTTCATATTTGAAAAAGGTTCAGATTTTGAAAAGTGTTCATTTTAATTCTATTTACGGGTGATATAACGGATTTCATGTTCTTTGAAATGAGTTTTGGCAATATTAAATTCATTAACCAATTTGTTTTCGAAATTAATGAAAAATATATTGTACCTGTTAGTGGGCCGTACCAAATTCGGCCGAGGAAAAAGCGCAGCAGGCGAGCCGGTGGTCCGGTAATCGCTTAAAAAAGGGTTCCCTTTACAAAGGGAACCTAAAGATCACTCTCGTCGCGACAAGTGTTGCCTTCTCCTCGATTGGTTCTCCGTGGGTGCTTGCATGTCCGCGAAGTGTCGCAACCGGAGTTAAAGTGGGGATGAGAGAGAAAGGGATACGGGAGGTGGAAGGGTAACTTTTTCCCCTTTTATTTATTTGAACCGAAGTTTAAAAGTGAAATATCTTGAGAACCGTCCGTTCAAATGGCAAACTGTTTTCACTATTGAAATCCTCGCGTCGAGATCTTCAAAACTAGATCCCATATTGATATGTTTTGACGAACTTTTCCATGTAACGGCCAGTATGCAGCGCGTTAGTGTACCCTAACGCCCTGAAGTTGAGTCCGCCCTTACGCCGCGGTAGCGGCGATGGGGACGAAGCCGAGACGCTAGATCATGAAAAACTTATAACTTGTATATATAATTTAGGGTTTAAGGTGGGGGTGGCAAGTAAACCAAATCATATAAGATTTAGATTTATTGTTTAGTTTGTAATCATGTACAATTTATACATCGCTCTCTATGTAATTTGAACAACGTGCTCTATTTTCTTTGTACTCCATACCATGTATTCGCTCTCTATTTTCCCGTTCTGTGTAGTTTTGTACACCATCCTCTGTGCACTTCGTATTCTTATTTTTATATAATTTGTACATGGTATTATGTGTAGTTTATACTTTGTATCATATGTAGTTTGTACACTATTCTCTGCGTAATTTGTACACTGTGCTTTATCTTTTATACTCCGTACTACATGTTCTGCATACAAACCGACGCGACATGTCCACCGCGCACGTGAATGTACACGGGGTTTCGGAGGCGGCCGCGCGACATGCGCGTCGTACGCGTGCGTACGTTCGTAAGGGGTACGCGAGGGCTCCGTACGCTGGGCTTCTCACACGCGGTGGTTAGAATGTGCAGCGCGTTCGCTACCCGCCATGTGGCGTACTACACTTGTTTCTCACGTTTTAATAAGGGTTCCCTTTTCTTAATCACACTGCTGCAAGCGGTAGGGGCTCCCTCTTTGGACAGTGCAAGAATGCAACCTGTAAGCCTAGCGAAGGAGTGGCGGGTTAGGCCAGCTCTTATGTATCGCTTCAAGGCGACGCGGAAACGTAGCGTTGCCTGAAACGGCTGCTTCATGGGCCGCCTTAAAAACGGCCCAATACAAAAATATATTGTTATTTTTATTTTTTAAAGCTGAATATTGTTTTAAAGTGTGAACATTTCTAAAATCCGAAGAAAAAAATCAATATGAAAATTTCCGAATTTGAACAATTTTCAAAAAGTATGAACAATTTTCAAATTTGAACAATTTTTAAATATGAATTTTTTGTTTGAACTATTTTTTGAATTTGAACAATTTTCAAATCTGAACAAATTTTTGATTTGAACAAATATTAAATATGAACAATTTTCCAAAAGGAACAATTTTCGAATTTGAACAAATTTCCGGATGTGAACAAAATCTTGAATTTGGAACAATTTTCGAATATGAACAAAAAATCTTGAATTTGAACAATTTTCGAATATGAACAAACTTTGAATTGGAACAATTTTTACATATGAACAAAATCTTAAATTTAAACATTTTTTGAATAATAACAAAATTTAAATTTAGACAATTTTCGAAACATTTTTCAAAATCATAAAAAGTGAATATAAACAAAAAAGGAAAATATAGAAAATATAAAATTAGAAGAACAAAAAATAAAACTAAAAAAGAAAACCAAAATGAAAAAAAGAACTATGAAAAAGAAAACAGAAAGGGAAAAGAAAAAGAAGAAGAAAATAGGCCGGCCCAGTAGCGCGGCGCTTCAGGCGACGCATTCCGGATCCATCGCTAATGAGCGATATATAGGATTCGCGGCCACAGCCTAATGTGTATGGTCGCCAGTTTGGGCTTTGCGTGGCCTGTTTATGTAGTCTGGAACTTTCGAATGGAGTCTGTTATATGTTTTTTCTAGGGAACAAAGAAATTTAGAAGGGCTCCGCCAAACAGCCAAACAGGCAAACTGACATCTCAAAAAAAAAAAAAGAGAGAGAGAGGAAGGTCGCGCATTCACACCCTCGATTAAAGAATACTAGGAAATGTGCCCGTGCGTTGCGACGGGAAAAAAATTGTGTCGCGGTTAGACGCTCCATCACTGTCTGCTCTACCCGTTGCTTCAGCAAGGGTACCCGGTGCATATGCGCCAACAAAGCCATTCGTCGTCATCCATGTCACCCTAGTATGGGTAAGGCCTTCGCCTCCCTCGGGTAAGGGGAGTTGAGGAAGAAAACGAGAACATATAAATTGTTGGACGACGAGTCATGATGCGGATCTGAGGTGTTCGCTCAATCATCAGCTTCCTCCAACACCAACGACACCTGTGCATTTGACACAACCTTTCATAATAATATATGTACATAATGAAATTACTTGAATTATGTGCATTCTAAGTCTTCCAACATAATGAAGGTACTATACATTTTTCATATCTTTTGGTATGCAAAATTTTCTTATTTTGGAATTAAACTCATTTTAAACACAAAACTTGATTTGAGTTTTGGAGAAGTATAGTTATACTCCCTCCGATCCATAAAAAGTGTCGCTCATTTTGTACTAAGTTAGTACAAAGTTAGTATAAACTCTATACTAACTTTGTACTAAGTGGGCGACACTTTTTAGGGATCGGAGGGAGTACTAAAATATGTAGGGAATATTTTAGAATGTATTATTATTGTGTTACATTGAACAAGGAGTCCCCTATGAGAATTTCCTCTTTTTATGTTAAACTATAAACCTTCAATAACTCAGATATGCTCCCTGGATATGATATGCTATTTTGAAACGGAAAATATAAAATAAGAGAGAAAGAGACCTAGTGTTACCTGTTTGGCTCAAAAATAGTATGCGATGTAAAATCGATGACAAAAAAGATCCTACATCCATGACTAAAATTCTCGTAGCCGCCTCTTTCTCTATAAGCACTCATCGGTCGACAAAAGTAGTACATGCCACAACTACAACAACGCTAACATTGATCCCCGACCCAGAGCGCCGCCCTTATCGTCTATGCGCATGAGATCGGTCTATGGCGCTGCCCTTATCGTCGTTGTTGCCGCCGTTGTGTTGCTACTACTTACAGTGGGACCGCGGTTGTCTCGTCCCATGAGCTCGACATTGGCATGCCCACGAGCATTCGATCGTGGCGGCGCCGCCGCCATGCTTCCCTGGCTGGCATCTTGCATGCGCCCCGAGGTAGAACGTTGTTTTCCTAGCACTACGAGCTCATCCCAAACTGGTGCCACTGCCATGCTTTCCCAGCCATCATCTTCCGCTCCGACGAGGCTACGACGGCCGCCTCGCCCTTGGGGATGACGACGATGCTGGAGCGCACCGTGCTCGGTGGCATCCGCGCGCTGGACCTCTGGGAAGGTGGAGAAGGTTCCATGCCGATGTGCGTGAGGCTCTTGGCGGACTCGAGGTTCCCGAAGCTGAAGAGCTTGTCCATCGCCTCTGATTGCTGCTTCACGTCGCGAAAGACTTCTTTGGAAGTGGCCGCACGATACATAGTTGTATATTTATACGTAGAAGATTACAACTTGCCGTATACGATGTGGATTGATTGAACTACTATCGTTGCACATAGAAACTTCGAGTTCATACGCATTTTGTGTGGGTAGCTAGGATTGAGTCGTGGGTGCGCTGGCTAGCTGTTTTTTTTTTTTTTGAGACCGCGGAGGAGTCCTACGTGGGTATCAAGCTACGTACGAAACGAACCCAAACTAACACATCCCATCACATCGTGACATAGGAAACCGAGCGAAGCTCACGCGACGTACGAACAAAAAAAGCCTTAGTGAGCAGCTGATAGGTACGCTCTCGTGGCTGTTCCTGAATTAGATTAGGAAACTGTTTTACTTAGCGATCAATGAAAGGACGTAGGAAACGTTTTCTGACTTTTCTGTGGCATAGTTGGGTAATTATGTATAACTTTAGGGGTAAATCTAATGACGTACCAAACCAAACCGCGGAAGAATTAACGCTTTTATTATTAGGTATAGATAGCAAAAATGCCCGTGCGTTGCTACGGATTAATTTTATTAAATAGTAAATATGCCTATTCATTGCTACAGGTTAAATTTGTACTGAATATTCTCGGTCTCGCGGATGGATGGAAATATGTCGTATGTTGTCTTCGTCGCATATGCCAGGCGTGGAATGATACAGGCTCTCACTGCTCGTATAGGATGCATTCGGATAACAATCTAACATAGATTGGACACCTGGTATGAAGCAGCAATACATGTATAGGATATAGATACCACGATTCATGATTCTGTACAGATCGAGTGGCACCGGTTATTCCACATAAATATCAATATCTTTTGAGGGGATGAGAAACGCATTTTGATTTTATTTGCAGTTGGCCGCTGTACTTTAGTAGTTCATGAAATACATTAAGTCATCCTGCATGGCATTGTAGTATGCATCAGCTTACCGTCAATCACCAGACGCATGGTTTATTTAATCCCCTTCAGCACAGGCTGGGGAATATCCGGCCTGCTTGATCAAAAACAAAAAATTGTGATTTTTACCTAGCTGTATTGCCTCAGTTGTGTGTATGGTTTTCTGCTACATGGAGACAACTGTAACTTGAATTTCACTTGAAAGGTAACAAAGGAATAGGGGCATCAAACGCCCCCAAAGGACAGAGTTTCTCTTTTCTTCAGGTATCGGCTCAGCAAAATATACAATTCAGTTAAGAAATGAACAGGGACATCAAACACCCATAAGAACAGAGGAAGAGTGTGTTTTTTTCAGAGATCAGCTCACAAAAATACTCAGTTTCAGCAAAATTCATGGTGTAATTGTTTCAATCTAACGTCAAAAGAAAGAAATAAAAATCTATCCTCCTCTAACTTTTCCTCCAGGCACGCTACCTTTGCAGCTTTGCCTCAAGTGCTTTTTCTAACTGCATCACCCGCTCTTTTCAGTAGAAAATACTGTCGTATTTGAAGCTCTTGATTACAGGATAGGTCATCACTCTTTTTGCTCGGACGCGTACATTCATCTTTGTAGACTTTATCCAGCATTGGTACTTGTTGAATAGCTGCACAATAAATTTCGTCCTGAAAGCGCTGCTCCTTTCTTTCGTTCAATCTCTTTTCTGTTGGGAGAGAATACCGAGCTCTTCATTGAGAAGCCGAGCAGTATTGCCCCTGTTATATTTCCAGTGCTTCACAAAGTAGTGCATTTGAGAAGCGCCTTTGTTTGCCATTTCCATAAGCCGGTGGAATTCCACACGAACAGGCTGTTGACTAAATGCAACATCCTTGAATGCATCGTGGCCCTTCCCAAGGTTCTCCATTCTGAACGGCTTCTGGTGTTTAACCCGTATGTTCTCAGGCCACAGCGATGGTATTCACCCCCCATCTTTCTAAATAACCAACACAATTGATACCTGGTTACTTGGGATTTGGGAATCTCACTCAAACATGAGGGATAGCGCACCCAAACTGTAGCTAATTTCTAATTGAAAATTCAGTGGTCCAATTGCTCTGAATACAGGTCGTGGTGAAGCTCTTGGGTCGAAGTCGAACAACCTGTAGATAGATAGAGAAGAACAGCTATTGCACAGCGCAAGGCAAGAACTTGTCGCTGGACGCAACAGAGTATCACGGACGACGAAGCACGCGCCATCCATGACGTTAGTGGCAATGGGGGACGGGCCCCTGCCGGCGGCGCGCCAGGATGGGAGGCGCACCGGGTCCTGACGGGCGTCGCGTGATGTGGATACCACTAACGGCGCGTGAGGATGGCGGGCGGAAGAGAGCACACACGGCGACGCGCGAGGATGGTGGAGTGGCGGCGTGCACGGCCTGCAGCTGTTGCGCACAGTCGGGATCGAGATCTACGCTGGGGCAGCGCTGGTTGCTCTTGCTCGGGTCGTGGGGAGAGGGGAAGATCTGTTTCGCTGGTCAAGAACGAAACGTTTCTTTCACTTATCGGTGGCATTGTCCCGTAAAATGTTTCGTGGTGGGAGGGCAAAACGGTAAAAACCACGACAGACCGGAAGAAGGCTTAGTGCTTTTTTTATTAGGTATACTAGTTCAATGCCCGTGCGTTGCTACGGGGAAATAAAAAAATAGACACACTGAACAATTTTTTTGTTTTAGGAGTAAAGTACACTTGCATTGTGACGATGCATAAATCATTAGCACAAATATATTTGTTTATTTTGGCCATCATTTGAGCATTCAACATTCATGTCGTTAATTTTTTTTATGATTTTCCAATCACCGTGTCATAAATCGAAGCGAAAAGGTGAAGCACATCTATTATTGCCCGTCTGTAATCTTCATAAAATGAAACATGTTGAAGTTAAAATTTACACCATCTTGATATAAAATACATTTAATTGGTAAATTTTAAAAAATAGTGAACGTGAAAAATGAATTCATATATAAAACTGCTGCTCGTTAAGTCCAGGGAAGCCTCTCCCCAGATGCCACGGTTATCCCAGAGACCCAGACCCACGACATCCGGTACATCCAACTGAACCCAGCTGAACCATACGAGCACAAAGGCACCTTCACTTTTCTAAGGCGAACCCAAACGAGCCTCTCCGACTGAACCCAGCACCCACGTCTCTGTCCCTCTCGATCCCCTTTCTTCTGCCCCTACTCCAGGAACGACGCTGCGGACAGCGCTGCCGATTCAGGCTGCTTGCGCCGTCAATCGACGCAGTTGCTCACCGGCGTGAAGAGGTGCTGGGCGAGGGTGTCCTTGGGCATGACGAGCAGCCACTCGTCCCCGTCCCAGCAGGTCCCCCTCCTCTGAGACCTCTTGATTTCTTCCTTTTCTTGCTAGAAGATTTTTTGAGCTTAGGTGGTACTTTGATTGTGTTTGTGGTGGGTTGTCAGGAGCGCACCAGATGGTGAGAGTTATGGAGTTGAAGATGTATGGTCTCAGCGGATCGTCGGTGTCCGTGAAGGTTGATGTCCATGAAGGTGAGCACTTTAAAAGCAAAATTCTATTGTATTACAGTGACAAGATTTTGTTGAGACTTTTTGTTTCATCTGCCAAGGTATCTGTGAAGTGCTATATGGAGTATTTCAACTATCTAGCAAATTGAACCATCCAACCTGTGCCTTGTTTAGATATCAAGTTGGTACTAAATATACTCATTAATTTTTTTGTCGGCAAAGGAGGTACTACGAGACATAAAAAATATTATAGTATTAGATCTGTCGACTTAAAGTGCTAGTATAATGGTTATTTTTTCTCATTACATAATTTCTCACGTGTTTAACATTAAATTCACATAAGTACTGAATTTTAAATCTTTCTACAAGAATTACATTTGGAAGACACGGGGTCCAGCTAGTTCAAGTGCTAAGCACTTCCTTGTAGACAATGTTCAGTGTGGTCGTTATTAAGGACTCGGTTCTCTTTCGCTTCTTTGAATTCTTGGTTTGTACCTTTCCCTTGTCCTTGATGGCGAGAATCTTGATGTTACTCTTCGCGGTGGCTCGTGACAGCGCGACATATAGCTGACCATGAGAAAACACCGGTTCTGGTAGGTACACGCCGACAATCGGGATGGTCTGTCCTTGCGCCTTGTTGATTGTCATGGCAAAGCTAAGCCTGATTGGGAACTGCTTCCTCTTGAATCTGAATGGGAACATGTCACCATCGGATGGACAGAGGGGTATCCGAGGAAGAAACACCCTCTTCCCTGCGTGTTGTCCCACCATGATCTCCGCGTCGATGGCGTTCCTCTGGAACCCACGTATCACAAGCCTTGTGCCATTACACAACCCGTTAGCTGGGTCAATGTTCCTTAGCAGTATAACGGGGCAGTTTATCTTTAGTTTAAGCGCGTGCGTGGGCATCCCAGTAGGAGTGAGCGAGTTAAGAAACTCAAGAGCATAGTAGCCATGCGGATCGTCCTCCGCACTGTCGAAGATATGGTATATCATCTCCTCGCCTTGAAAACGCTCAATCATGCACATGTTTATTCCATCGACGTTGTCGTTTTTTGTGGATAGGATCGCTCAAGAAGTCATGTAATCCGGATTGTCCATGTTGTGGTCTAGGGCAGGAAACACATGGTCGATCAGCTTCTCTATGTTAGCCACATCGTCGCCCGAAGATGACACGCAAATATCTTCGGGTAGCCGGATGTTTCCTTCCTCGTCAGTTTTCTCGGTGCCATTACCTATCCTCAGCAGGTAATCCGCGAACCATTGATCGTTTTGCGCCCTCATGTTGGTGACGAGCCTTAGCTGGCGCATGCCCTTCCAAAGGTTTGAACTCCGTAGTGTCGCGTCGATTATCTGACCTCGTGACCCTTTCCTCACTACCGGAAGCACCTGTCTAAAGTCTCCACCGAACACGACAACTTTTCCCCCGAAAGGTCGGTCACAATCCATGATGTCGCGCATGCTTCTGTCTAGTGCCTCAACTGCTTGCCGCTTAGTCATGGTGGCCTCATCCCATAGTATGAGTTTAGCCATGTCGAGAAGCTTGGCTGTCCCACTCTCCTTAGTGATGGTGCACGACGACCCTTCTTCAATATTAAGTGGGATCTTGAACCTCGAGTGGGCTGTCCTGCCTCCGGGCATGATGGACGCAGCGACACCCGACGTCGCAGTGGCCGCTGCGATATTTCCCTCGCCACGAACCCTAGCGAGTAGTGCCCTGTAAAGGTAGGTCTTCCCAGTCCCTCCCGGGCCATCGACGAAGAATACGCCCCCATTGCCACCATCAACTGCCTTTAGTATCTCGTCATAGGCAAGCCTCTGCTCGGGATTTAGTAAGGTCGCGAGAGAAGCATCTTCCTCGTCAACCTTTATATTGGTTTCCTCGATTACCTCCCTGAACTCGCCTCCAGTGTTGTCATACGTCTTGTCGATCTCTGGAAGCGGGAACAATGTTATGTCTTTTCCCATGGATTGTAGCATGCCCCTGATATCAAGCAACACCATCTGTTCCACCGCTTTTGGACACGTGTGGCTCCTTCGGTAGTCGTCAGACATCGCCTCAAGGTGTCGATCCCAAAGGCCGCGCACATCGCCCGGCTCACAGAATACCAAGATCGTTGCGAAGAGCCTCCTAAGTGAGGCTGGCATGGCGAACTGTTCCGACTCAGTAAGACACTCGTCGAGCGTGTTGTCAGCCTCGATTAGACCCTTCCTCTCGGCAGCCTCACGAAATGTATCACATAGCACACCATCCACGGTTTTCAGGTCTTCGAAGGACTTCGATCCTGGCACGTGGTTTAGAAGCACCCTCAGAAAGTACCGTTCCCCCTCGGCAGGATTGGCTGACACGTTTCGGCCTACTTGGTGAAACTTTGCCCTTTTTTTCCAGTACTTTGCTGGTTGCCATGTGAAACTTCCTGGAAAATCCCTGTAGAGAATGTCTCGAGCCCACTCGTGCTTTTGGTTAGCCACGAAATACTCGGTTAGCATGGTTGCGTTCTCCTGAGCAGCGACGTCGTTCAGATTGTCTCCCGCTTTGAACGTGACCCTTTGCATATTTGGGAGATGCAGCGGCAGTTGTAGTACGGACGGGTTCATCTCAGAGAGGTTGAAGCCAAATATCCTCCACATGGCCTCTGGTGGAGTAACCCACCTTGCGTCAATGAATCTCTTGATCTCGTCTATGTTACCATCGGCGTCTGGCTTCTCGATATTGAATGAAGTCTGATCGTGGCCCTTGTATATGTAATTATATAGGTACTTGACGGCCTTTATACTCGAGCACACCTCCACGTTGATGTGGCAGTTGAACATCTGCAAGAGGTAAGGGTTGTAAGGCACAACCCATCTATTGTCCAACGTCTGACCTCGGACCTTTGTGGAACGGCCTCCATTCCGTCTCCGATAAATGGGGTATGAGTCCTTCCCCTGTACGGTGGTCTCGTTGAATGTCCGTGGGTATCTACACTTGCATTTCCCATCTTGCATGCACACGTTGTTTGGATTGAGGACACCGCATGGGCCATGCATCATATGCTTCATGACCATGGCGTATAGCTCTGGGTACTTATCCTTGTCCGGCAGCTCGGCGGATATGACGCGGTCGTACTGCTCTGGCACAATGAGCTTATATTTGGAATCCATGATCAACAGAAAATGGGCGTGTGGGAGGCCCCTCTTCTGGAACTCGACCACGTAGACGTATGCCTTCACAACGCCCAGGATGTGTTTTTTGGTCAACATATCTTTCATCGTCTCCAGCTTGGCCCTAAACACCGGGGCCACAATATCTGGCCGGTCCTGTGGGGTTTGGCCTGGAAGCAGCGCATCGTGTATCTCCTGCCAGTTTGGGTTGCAGGTCATCGTTAGGAAGATGTCAGGCTTGCCGTACGTCTGCACCAATGCCATGGCATCCATATGCCTCCGCTTCATATCTCGGAAGCCTCCCTGAAAATTCCAGGGTAGAACAATCCTTGTGCCAATAGCGCTTGCTCGAGTCTCTCCGGCTGTGATGCTATCGACAACGCCTTTATATAGATCAGCACGTAACTGTGGTTGGTGTTCCCTGATCCAGTTCAACCTACATCCCTCGATCTTTATGTACATGTCAACCCCCCACTGTTGGAACAAACGCCCTCCATGTAGTATTGGGTTGAATATAGCAGGACGCGTCTGTAGCCGGTAACAGTAGTAGTCTCTCACAGAGACGCATAAATGGCCACCCCCCTCTGTGTGAAGGACATAAAAAAAGAAGGTTATGAAACACACGAGAAGGATAGACAAAAAATGCAAAAGTATCCCAAAATAGGCGAACCTGAATCATCGTCACGCTCTGCTCTCGGTAGCTGCGCAATGTCCCAAGACTTATTATGTTTAGGGATATTCGGATGCCAACCGAGCTCCCCCTTCGGGAAGAATAGGGGGTATGAGAGCGGGTCATAGCATCCTTGTGTGGCCTTTATACTGTGCCTCTCGTTGTTGTTACCGTAGAGGATAATGCTGCGCTTGAACCTTTTTGCTAGGTCACTGCCCTCGACCCAGATCGCAGCCACCTCAGATGAGACCGGTGTGTTGTATCTTCGTTGGTCGAGCTTCTTGTCAGTGTTCAGTTCTATACGGTAGTTGTCAAGGTTATCCTTATGGGCGCCCAAACTCCTAAACTGCTCGGAGTAGGGGTTTCCTCTTAGTATGTCCACAACCTTACGGACGACCTCCTGGTCTAGTTCCTTAGTAGCTTCCTTGCGATGGATCAGGCTGGGATCATCGTCGTAGAAGTAGAGCTGTAGATGTTCCGGGCGAGAGCCTGGCCCGAACGAATGCACGTTGTGGTAAGATTGCCTTGCGCTCGGAATGTGTACACCCCAGACCTCATGTTCGTGCAGTTGTTGTCGAGGCTGACACCAAGGGTTGTGAAGGAGAAGTGGCCGTTGAAGAATCGGATGTTCTCCCGGAAATATCGACATTCCGCATCCGCGCTAGACCATAACCTCATTAGCTCTGGGATAGGATCTGGTTCAGCCAGTTTGATTTGTTCGTTTCGACAGCAGAAACCAGGGGTCTCATGCTCAAACTTATTGGCGTGGCAGTGATCGCAGTCGGGGACTTGATCCAGGATGTGTGTGTCTGGGAGGTTTGTAATACCCCAGTATTTAGCATCTAATGAAGGGTAGAAGTATGATTTTGTGCATCTGCATGCATGCATCTGAAAATCCGAATAAATTTTTCGCAAAATAAAACCCTGGAGGGATTGGAGATCATTCAACTTCATGAGTAGAGTTTAGCTCATCTGAGGTGAATGTGATATGTTTTGATATGATCTCCAGGCATTTTTACTGGTTGCGGGAAATCAGATCCAAATTGGAATATACAAATGGTATTGAATTGGAGAACTTATTTAGATGAATAACAAAGTTATGCATGCTTATTCAAATAAGCAAATAACTCATAAGTAAATCACCAACTCAACACCTATCACCACTCAAAGAGTTATTAAAACAAATTAATAATGTAATTGGTTGAAAACCAGAAAACTTTGTCCTTGCTTTGCCTCAACCATAAAAGCTAATATAAATGCTTAAGTAATCCTATTTTACAACAAACTTGATCTTCTCTTTTGATCTTAGCTTCTTATCTTCAAATCTTTCAAAAGACATTCCTGCAAGACAAATCAAATAAGAAAGAAACTTGGGATGAGATTCAAAGGCTTTGTGTGTTATATAGAAGTAGTTTGGTAACAAGATCAGCTACCTTGTTAACAGATTTCTTTTGTATACCTAAAAGCAATTGAATGTCAAATAAAATAAATAAGGTTCAAAACAAAGTTCCTTGTGATCCAAAAATATTTTCCTTCACCACAAGGGTGAGGCAACTTAATATTGGAGCTTAAGTAATGGATATTAGGAACTTTCCCTAATATTCAAATGTTGACTAGAGGGATCAACTTTACTTCAAAGGCGACAAGGGATTATGGATCAGACTTGGATCAGCTGAATCATCTAGAGTCAAGCAGTCAACAAGGATGAGGAGCAGCATTTGATCTATACCAGAGAAAGGAACAAAAGGCATCATTGATCTTTTGACCAAGAAGGCAAAGTATCAACCTCTTCATCCAATCAAGTTCCTATCTAAGAAAGCCACATAAAAATATTTCTCCAATGGAATAAATCCCAGGGAAGAAGATAGCCCAATGATAAAGACCACATATATGAATCTTACAAAGATACTTGAGCATCTCAACCTTGTAATAAAATGTTTAATAGTTGATCTTGTTCATGGCAAGTATGCTTTTGAACACAAGATCTTGGGTGCATCTTAAATAAATGGTGAATACATTAAAATGACTATTACATATCTCTATTTTTTAAATGTGACTAGGGTATTTCAAAAATTCAAAATAAAAATATGTGGAGCTTCTCTACTATATTAGGAGCATCCATGAATTTTTCTATGATTTTTGGACTTATTTAAAAGCCCTAATTAAATGTATTAAGTTGATGTTTTAATGAATTGATTAATTAAGGAAAAGACCAGGGGGTTTTCTGCAAAATTCTTTTCTTTTCTTTTCTTTCTTCTTCTTTCCGCGCCAGAAGGATGACAGCGACGCCGCCGCGCCACCTCCTGCTTGCCTGCTTGCCGTCGAGGGGATAAGAGCAGCGAGAGCCGTCCCCATCTCCCTTTCCTCCTCACTCTGCATCGCTCTCCCTCTCTCTCTCTTTCTCTCCCAGGAACTCGACCGGAAACCCTAACCCTAGCCGTACTGCCGCCGTCGTCCTCCTCAAATCGCCGCGAACCCTGCCGTTCTGAGCTCGTCCGAGATGTCCTGGAGGTTCGCCTCGTCGTCCTCTACGTGGTGGTGCCACGCGCGTGTGCTGGGAGGGACTGTAGCCGTGGAACGCGTCCGGCGTCCCTTACGCCAGCCGCCGGTGTTGAACTCGATTCCGTCGCCGACGTTGCGTCATCAACGCCACAACCTTGTCCATCAATTTCGGGGTGAGCTCCTCTTCCATTTGCCCCTTCCTATTGCATCGATTGCATCCCGATTCATCGATCCGCCGTCGGTCGCCGTGCGCCGCCGCCGCGCGTCGTCGATGCGGTGGTTCCGGTGACCATTTAGGGGCGGCGCCGCCACCCCTTGGTTCCTCTCTGTCCCGCGCGTCTCGCGCGTGTGTCCTCGTCGCCCGGGGAGGCCGGAGACGGCCGGGCCGTGGCCGACATGGCCGCCGGCCTGGGCTGATGACGTCAGCCGACGTCAGCTCAGGTTTATCTTTTTAGAAATTATTAAAACCCTGACCAGTGGGACCCCTTGTCAGATATTTAATTAATTCCAGAAAATGTTTAAAAACTGTAAATTCAATAACTTTTATTCTGTAATTCAGAAAATTACAAATAATATACCAAAATTCTTAGAAAAATAAAACCTAATTAAATATGACAAATTCATTCATAGTTTAAACTAAAAATAAAAGATGTTTAGAATTACCAAAATGCCACTTAAACATCACCTAAAATTTTGTAATGCAAATAAATTTCTAAAATTAAATAAAAATATGTTTTCAACTCCAAATTTTATAAGGATTTCAAATATGATTTTTATTTAATTTATTGAAGAGGTTTTATTGAATAAAAAAATACTAAGATCCATAAATGGATATGATTTCTATTATTTTAAAATAAATTATTTGAAAATAATTTTCTTGTGTAATTAATTCAAAGGTAGTAAGTGGAATTGATTTGTACTAACTTCTAAAACAACTAGTTTTCTAAAAAGAAAATGAATTTGAAATAAAGGTTCAACACATAAAATTTTGAACTAAATACCATAATGTAAATGACTATTCCGTTACTCATCCTAGGTAAAACACACAAAAAGGAGTTCATTTGAAAGTCAATCACTCTAGTGTTATTACTTTTTGAAAGTAGTTAAATAAAATAAAATTATGAAATAAATGCAATCCTTAACTGAGCACCTGTAGTTGTTTATTAATCATGTAAAACATTACTTCGTTAATCATAACAAACACTTAAGTCTGAAAGTTATTACAACTCAAAGTATTTCACCGTTAACAAGCAATCAATAACGAGAAGTGCTTACTTGTGAGTTTGGGTATTTTGGGTTATATACGATGCATCTCATATTTATGCATAATAGCATATTGCAAGTGTTTCCAGTAGTCCTTACCCGGACTACTTTGCTGTTCTCAGATCTCCGGGTTCTGACGCACCCTAGAACCCCGAAGGGCATGAACTGCCACCTCTGCCACAGGCAAGTTCATCACTTGCTCATATCTCTTTGAAATACTTGTTAAAGAAACTATTTTCAAACTCTATATTACTATCACCTATTCCAAGAAAGCATAAAGCTATTTTCTGAATAACATGACTATTGGTTGTCTACCTATTTGGTGGTAACCTACTATGGAGGGCAGGTGGGACCATGGTAAGATGAATTGGTCCGGAGGTTCCACTTGCACGGGAAAGTATTACCTAGGAATTAACAACAAATGCCGTCATAATGATTGCGCCGTAAAGACGCGTTAACCATAAGACCTGGAATGGGACGGGAAATGCCATCTGTACTTCTCCCGGATGCATGTCAACGGGCTGCCAGTGCCGTAGGCTGTAGGTCTTGCGGGACTACATGCACATGGGTGGGATCCCTTAATTCCCACGGAGACTGGGGTCTAGGATGGTCTGCAAGGAGAGCCTAGGTGTCTACCGTGAGGGGTAGAGCATCAGGGGTAAACTCGCTATGCATGAATTGGGTGGGCATGCGTTGTGCGGAGAGGCACAGTGAATGACTTGGATCAAAAACTGGGCCCCACACCAAAGAGAGTGTGGACGGGAAAGATCACCCGGTTGTGCAACAAAGTCTTGATCTCTTATGGGTAAAGTAACGCACCTCTGCAGAGTGTAAAAAATTGTAACATGTTACTCCCTGTTCCGGGAAGGAGCTGCGAACGCTGCAGGAAAGGAACTCCATGAAAGTTCTAGCCCTGTGAAGGATGACGGACATAGTTTTCAGTATAAAAGCTACCTCTTGAAGAAATGTTTACAAAAACCTTGCATTAAGCTTAAGGCTCCCTGGAGTCTAAAGCTGTAGCTAGTGCATCAAACTTCCCACCGTACATAATGGACTTGCTGGGTAACGCTGGTTACTCACTCTTGCCCTTTTGACCCCCTGCTTAGAGTCTTGGAGCCGTCAAGGGAATTGGCGGTGGTTCACCATGACATTGAGATCTTCATTAAGGAGTCAACCGCTACTTCACCAACCGAAGCACGACTACATCTATGGCCACGAAGGAGCAATGTCAACGATGTCGAAGAGATCATACTGCCAATGAAGGAGACCACGCTTACTGGAGGAACGAGTACAAGTCCGGATAATCTTATTCCAGATAGAGTAGATTAAGGTGGTGGCAACAGCAGTAGTGGATTAGGAGTTAAAGCTAGAGTTGATCTCCAGCTTAGTGCTACGAATTGGCTCTTCTTTGGATTTCATTTGCACGAGGCCATCCTCTATGTATCGAGGAGGTTCTCGAGATTTTGTATTGAATATTGTTGTAATCCTATAGTGTTACCTTGGACCTGCTATGTTTCTGTTGTACCACTCTGAGGGATGTAATATTCACGGATAGGTCCTTCTGTGAGTATTATGTCAACGACTTGCACACTACACCATGCAGTGGTGTGCTGGGTCACCGCAAGGTTCGCGTACACAAAGTCAAAAGGATCGTTAGAGCCCTCGTCGGAGCCCTCGTCGGATGAATCTGTCAATGTATCGAGGTCCATGTCATCAGCTTCGAAACCTACATGCAAGATCACATCAATTATTACCTTCTGTCCTACAAAGGGGATTGATGGAAAGGCTGGTACAATTACCTTCACGGGTATACATTTTTATCTGTTGAGTACGACGCTTTAATGTAAACAAAGGGATTAAAGATGGGTGCCTTACTGTCTGTCCCGATGGTGTACGCTGGCATGGTTGCTGAACGGGAGGATGGAGTTGACAAATTTGTTGCATTTGGGCACGGCATTGCGATGGATTCAGCGCAGGGTGTGTTCCTCCTAGCCGCAGCCTTTGCCTTGCGGTGAGCTAGCAGTGCTACTCTCTGTTCCGTGGATATATTTTTTCTGTTGGCCTTTTGTTGTGCATTCCTTTCATCAAGCCCTTTGTTTTGCCGAGCTGCTCTTTTACGTGCATTCATCTCCTCTATTTGCTCGGTAGTCAAACTATTCCTCCGAGCTCTATCACGTTCGCGTCGCCTTTCGTTCTCCTTCTGTCTCTCTTTCATGGATATATTTTGCGTGCTTTGCCGGGATGCTCTTCTACGGGCATTAATCTCCTCTCTTTTTTCAGCCGTTAAACTATTCCGTCGAGCTCTATCACGTTCGCGTCTTGATTGATTTACAGTCAGTTCTGTTTGCTTTGAACTCACATTTGAAGTAGAATTCTCCGTCACTTTATCTGAATCTGATTCTCCTTGTGACTTGGACATTTTAGATGTTTCAGGCATAAGCCCCGACATACCTGAAGAAAACATCTTTGTTTTTCACTTGTTGTCTACTACAAATAAAAGAGAAAGTTGGGAGCTGCTTTGCTCCGAACACTTGCGATCTGTTTTTTTTTTGTGATGCACATATATAGCCAGTATGCAGCTCTGATGTTACTCCAGCTGAAATCATGTAAAGATTATTTGTAGTTGGAAAAGTGTAAAGATTATTTGGAGTTGGAGACGTGTAAAGATTATCTGGATTTGACATAGACTATTGTTTATATGCAGATCAGAGAGCAAAGTTGAGATGATTTGTATCATCGTACCTTGGGTCGTGGAGCAGGGGCGTACGGAGTTCCGGCGTCGTGGACACGGTGGCGTACTCACGGCTAGACTGGGGTGCCGGTTCGGTCGTAAGAAACTTGTACGCTTTGAGAACGGGTGTAGCAGCGAGGTTTTTGTATGCTTGTAAGAAACTTGTACGCTTGTAAGAAACTTGCAATTGAGCTGGGATTGAGGTTGACAAACTTGATATCTTTTTATGTACGAGCGGAAGTCCCCATAGGGTGCGTCCTCAGCAAAGTTTCTATCGGGGTAGGAGTAGGACTATGATACGGACGTGGCAATCACTAAAAAAAGGGTTCCCTTTGCAAAGGGAACTTTTCCTCCGCTCTCCTCGCGCCAAGTGGCGCCTTCTCCTCGTTTGGTCCCCCGTGGGTGTTTGTATGTGTGACAAGTGGCAACACTAGAGAGTTTTGGTGGGATTTTCCCATCCCACCGGTTGGAGTACGGATGGGTGGAAACGCATTTATTTTTAGATTCGTTTTTTTAAAATGAAATATCTCTAGAACCGTATTTTAGAATTACGAACCGTTTTCATATTTGAGATTCTCGCGTCGAGATCTTCAAAACTAGATCCCATGTTGATAGGTTTCGAGAAACTTTTTTTTTGTACTACCGGTTCTATATAGTTTGTACACTCGGTAGCATTGTAGTTGTACATCATGTGTAGTTTTGTACTTTCTGTTATCTTTCGCGTGGATGTATAACGATGTGTGCGCGGATGTACGACGATGTGCGCGCGGATGTACAGGTGAGTTGGGCGCAGATGTACAGCAGGTTTGCGTGGGTGTACACCGATGTGCGCGCGGATGTACATCCGAATCGCACTATTCTGTACTTTCTATTGTATATACTCTGTACTTCCATGTGGCGCGTTAGCGTAGGCGTTAGGGTACGGAGGATTCATCGTCGTCGAAGCGTCGACGATGATGAATCCTCCGTACCCTAACGCCCCGAGGCTGAGTCCCCCCGTACGCTGCGGTAGCGGCGACGGGGGACGAAGCCGAGCCGCTAGATTAAGAAAAACTTGTAACTTGTATATATAACTTAGGGTTGGGGGTGGGGGTGGCAAGTACCCAAATTTATATACCGGTATGTAAGAGAGTTTTAGATTTAATTTGTTTGGTGAAGTTTGTATTCCTACTTCGTGATAGTCCGTACATCGTCCTCACTCGCGGGGCTTATATGTACTTTGTACATCTTTTATTTATTTTGAGTACATCCTCCTTTTTTTTTGAGTTTACTACTTTCTACCGTGTATATCTTTTATTTTATTTTTGAGTAATCTCACTGTAGCTTGGTGGCTTTGTACTACGTACCTACGATCGGACTTGCTTCCGCGTACTAGTACTTCCGCGCCCGCTGTACTAGCTAGTACACTTCCGATCGAAGCAGCCAAACGACAACGATGCGGGTCTTCGTGACGCGCAGACTTGGGACCACAGGATGCACGCGAGGCTCTGCCGTATTCGATTTTTCTTCTGCGTATCGTTGTCCACGTGTCATCGTTTCATGAGTGCTGTTACCTTTCGGAAGGGAACCCTTTCTATAGTCCTACCCTACGGACGTATTGTCGTTGGTCGGATAAAAATCAGGTGATCCGATCCGATTTAGACATGACAGCCCAGCCCAGAAGTACTTTGACCCGATTGGCATAAAAATCACGTTGACCTGATCGGCGTGACAGCCCAGCCCAGGAGGAGTTTTTGCTGGTTTGGTGGAGACAGCCCAGCCCAGGAGGAGTTTTCGCTGGTTTGGTGGAGACCTACCAACGATCAATCACCGATTGGAAATTAATAGTATAGAAAATGCATTTGACCCGACTCACTACCCTAATTTTCTTGTACGTAGTTTGACACCGTGCCTAAGGTAGTGGCTCAGCAAAGACCGAAGAAGCCAAAGCTGAACCACCACAGCGCCTGGAGAAGATCTTCAACGCCAACCGAAGCCGGAGAGGAAGAACCCAGACCACCACCACCCACGGGGAGAGACGCACCTCACTCATGGAGAAGAAGACCGCATCAGCCGCCCGCCGCAAGCGACGGGACCGAAGAACATTGAAAGAACACGGCCAAGATGCCTCCTCGCCGCAACCACCATCCATCCACCACACCCTGCGCAGAGCACGAGCTCGACTTGCCGGAGGCGCCACCGGTAGCCCACCTTGATCAGCCCTTCCCCCCTCGCCACCACGGCCGGCCAGAGAAGGAGAGAGCAAGGCGAGGAAGAAGACGGCGACGAACTCCAATATCCTGGTGAAGAACCTCCTGTACAGGCGGAAAGGAAGGCCGGCGCTGGGCACCAGCTTCCCACCGCATCCCCAGCGCCTCCACAGCAAGGCCAGGAACCACCTTACCGCGGCGAAGACGAGGACGGGGAACAAAAGCTCAGCAGAGAGGCCACCGCCAACGCCACGGTGACCTCGCCCAGAGCACCAACTCCCAACAGATCGACGGATCTGTGGGCACCAAACACCAGCAGCTTCGCGGATCCGCCCCGGAGGGCCTCGCCGCAGAGGGGAAGAAGCTCTGGCAACCCGACACCACACCGCCGCCGCCACCACCACCCAGCCAGCGACGATGGGGACCCTAACCCTACTATTTACAAGCCTCAGGCACAGATCGACGGCCCCTCCACCCGTCCGACGCCACAAGGGCAGCCGGAGAGGGAGGCGACCGGCGATCCGGCCGTCGGCGGAGCAGGGGAACGAGTCGCCTTTTCCTCCGCCTCTCAGGAGCACTGTTCACAGGAGAGAGACGGGGGGTATGTGTATAGTGGCTAGCTTGTTTAACCTACATATTCGTCCTATGTGGCATATTTTTTTTGAACATGGAGAGGCCCCTGGATACCATTAAAACAGCAGCGGCGGGAACACAAAAGGGAACAGGGAAAATACCAAAAACTACAATAAGGTCCCTAACTTTTACAGAGAAGACCCTACAAAGAAACTAAAAAAAGCGATCAGGTCCGCCCGTCGAGGGACGAGGAGCGAGCAGTTGGCGGCGACGGGAAATGGAGATGGGAACAAAGAGGAAATGAGAACGACGACTTGAATGATTCTCATGTACCAATGACAGGGCTGGCCTGCCCGTCGAGATCCGACGTGGCGTCACCCTCGGTTTCGTCCGGCGCACCCAAACGGCTCCCGCCACAGAGGGCGTGGACTAGGTGTGCCGGACGAGATATTGGGCCTGGCCGGAAGGAACCGGGCTATTGGCGCCGCGACTGGACGCCATTTTTTCGTCCGGCACGGCCAATAATACTATTGGCGACCCTATTGACGCCCCGACCGGAGATGCTCTAAGAAAATTGAGTTAAGCCATTTTCATCCACTCATCTCTCCTCTCCCGTGAGCTCTCTCTCAGACCCGACCCGGACAACAGTTTTCTCTGCTATGGTCGTTGACCCGTGCGTGAAAGAGTTGGGAGTTAGATTGCTTAAACGAATCCAAGTGAGGCGGAGAATCAAAGTAAGCTCAGATAGGTGGACTTTAAGGTGATGATGCAGAAGCCTTGAGGCGCGTTTTTTCGGCTAGGTCAAGCCGCTAGATGACCTTCTAAGGGTGTGTTTGATTCAAAGGAAGTTTAAAGGATTTGTGAAGGATTTTATCCCTTAGGAAATATTCCTACGTTGGTCGTTTGATTCAAAGGATTGCAATCCTTAGGAATTCCTTCAAAGGATTCCTTTGCACTCTATTTGCTCTCTATTTTGTAGGAAATTTTCCCTCCACTCCAACCTCATGTTAGAATTCCTTTGCTTTTCCTATGATTCAAACACACACTTGATCCACATTCCTTTAGTTTTCAATTCCTGTAGGATTCAACTTGTCATGCCACTCCAACCCTATACTTTTCCTATCCCTACAATTTTCCTACCCTTTGAATCAAACAAGCCCTAAGTTTATAAATGCAGAACATTCGGTAGCCTGTTTAAGCCAACCCGAGACTTGTTCCGTGTCCATAAGACATATCACAGTAGCGGTAGCCGAAGCTCCACATCGAGATTACGGCAGGTTTATTAAGCTCATGGACACAGGAAAACAACAAAAGGAAATGCGTTTTTTTTTTTTTTTGGAAATCGAGCGTCGTAGCTCGCCTTCTCCCTGCTATGTCATCTTATCGGCCTAGTCGCTTTCTTTCCAATAAACAAGCAAACAACACCATTCACAGCGTTACTAGTTAACTGGTTAATCTAATAAACTGCTGCTTCCGCCAAAATTTCACAAAAATTGATAAAGACATCCGGAGTAGCATACACATTATGTCCCTTTTCATGGGCAGCAGTTTGGTCAAAGTGCAGGACATGATAAGCATGGAGCTTTGGAAGATGGAGCGAGATACAATTGATCAGTGGGAAAACTGGTTCTACTTGGCAACTTGTAAGTGGCAGCATAGATCAGTTGTCCACATCTGTGGCTTTTGCTTTGCACACTTCCCTTCCCGGAGATTAGATTGCGCGTATGCATGGCGCTTGTGAAGGCCGCCGTGTTCCTCCTCATCACCGGTGTCGTACTGGGGCTGGCGATGCACGTCCTCGTGGTCGTCTGGGCGATCAGGCGGGGCCCGTCGAGGGACGAGGAGCGAGCGGAAGCAGCAGGTCTGACGGCCGACGAGCTCGCGGAGCTGCCGTGCCAGGACTTCAAGACCGCGGCGGCCGGGACCGGCGGTGATTGCGCAGTGTGCCTGGAGGAGTTTCTGGCAGGCGACCGGTGCCGGCTGCTGCCGCGGTGCCAGCACGGGTTCCACGCGCAGTGCGTGGACTCGTGGCTGCGCAAGAGTCGCCTGTGCCCGGTCTGCCGCGCCGAGGTGACCGGCTGCGGCAAGGCGGCACGCTTGGTGGACGACGAGGCCGCCACCTCGGAGATCATCGCTGAAAGAGTGGAAGCTGCAGATCGGTAGTGGATTGTTCGGCCGTTACTTCTGCTAGCTTGTACTGTACATACAGCTCTACCCAGTAGGTAGTAGCCTAGAAATTGTTATATCTGTGAGATCATTGTGTATGATAGGATTTAATTCATGCAATCTGTGAGATCATTGCGTATGATATGGCAGCTCATGAGACTTTTAGAACATGAAGGAGAGATAACCATCTACTTACTGCAATGAACACGTAGTCTAAGGTTGAACTCATCCGACATCATCATGGAGGCAACAAAAATGGTGATGTAGATGCCTCGAGTTTTCTCCTCCGGCAGAGTATTAAAACTTGGTAAAATATTTCCCGTCCCGTAACTTTTAGGCCGAGGGACTTGTTATAGGCGAAGTGGCGGCACAAGGGAGCCACTAGGTGCAGGGACGGAGCCAGCCATGAAGTTTGGAGGGGGCACAACAACTTGGAGGGGGCGAAATGGCTTAAAATCACTAAGTATAAGCAGGGTTCTTAGGTAGTTTAGGAAGAATGTTAGATTGTTGGGGTTGGCTTAGCCCCTGCTCGTCCTCCCTTCCACCGTCCCTGATGAGATGGACCTGCGGCCTCGGTCGCGTGCCCGCTGTGGGCCCTCTGGTCCACTTCTTTGACTTCTTGTGTCCGTCTCGAAAAGTTGTGCCCTCGTATTTTCCCCAAATCTTTCATGCTATTTTCCTAGGGATAACCGTAATGCAAAACAAGTAAAAACCAACAGCTAACACTTGGCACTAGGTTAATATGTTATTCCAGGAGAATAAAATAAAATTGGCCGAGCCGGTAAAATCCGAGACCCTGTGTGAAACTTAAAAATAGGCCCTATATCACTAGAAAATTTCAACTATTCAACATTTAGAACTTCTTTCTTTTCTTTCCTCCTGCGCTTTTCGGCACCAGATTTGTGCTTCCCCACGATAAGATTCTTGAAAAACTAGATAGAGAAGATGAAATAGAAAAATCAATTGAAGTATTAGCAAAATTTCTAATTAGTTTAGCGATTAGATGGACGGATGGCCGCAGAACTCACCTGGTTATCGGCTGGACGGCTGCGAGAGTTGGAGAAAGCTAGTGTCGAGTCGACCGGAATTGGAGAATCGAAAGTATCTGTTGTGCTGTAGCGTTGCGTCGTTGCCGATCGGCGGCCTCTAGCGGCTCGGGAGTTCAGATTCGGGAAGACTGGAAGATGCAGGATTGATTGTGAGGACGAACAACGCGTTCCGTTCCAGTTTCCACGGACTAATTGATCGATTGATCGATCGGACTCTCGAATCCGATACGAGTGAGCAGGGAGCCAGCGAGACTCTTCGTTTTCTTGTTTTGTATTTTGATTGGCCATCAGATTAATAATAGGCTTATGTAAAATTGTAGGCCCCTAATTTTTTTGGACCCTGTGCAGCTACACACTTTGATCGGCCATCATGGATGGAAAGGATGTGTTAAAGCAGGGACTCATACGGCGCACTGGAACCGGAGAGGAAACAAGTATATGGAACTCAAGTATATGGAACTCAAATTGGCTTCCGAGAGATGGTTTGCTTAGGCCGGTGGCTTGCATGCACGATAAGCCTCCTCAGCTGGTAAGCGAATTATTTGATCCTTTTACACTATCATGGGATATGCAGAAGCTACAGATGTTTTTTACACCTATGGATGTGGAGTTGATAAGGAGCATTCCCCTGAGTACTAGGCGCTAGAATGACTTCTGGGCCTGGCACTACGATCGGCGAGGCGTGTTCTCTGTACGCTCGGATGTTGATCAACACTAGGGAGAAGCGGACGGCGTGGATCGAGGGCACGGCATGACCTTCTGATAGGCGAGCTCCTGAGAAGGAATGGGCAAAACTATGGCATGTGAAAGTCCCTTCAAAGATCCATGTCTTTTTATGGCGGCTTGCTCGTCAGTCTCTTCCGTCAGGCGATGTTTTTCATCATAGGAACATGGCGACGCGAAGTACCTGTGCCATATGTGGAAAAGAAGACTCGTGGCATCATTCTCTTATCCAATACAATTTGGCTAAGTGCGTGTGGGCTCTGGCACCCGAAGTAACAACGGAGATGATCTGTTCGTTGCAGGAACCACAAGCGAGGGCGTGGCTGGTTTCAGTATTTCATAACCCAGAGCATGAGGAAATGACGAGAGTAGTTGTCACTCTCAGGAGATTTGGCACGCCAGACGGAAATCCATCTACGATGGCATCTTCCAAAGCCCTCTATCCACTAACTGTTTTATTGAATGGTTTTGCTAATTCTCAGCTAGTTGAGATTTAGCTTAGCTCTCAGTCAAGTCCAGAACCGTTTGATTGGTCTTTTGCTTCAAGATCCGTGTTGGTAGTGGGTCAGCCTCTTTTGTCTTTTGTCTGGGCGTTTTTGAGCTGCCGAGCCTTGTGGCTGTCCGCGCTTCAAGATTTTTTTTTGGTGTGGGCCTTTGTTTGTCTAATATTGGGTGTTGTATTACGTTTTTTTGTGGGCTGCTAGTTTCTTGCGTCTCATTTGTTTCCTTTGTCGGATGGTCAATGAGAGGCTGCGTTTCTAGACCAAGGAAAAGATAGCGACAGTTCGAAAATACTGGACCAGCGGAGGCTGGAACTCAATTTTTTTATCTTATAATTATTTTCTAGTTGAAAGTGAGTTTATAACTCAGTTTTTATCAGTTACAAGTGGGCTCGTAACTGACTTTTGACAGTTGTAAATGGGGTCGCGACTGATTTTTTTCAGTTGCAACAGAACTTTTGAGTTACAAGTGGGGTCGCAACTGACCTTTTTCAGTTGTAAGTGATGTCGCGACTGTTTTTCCAGTTGCAAGTGGGGCCGTGACTGACTTTTCAGTTGCAAGTGGGGTCGCAACTGACTTTTTCCAGTTGCAAATGGAGTCGCAACTGACTTTTTTCAGTTGTGGTTTCAGTTGCAAGTGGGGTCACAACTGACTTTTTCCAGTTGCAAATGGAGTCGCAACTGACTTTTTTCAGTTGCGGTTTCAGTTGCAAGTGGGGTCACAACTGACCTTTTCCAGTTGCAAGTGGAGTCGCAACTGACTTTTTTCTGTTGCGGTTTCAGTTGCAAGTGGGGTCGCAACTGACTTTTTCCAGTTGCAAATGGAGTCGCAACTGACTTTTTCCAGTTGCAAGTGGGGTCACAACTGACCTTTTCCAGTTGCAAGTGGAGTCGCAACTGACTTTTTTCTGTTGCGGTTTCAGTTGCAAGTGGGGTCGCAACTGACTTTTTCCAGTTGCAAATGGAGTCGCAACTGACTTTTTTCAGTTGCGGTTTCAGTTGCAAGTGGGGTCACAACTGACCTTTTCCAGTTGCAAGTGGAGTCGCAACTGACTTTTTTCTGTTGCAGTTTCAGTTGCAAGTGGGGTCGCAACTGACTTTTTCCAGTTGTAAATGGAGTCGCAACTGACTTTTTTCAGTTGCGGTTTCAGTTGCAAGTGGGGTCACAACTGACTTTTTCCAGTTGCAAGTGGAGTCGCAACTGACTTTTTTCTGTTGCGGTTTCAGTTGCAAGTGGGGTCGCAACTGACTTTTTCCAGTTGCAAATGGAGTCGCAACTGACTTTTTTCAGTTGCGGTTTCAGTTGCAAATGGGGTCACAACTGACTTTTTCCAGTTGCAAGTGGAGTCGCAACTGACTTTTTTCTGTTGTGGTTTCAGTTGCAAGTGGGGTCGCAACTGACTTTTTCCAGTTGTAAGTGGAGTCGCAACTGACTTTTTCCAGTTGCAGTTGGAGTCGCAACTGACTTTTTTCAGTTGTATGTGGGATCACAGCTGACTTTTTCAGTTGCGATTCCAGTTGCAAGTGGGGTCGCAATTGACTTTTTCCAGTTGCAAGTAGGGTCGCAACTGACCTTTTCCAGTTGCAGCTGGAGTTGCAACTGAGTTTTTTCTCAGTTGCAAATAAAGTTGTAACTTATTGTTCTTTTCAATTGTAAATAGAGTTGTAACTGAATTTTTTCAGTTGTAAATGAGACTACATAGGAGTTTTTTCAGTTGTAAATAAGATTACTAGTGAGATTTTTTAGTTGTAAGTTAGTTGCAACTTAGTCTTTTTTTTGTTACGAAGAAAATATATTCTTGAACATGTATGCGACGTGATTTTTCCTATATAACAATTAAACGTCAGTTCGAGCTGAAATCTTTTTTTTTTGACAAATGTTCAAACGGAAATCTAATTTACGTAAGCTAGTTTCAAGTGCCTTTGACAAAATTTTCGAACAAATATTCTTTTTCAATCACTGCTAGGTGCTAGCTGTGCAAGCTACGTGGGCCGTGGCTATCCTGGACACAGACCAATCCGAACTTCCGAACGGTACGACCGAGACCAATTAGCTAGCCCATTTGCAAGGCGTGTGCGGACGTGGTAGACAGGCCTGTGCGTCGCTGGACATTTTTGCTTGAGGAATGACGACAACCAAGCGAGCGAGACCAGCAGCATCGACGCAGCAGCGCACGACATGGGCTGACGTCAGCTTGACTGAGAATTAGCAGCTGAGCGTTAGACAAACCCTTTATTGAAAGATACTTAGGTGATCTTCAGGTAGTGGAGCCAAAGCGTGTGAGCAGACTAGCCACACTAGCACATGGACCGAGGTGGATCCCCCCACCGGCCGGGATGATGAAGATCAATGTCGACGCTGCGACCTCTAAGAACTCGCCCACCTCGGCAATCGCTGCAGTTGTCAGGGATGGGGAGGGTAGCTTTTTGGGGGCTTCGTCGATCATGCTGGACGGTGTCACCGATCCGGAAACGCTAGAGGCGTTAGCATGCAGGGAGGCATGGCTGTTGCTGCCGATTTGCTGCTCCAAAAGTTCAGACTGGCTTCTGACAGTGCCAACGTGATTCAGAATTTGCTGGGGGAAGGTATGGCCATATCGTCCAGGGCCAGGGTGGCAGATTTTAGCTCGTTGAGTTGGTTCATGAGAGGAGAACATCCAATGTTGATGCTCATAACCTAGCTAGGAGTTCAACCTATCTAGATTTTGGTAGACATGTGTGGTTCGGCACTCCACCTGATGGTGTTTGTAGCAACTATATGATCAATAATCAATAAAGCGGTGGAGTTCTCTCAAAAAAAAAAAACTTTGCACACCGGCTGGTCTGGGCCTGAATAAAAATAATATAAAATCATAGTAGAAGCATACATCAATGAGATAAAAATAACATGAAATAATCAAAAAATATAGATACGTTTTGGACGTATCAATAGTGCAATATACACATGAGAAAACGTATCTTGTAAGTGTCATCATTTTCGGAAGCTCACCCTTTTAGGGTGGTTTGGTAGGTTGTATGACCCTAGCCTAGCTTTCTCTATAGAGACATACTGACTTGGGCCTGGTTGGGGTGAGATATTTTGCTGTGTTTGGTGGGTTGTATGATCAGATCCGGGTTGGGATGAGACCCTGTTTGGTAAGCTGTACGTACTGGGCCACGCTCCAAGAATTGAAATTACAGATAGATCCAGAATATTACAGAAAGGACCTTCAACAAAAACAAAAAAAGCAATCAACTCCAAATCAAAAACGAGCTCGTCTCCGATGCGGTGGTTGTCTCCGGTGCTCGTGCTCCTCTCCGGCGCGAGGAGGCGGCTGCGGTGGTCCTCTCCGGCGGCGGGACGAGGCGGCGGCCCGGGACTCGTCTCCGGCGGCGGGACGAGGCGGCGGTGGAAGAGGAAGGACGCCGTGCGCCGCCTCTCGCGTAGCCACGGTGAGGACGAGCTCCTCTTGTGCCGCTACGGTGAGGTCGAGCTGCTCATCGACGCGGCCGCCACCGACGAGAGGCGCGCTGCCTCCTGCTCCGCGCGCGGTGGACGAACAGCCGCCGAGGCGTGCCACCTCCTGCTCCGCCACGGTGAGGTCGAAATCCTCTAGATCGAGCTCCGGTGGCGGCGGGCGTCGGTGGAGCTCCGGTGGCGGTGCAGGTGGGCTTCGGTGGCCCAGGTGCTAGCGGTGGCGGTGGGCTCGCGCGGCGGCGCCAGGCGGCGACGCGAGCGGTGCTGGCGCAAGGCAGACGTGGTGGGCGGCGGTGGGAATGAGAGGAGAGGCGGCATGAGCGAGAGAGGAAATGAGGGGAAATGACGGGAGGGGCTGGCGGGCGGACGCGTTCGGCGGCGGTGGGCCCCACGTGTGGGATGATTTTTCGGACGAGTTCGGCAGGGCTGAGTAGAGAAGCTCGAATCGATCTTCCCAACTGGGCAGGGCTGAGGCCACTTTTTCGTATGAGGTGGGCATGGCCCAGAGAAGCAAACCGGGCTACCAAACAAGTGAAAGTTGGGTGAGGGGAGATTTTCTGAGCCCGACCGGGCTACCAAACACACCCTTAGATTTTCTTATTCTCGTCTCTCTTTGGAGAGTAGGGTTCAAACCATTTGGCTCAGGTACCTTCATTCCCATTTTGTACCTTCAGAACCACTCTCTATTGATATTCCACGTGTTTTCTTTCTCTTCTGATGACTTTATCTTGATTCACTGCTTTCAGGATCAGATGAAGGAGTTCTGAATCTAGCTAGCAATCCCTTACTTATGCATTGGGGGGCTTTTATCTTGCATGTATTTATTTCATTTCTGACTGAGGACGAATCACACTAGTAGGAAAAAGCTTACCAGTGACACACCACCTTTACCTACCCGTGGCGCACCTCTGAAAAACACTGGAGCGCCACTGCAAGCGCTCCACTAGTAATATTTACCTGTGGCGCACCTCTCTGGTGCGCAACGGGTAAATATTACCAGTAGCGCATGTAGGTGCGGTGCGCCACGGGTAATGGTGCACCACTAGTATATAATAGATGCGCCACTGGTAATATTTTCGTAATAACTAGAAATAATTTTTTATTACGTTGTACGCGTATTTATACGAGTATATAGTTTGCAAAACTGTATAAATAGACACCAAAACAGAGATAAGACCAACACAATCGTAGTTCACTATTTTAATTAGAATCCGAAATAGCGATGTACGAAACTACAATAAATCATGAACAAATAAGAAAGTACCAAACTATATATAGATAGCTCTTTTGTTGTCTTATTACTAATTATTACTAACTAGCTACCTCTAATCTAGGTAGTTCTCATCCTGCTTCTCAAATCCAAGGCCGACGCTAGGATCAGGATTCTCGTAGTGGAAGTAGATGAAGGACTCCGATTCGTCGAGATGGAACTTGCACTTCGTCATGTATTGCATTTCGAAAGTTTCTGTAAATTGTCTCTATGCAGTGCCACCATAATATGTCCGACCTATGTCATTGGTGACAAGAACTTTGTACGTCAGGTCTGGCCTTGACAGCTTGACCAAGGTGACCTCAAATGTCTGATGGCTAGTAATGGGAACTTTCACGTGCTCCGTGAAGTCACGTCTGGCCCTTCATGGGATGGGCTGAAAAAGAACCTCAAATTAGACATTTGAACAACTATAACCAAGAAAACTCGTAATAAGATGCACAACACATGATGAGTTAAAACAAACGTACCGTTCTATTTCGAAAGTGTTGTGGGATAACAATAGCAAACTTCTTATACATGCAATCGAAGTAGCCACAATCAGCACACACGTCCACTTTCTACAATAGTCCATTGCATAAATATAAATTATATACAAAACAAACATAAACTAGATCTTCCTTAGTCAACAACAACATAGTTGTAAAAAACAAAGAAGACAATGATGGAGCGCCGTCGAAGAAGAGATGACGCCAACAACAGATGTTTCATAGCGATGACTCCGATTCAGAGGACAGTAGCGATGATTCTGATTCTTCAGAATCAGTAGCGATGATTCTGATTCTTAAGAATCGTTATGTGAAACATTCGTTGTTGCCGCCGTCTCTTCTTCGACAGTGCTCCATCGTTGTCTTCCTCGAATGCCCAATTGCGAGATTCTCTTGTTGTTCTTCTTCTTCCCCATCCTCCTCCTCTTGAGCTCGTGTCATCAGCATCCTCTTCTTCCTTTATGAACAACAACATATTTGTCATCTTGAATGGCGTTTTTGTATAGGCTAACCCTAATTAATAACTCTAACTAGCTAGCTAGCAACAGATGGAACAATGAAAATAAGTATAATAAAAGCCTCATATATCATTGCCATGCAAAACAAGGCAAAAAGAGTGCCTACAAGACCATGTACTAATACAAACAGTAAAATTCTATACACTACACGGTATTATAAACACTCTCCTTGCCTTCACCATGGCATAGTTAAAATCATCGGCTTTGCCAATTCTCAAGTAGACACTAGTAGGAAAAGGCTTATAGGTGGCCTAAATAGTTGTGGCGCACCGCACTTTTGGTGCGCCACGACTAATAGCCATGGCAGACACGGTGCGCCACGGCTAACTACTGGTGGCGCACGAGACAACCTGCACCACGGGTAATAGGTTAGCAGTGGTGTGTGGCGCAAGGGGGTGCGCCACCAGTAAGCTTTTTTGTACTAGTGAGACATCTATATAGAAAAGTACAATTCTTACATGTCTATAAAGTATAGATTTCTATCTAGCAATGTTTCCTCTAGAACATGAAACCCTAATTTCAGATTTCTATCTAGCAAGTCTATCTAACAAAAATTCGCACACACCTAGCTACTAACAGGAACCCTAACACAAATCAAAATCAGTGGGAGGGGAGGGGCCGGGCAGCACTTCTCCTTGACGACGGCGAGCGGTGGTGAGGTCGACGAGGCGGTGGTGCGGTGGCATGGCGGCAGTGCTGGCGTGGGCCTCGGGGCTGTGCTCCTCCTGGACGGTGGCGTGGGCGGCGGCGAGCTGTGGCATGCGCGGTGGTGTGGGCAGCGGCGAGCATTGGCGTGGGCGGCGCCACAGGCGGATTGGGGGCGCGGATTATCGATCTGGATCGGTATGGAATGGAAGGGGCAGGTGGCGCACCGTATAGTGGTGCGTCACTGGTAGACAAATACCAGTGGCGCACCAGTTTACGGTGCGCCACGGGTAAGGTGGGAGCAACCCCGGCCGGCCCGGCCACCACTTAGCCGTGGCGCATGTGCGTAGTGGTGCGTCAGTGGTAAATTCCTACCCGTGACACACCTGCATCCAGTGCGCCACGTCTATATACTAGTTGCGCACTACGTTAGTGATGCATCACTAGCGTTCAACCCCATCTATAAGCCTTTTCCTAGTAGTGTCAACTTCAGTATTTGAGGCAATTGTTGTGACAAGAAAGGTGGTTGAAGCATTAGTTGTTGACTCATGCAAGATTGAAGCTGCTTGAGTTTGTGATTCTACCTTCATGAGGAGGAGATGAAGCTTCACACATGTTGCCTCTCCGGTTAACATCGTCATAGCTAGGATTAAAGAGGAGGCGAGAGTGTGGGTTTTGATCGAGGCCAATTTTTGTAGCAATATTGTAATCCTTAGAGACTAATCTCCTTTGTGAAGTCCTAGGGCTTGTTCTAGACAATACCTCTACAAACTTTATGTTATTTAATGAAAACGATAAATCCGTTGCCTTGTTTAATAAATAAAACATTGTCGTTCTTAGCCAATGCTCCAGACCGATCGTATATGTTTACTAATTAAGGACATGTTGAAGAATGGTCGTCTAACCTTATCCTCCATCATTATGCTTATTTCTTGGGAGATATGAAGGAGCGCAATGCTCGGGCCTTTTGACATGTTGCCTCTCCGGTTAACATGGTCGTAGCTAGGATTAAAGAGGAGGCGAGAGCATGGGTTTTGATCGGGGCAGACTAATCTTCTTTTTAAAGTCCTAGGAGAGACTTATCTCCTTTGTAAAGTCCTAGGGCTTGTCCTAAACAATACCTCTGAAAACTTCTTGTTATTTAATAAAAATGATAAATGTTTTGCATTGTTTAATTACAAAAACATTGTCGTTATTCAGCTTGCTGTAGCCGATGGTCCAGACCGATGGTATAAGGATGTGTTCGGTTTTCGGATGAAGTGGAATGGAATGGAATGGAACCATTCCATTCCATCCCATTCCATTGCATCGGGGTGTTCGGTTGATTTTGGAAACGGTGGAATGGAACGGAATCAAATTAGTTTAAATATGCAATTAATTCGACCCTAATTTAATCTAACATTCAATTAATCCCTAATTAGACCCTAATTACCTAATTAGGGAGTGGAACGCCGCCGCCGGCCCCGCGCATGGCCGCCGCCTGCTGGCCGCCCCCGCGCCTGGTGGTCGCCGCCTCCGTGCGTCCGCGTCGTGCCGAGGCCGAGGCCGCCGCCGCGGGCCACGCCTGGCCGCCTCCGCGCCGTGCCGAGGGCGCCGAGGGCGGGCCGCGCCTGGCCGCCTCCGCCTCCGCGCCACGCCGAGGCCGCCTCCACGCCTGGCCTCCTCCGTGGAGAGGTCGAGGGGAGAGAGGTCCGGCCGCCTCCGCGCCATGCCGAGGCCGCCGCCGTGGGCCGCGCCTAGCCGAGGCCGCCGCCGCCGCGGACTGCGCCTGGCCGAGCCGCCTCTGCGCCGAGAGAGGAGAGGTCGAGGGGACAGAGGTCTGGCCGCCTCCGCGCCGTGCTCGTCCCGCCTTGCTCCGGCCGAAGCCGTGCCATGCTCTGGTCGCTGCCGCCTCCGCCGTTGACCTCGAGAGATTAGCGCGGGGAGAGAGATTAGGCGACGCGTTCCACTCGGTTCCACTCGGTCCGGCCGATTTGGCCGGACGGCTCAATTCCGCATCTTAGGCGAATATGCCGTTTTGGAGAACTAGTTGGTTCCATCCCATTTGCTGAACCGAACACGTGAATGGGTGGCAGGTGCGGGACGGACCCGTTCCATTCCACTATATTCTGGAACCGAACGCATCCTACGTTTACTGAGGACATGGAAGCCACCCAACGCACACAAGAAAACAACAAGGGAACGAAAAACAAAAGGAAATCGAACGTAGCTCGCACTCTCCCTGCTCTGCCATCTTGCCAGCGGAGTCGCTTTGTTTCCAATAAACAACACCATTCACCGCGTTTACTAGTTATCACTGTTTAATCTAATCAAATGTTGTTTGGGTCAGAAATGCAGACAAACTGGTAAAGACATCCGGAGTAGCATACACATTATGTCCCTTTTCATAGGCATCACTTTGGTCAAAGTGTAGAACAAGATAAGCATGGAACCGTGGAAGATGCAGCGATGCAATTGATCAGTAATTGACCTGGTTCTACTTGGCAACTTCCAACTTGGTACATTTGCCCACTTCTGTGGCTTTTGCTTTAAACTCTTCCCTTCACGGAGCGTCGATTGCGCGTGTGCATGGCGCATGTGACGGTCACCGTGTTCCTCCTCATCACCGGTGCCGTGCTGGTGCTGGTGATGAACATCCTCGTGGTCGTCTGGGTGATCAGGCGGGGCGCGTCGCGGAACGAAGAGCGAGCGCAAGCAGCAGGTCTGACGGCCGACGAGCTCGCGGAGCTGCCGTGCCAGGACTTCAAGACCGCCGCGGCCGGGACCGGCGGTGATTGCGCAGTGTGCCTTGAGGCGTTTCAGGCTGGCGATCGGTGCCGGGTGCTGCCGCGGTGCCAGCACGGGTTCCACGCGCAGTGCGTGGACTTGTGGCTGCGCAAGAGCCGCCTGTGCCCGGTCTGCCGCGCCGAGGTGGCCGGCTGCGGCAAGGCGGCACGCTTGGTGGCCGACGAGGCCGCCACCTCGGAGATCATCGCTGAAAGAGCGGAAGCTGCAGATCGGTAGTGAATTGTTCGGCCGATACTTCTGATTGCTTGTACATACAGCTATTGAGCTATACTCAGTACGTAGTAGCCTAGAATTTGTAATATCTGTGAATTCATTGTGTGTGATAGGATTTAAATTCATACTTATTGAATTATTAATGCAACATTTCATTCTATTGAGTCCATATATCACTTAAATCACCCAAGAGTCCGAACCAATGGAGAAAAAGCTGGTAATATATGACGGGGTGGCTAACTATGACAGCATCACCTACACAATCTGCAACAAGTCGGGCCATTGAGCGTGGAAGTGCTGGTGGTGCTATGAGGAAGACTGAGTCTGAAGAAATGGGCGCCAACGCTGGCGTGGATATTAATTGGTACTCCGACAGTGGTGCCAATAACAAATCATTGGTGAGCTCGACAAGAAATACACTGGATGTGACCAGATACACGCGGTAAATGGGCCATGTATGAGCATTAGTCATGTTGGTCATGCATCTGTTGATATGACACCTTAAAGAAATGCATCTTATAAATGTTATCCATGTCCCACATGTTACAGTAAATCTTGTTTTTGTTCATCGTCCAGCAAAAGACAACAATACATTTCTAAAATCTCACCCCTTGTATTTTTGTGTCAAGGATCAGGCCACCAGAAAAATTCTTCTTAAGGATAGATGCATATGAGGTGTATTATTTGATATCGGCATGGCTAGGAGCAAATAAACAAGTCTTATATGCCAGGAAGCCTACATCTTCAAGGTGGCACAATCGTTTAGCTCATCCTTCATTTCGAGTTGTTCAACGAGTTATACATAAACATGAGATTCTTCCTTGATCCAATAATTCTAGTGTTGGGCTAGTTTGTGACTCTTGCCCAAAGCAAAGAGTGATCAACTTATATAGGATCCACAAGTGTTTACTACTACTTTAGATTTTGTGTTCTCCGATGTGTGGGGGATCCACACTAGATCACTAGGAAAACATAAACCTATTATGTAACCTTTATCGATGATTTTAGTAAATTATTTTAGATTTATATTCTTAAGAAAAATCTAATGTCTTACAAAAATTTCAGAACTTCCAAAACCTCGTTAAACAACATTTTGTAAGAAAATATTTGCCATGCAAACCGATAGGGGTGGGGGTCAATATGTGAAACTCGACCCATTTTTCAAAAAAATTGGTATTGCGCATCATGTTCCATGTCTTCATGCTCATCAACAAAAAGGATATGTTGGAAGCAAACATCTTCATATTGTATAAGTTGGCCTTGCTCTTCTTACTAATAAATACATGCCCTGAAAATTATGGGATGAAACTTTCTTAACCGCAACATATCGCATCAACATGATTCACACTAAAGTCGTTTCCTATGAAACTCCATTGGAGCATCTGCTTAAAGAAACAACATACTATTTCTCTCTTGGTGTTTTTGGTTGTACTGTTGGCCTGCTATGAAAAAATGTGTTTTCTCAATTATAGCCACATGCACAAAGGTGTCAAGTGCTTAGATGTTGCATTCGAGCGTGTCTATATATCTCATGATGTTGTAATTAACGAGTATGTTTTCCCTTTTGATAAACTCTCATAATTTCGATCTTACGAAAATTTAAAATGTTCAAAATTATGCAATTTTGGAAAATAAATTTATTTTCTAAAAGATTTTAGAATAAAATTGAAAAACTCCAAAAAAAAAAGGTTTGAAGAGATGAGGCTTGGGCTTAAAGCAGGAAGGTACGGAAATGAATGTCTTGGACCATGTTATTTTTTGTGCATCTCACATACTCGTGAGGCAGTATGACACTCCGACGAGCTCCCCGCTAAATGAAAAGGCACGTTGTGAAAGAATATATATGTTATCTAGAGGGAGGAGAATAGGCGATTTAAAACAATTACGACTGTGGCTTAAATAAAAGCAAAAGTAAATTAGTCATTTAATTTATCAAGCATAAAATCTAATGCTAAACTCAAGTATCTGTACCAACAACTTATGTTAAACAAGATGTAAAAACTATGTGATAGCAATATATCTTAGTATATACAACTTCAATCTCGATGAATATCACAAGACATATGCATAAATAATGGAATTCGGATAAGAGATAAGACGCAAAATATGAAAATATATCCAAAGTTCACTTCTCAATAGAAGCCAATCTCTATTAAGAGGTGAGGTGGCGTAATTCTCCCCGAGATCCACAATGGTCTCACTTTGAAGTGTGGTTGCACAATGCGCCGCAAGCCACAAAGGTTACACATAAAGATGCGGGGTTACACCACTCACCGAGGCTACAAAACACCTTATTCCCCTCGAGAATTCCCACATAGGGAAGAGCCTAGAATCACTAACTAGTGCATAGAGGGAAGGTGACACTCCACGAAAATAACCAACCGTCTAGGGCTCTAATATTCCAAGAGTAACAAGGTCCCAAACTTTCACCCGGTCAAATTCCCGCGGAAAACTATAAACGATACAACAAATTTAATTGTAGGAATAAGAAGTGATCAAATCCTTATCTCCCAAATCCCACCAAATTAACAAATCCTATGGAGGAATAGGAGAATAAGAACAAAGGAGGAGATAAAAAAAATTACTCCAAAATCTAAATATAAAAATTACTCTTTACGTAGAAGACATGTAACTGGTGAAAATATCAAGATCCCCTCTATGTTTTCATCAAAAACATGTAAGATTCATTAGAGTGATTGAGAGATAAAAAAGATTAAGGAGTTCAACAATGGAGGACAAAACTTCTCAAAAGTGTTAGGAACCATTGGGAAATAAAGCCCCTTAGTTAGGTCCCTAAAAACACCGTCTTCAGTTTTTTTAGGAACTCTGGATCTTCTGAGCTGGCTTAGATGTTCCGGGTGTACCTTGGAGCCCGAAAGTGCAATGCTCTGATTAGGCCCAATGTTCCAGGTTACAGACCCTGGAATATATGGCCCCAGAAATTCCAGGCAGCTGCGGTACGAATACGATCTTATCTTTTGCATACGAACACCATTTTTATTGAGCCCGGATCTTTTTGAAGCTAAAAACAATCTCTTCCGCTTTATACAGTGAAACACCAAAAATCGAAAAAGGAGCATAATTACACAAGGCTCATGTTTGAACTAATTATAAAAAATAACCGACAAAACCTTCACCATAAAAAATGCAACAAGTTTTTCATAAGAAAACCTTTTTTTGATGAAGTTGAGCTTGTCTTTAAGATCAGGATTTCAAGGATGCAAAGATTTGAGCTATCTACGAACAATGCGATCAAGATACTCACTCGAGATCCCCTTGATAGTACGCCTATCAATCCTATAACCTGGTCTACCAACAATCATCTTGAGACCCGTAAAATATAAAGCCTACTAAAGTTACACCTTTTCCTTTCGCATATTCCACTTGATCTAGATGATGATGATCATGTCCGCCCCAAGTTAGAACATCTTTCTTCATTACGCTCACTTGATGAAGACTCATGAATTGCTTCCCCATAATCCACTATGAGGGAGACTCTCATAGAAACATCTACACACGTCCATTACCAACAAATGGACTTCAAGTCGCAATCATATGATAAATTTGAGATTATCTAATGATGATGTCTTGAAGGTAAGCATGAATGTTCACTCAATCTTTTTCTGTTTGAAGACATGCTCGCGATGGGCTCTATACCTCATGACCATTTTTCAGATCACACCTTAAGCATCACATTGATTATCATTTAATCTTATTCATGCCATTCATCACTTGATTTCATGATCCAAGCCTTGGTCAACTATGACTCACACATGAGTCTATCTTAAATTCTTCTCTTATAATCTCATCTCGAAATCTTGATCCTCCACGACTTAACTAATAAGCTAAAAGCTAGAGAATGATTTCATTTGAGTTCCACAAAGAAGCTTTATTTTTTTCACTTTCTTATTCTTTCAACCTTTACTCGATTGCCTATGAAAATCCCTTCAAGTAGAACTCAAAAACATTAGTTCATAGAGATTGATATTAATTAACAAAATCACATTGGTCTCCATGTACTTTCACATGGGCACTCAGATCTCCGTATTATGGGTGCAACCGGTAGGAGATGGCTGGACGGGATATGTTCAAACGATATGGATAACGGTTTAGAAATAGCATTTGCACGGAGTAGGTGTTTCATGTATTATATATTGTTTGGTTGTGCTTTCTATCCATGTGTTTTTACTCCGTAAGACTTTGGATCTAAAACCTCGTAATAAACATGATTGCGTTCATCAATCAATAGAGAGACTAGGATGATCTCTTTTTGAAACAAAAGGTAGAGACCAGAGAGTCTCAGAATGTGGCACATGCTGTTCGAGAGTAACCGAGGTCCGAGGACATGGTTACCCGTGGAGGAGCAAACTCCGATTTCCATGATAAATCACTATATAATGATTTGACCGTGTTTATTTTGGTAAATGGGTTAGGGAGTGGCAAAGAAGGTGTGCTCGAGCTTGCAGTTGTTACTTCTATTTAGTTAGTTGAAACTTGAAATGAATGAGCAAACGAGGACTTGTGTGCTCGCATGGCTCCCAGTGGGGCGGCTCGGGCGAAACCCTAGCCGTGGCCGCCCCCGCGTCTCCTCCAATCCAGCCACCCACCACCACCGGAGGAAGCTGCCAGGCAAATCCTCTCGTGGTGGACGTACGGCGGCTAGTGGGTCCTCTCCTCTTGTCTTCTTGCTCGACGAGAGGCCTCCAGCCTAATGCGCATCTGTCGGCCATGGACGGCTGGCGCGGATGGTGGAGCACGGACGCCAGGGTGGCGGCCCCGGGATCCTCTGTGGTAGCAGGTGGTCGTGGCAGCGTGGCCAGCCGACACTGGCCCGACGGCGGTGCCGACGGCTTGGCATCTCGGCACCTCGCCTGACAGGTTGGTGGAGTAGGACTGTGGCGTGCGGCGTGTCTAGGGCAGGGACAGATCTGCCTCATTGGCATTGGGGTCAGCTGACCCCAATAAAAAATTGCAAAACCTTCACTAAATAGTACTAACTCATGATTATTTATACAGACTGACCCCATTGTCATAGAGAGGATATAGGTATGACCCCATTAGCATTTGTTTCCAGATTCGTCCCTGGTCTGGGGTGGCCGGCTCGTCAGCGAGACGGGAGGTCGAGTGCGGCGACCAGGTGGCGGCACGCAAGGGATTCGGGCCATTGTGCCTGGATCTGACGGTCCCGGCGGCGGTTGATGTTGTATGGGCGACAACAGCGGCTGACGTGGAGGTGGGTACTCCCTGCAGCGCCTGGAATCGGGGCGGCGGCCCCTCTTCTTCGACGGTGGCGGACTCCGGGGTCATGTGGGCGACTCGAAGACTGGATCTCGAGGTGGTGACGGGTTTTCTGAGGCTGGCGGCGGTATGGGACGTCCCCTCCATCAACAGATCCTCGATACGGAGACTGGATCATTGATGCGTCGTAGCAGGTGACACATGCGTCTCTTCCGGAGACTTTAAGCACTGTCTGTTGCCGGCAGGTGAAGCCTCCGACAGATGCGCCGCCGGAGAATGTTACACATGACGTCTCACACGGAGGCGTCAAGTCATGCCTGCTACGGACAGGTCTTGCACAGTGGCTCTAGCGGAGGTGTCATGTTTAGCCTGTTGCTGTTGGATCGAAGGTGGTGCGACAGTGGCGGGAAGCATGCGGTATGGGACGTCTGTTTTACGGTGTCTTCGCCAAAGGTATCCGGTTATCGGGGAGTCAATAGCCAGATAAGGGATGGTGGTACAGACGGCTTTGAGGACGACTTTATGCACTCCGGTGGAAACACAAGATCTCTAATCAGGTTATGTCGACGCGTGCCTGCGTCGTGTCGTGTCCTTGCTGAAGGTGGTTGATTCAACCTTTTTGGAGATGAGAATCCGGAGTTCAACCTTGTGTTGGACTCGTCACCATCGGCGCACATGCGACGATTTCTTCTTGAAGGCGTAGCCTAGGATTTGTGTATTTTTTGTTGTGATTTCGTCTTGTATTATAGGGCTAGTGTCTATCTGGTGGAGTTACTCTCACGAGGCATGCGGCCTCGGGTATTCTGGATTTTGCATTCTTCTTAATCTATGAAAAAAGTTGTGCATCACCTTTATGCAGAGGCTTGGGGTACAAGCTCCATTTCCAAAAAAAAAAAATTGAGATAATCAATTTGAGCCAATTTCTGCAATACGAGAAGGTACATTCTGAAGCCAACCTTTTGTTTTTGAGCTAACTATAAACGAGCATCTCAAAAACTTAGTTTCGTCCCAGTTGGCTCAACAGTATCCTAACTTGGCCGATCACGCCCAAGCGGGTAGTCTTTTACACCATTTTTATTCATTCATGGCAGGCTCACCGCCGGCCGCTAGCTACAACCAGGCGGGATCCCTGAGGGGCGTGACGACGGCCTTGGTCTGGAGGTAGTTGCGGAGGCTGTAGGCGCCCTTCTCCCTCCCGATGCCGCTCATCTTGTACCCTCCGAAGGGGATGGTCGCGTCGAACACGTCGTAGCAGTTGATCCACACCGTCCCCACCCTGAGCGCCCGCGCCAGCGTGTTGGCCGTGTCCAGGCTCCTCGTGAACACCCCCGCCGCCAGCCCGTAGTGGGACGCGTTCGCCCTCCTCACCACCTCCCCCACCTCCCTGCATGCTCCAAACACAGCACTGTTAGTCGGTGCAGTGGTGGTCACAGGTTATTTGGTTCTTGCTAGCAGCAGCTCGTGGTACCTGAACTTGAGGATGGACTGGATCGGCCCGAATATCTCCTCCTGTGCGATCTTCATCTCGTCCTATCATATCGGGGGCACACGATTTGTCAGCAATTTGGATGTGTATGCATGGGTGGGTCGATGCGGTGCATCTGATGACAAACGTTTCGACATACCTGGACGTCGGCGAAAACCGTGGGCTGGATGTAGAAGCCCCTGCTGCCCACCCTGTCACCGCCGGTCACCAGGGTGGCGCCGCTGTCGACGCCCGACTTGACGTACCCCAGGATCTTCTTGAACTGTTGGCCGTCGATCTGAGGTCCCTGTTCAACACCTTTCTTGAAGGGGTCGCCGACGACGCGCCTCTCAGCGCGAGCCTTGGACTTCTCCACGAACTCGTCGTACACGCGCTCGTGCACGAACGTCCGAGACCCGGCGCAGCAGCATTGGCCCTGTTACAGAGTGCAAAGAACACATTTCAGAGACTGACGTACTGCTAGATTTCGGCTTGCCGGAACATACCTGGTTGAAGAAGATCGCCCGGTGCGCGAGCTCGACGGCCTCGTCGACATCGGCGTCGTCCATGACGATGAACGGGGACTTGCCCCCGAGCTCCAGCGTCACAGGCTTCAGGTTGCTCCTCGCCGACAGTTCAAGGATAATCTTGCCCGTGCCGGTCGATCCCGTGAACGCGAGCTGTACGCAAAACAAATTCCCATTTATTTGTTAATTAGTTCCCGCATCACGAAGAGGATTATCAATCTGTTACAAGCGCCACGTACCTTGTCGACGTCCATGTGGCCGGCCAGCGCGCCGCCGGCCGTGGGTCCAAAGCCGGAGACGACGTTCAGGACGCCCTCGGGGAGCCCGGCCTCGTGGAGGAGGCTGGCGACGTAGAGCGCGGAGAGCGGCGTCTGCTCGGCGGTCTTGAGCACGACGGCGTTGCCGCAGGCCAGCGCCGGGCCGACCTTCCAGGCGAACATGAGCAGCGGGAAGTTCCAGGGGATGATCTGCCCGGCCACGCCGATGGGCTCGTGGAGCACCTGCACGTGGTGCGGGCCGTCCGCCGGCACGACGAGGCCGTGGATCTTGTCCGCCCACCCGGCGTAGTACCGCATGCACCGCGTCGCCATCGGCACCTCCGCCCGGGTCGTCTGCTCCAGCGGCTTCCCGCCGTCCCACGACTCCAGCGCCGCGATCTCGTCGGCATGCTCCTCCATCAGGTCCGCGAACCGCAGCAGAACCCGACACCGCTCCTGCACACGAGTACCATTCCATCAGTGCTAGCTACCTCTTTGCCGTGCACCGGCCGTGAGACAATGTCGAGCAGGGTACGTACGTAGGCGGTCATCCTCGGCCAGGGGCCCTCGTCGAAGGCCCTGCGGGCGGCGGCGACGGCGCGGTTGACGTCCTCGGCGTCTCCCTCGGCCACGCGGGCGATGACCTCGCCGGTGCGGGCGTCCGCCGTCGGGAACGTCTTTCCTGGAGAGAAATGTGCCTGACAGTGAGCACGACCGCGTGATACGAATACGAGAAAACCCTGTTGATGCGAATAATGTACCGGATGCTGCATCCACGAAGTTGCCGTTGATGAGGAGCTGCGTGTACTTCACCTCCACCGGGGGTTTGATCGGCTCCTCGTCGGCGGAGGCGGCCGGCGCCGTGCTGAGCCTGCGAAGTGCTCCGGGCAACAAATGCCGTGCACTGTCTGAATGCGCAAGTATGTTCAGTTAGTGCAGAGATTTTTTTTTTCTGTTCAACTACATGTATGGCAAAATGCAAAAAAGCAAGGCACTCCATCTAATTATCCAAGTATTCCAGAAAATTAGCAGATGTATTAGTGAATCATGTATTTACTATGTCATGAGTAAACTTGTCTGTTGATGCACGACGGGGGTGTGATCCATCTTCTCAGAGAGGACAGAAACAAACAGAAATGGGAAGACGTACTGTGTGCGCGACCCAACTACTTTTGGCTCGTCCTAGTTCTGATAAGGATTGGGTACAGAGAGGCACGCGGGAACCTCGTCTCGAGCCAACCATGGGAGGAAAGCTCCAGCTAACTTTGGTGCCATAGGTGACCTCATCAGCTACGTTACTAGAAAGTAGACAAACGATACAGAGAAGGCGACAAACTTTTGGGGGAAGAGAAGTAGAGAACGCCGGAGAGCTTCACGGCGGCGAGACGTGCTCATCGTCATGTGGAAGAACACTTCTCCCCAAATTGTCCACTCAAAGATGAACACGACGAACTCCGGAGGGAAAAACATAAGAGGAAACGGAAGAAAAATAATGCTTGAACGCGTCAGAATGTAATACACTCGACGGACTGCCGGTGATCAGGAAGGTTAGAATGCCCTGACCAATCACTAACAAAACAAACAGAATTTAACTACATGGTAACTCTCATGCTTGTTATCATTCAAGCATAAAAGCATGGAGCACAAACATCATCAAACACCAAAGGAAAGACAGAAACGAAAACCTGAAGCAAGCTAGGGTGCAAAAATCCAAGATCGAAGCAGAGATCGAGGTCCTTACCTGCTCTGAAAAGGCAGTCGGCTGGGGGCCTTGTGAGGAGGCCGCGGCGTGAGAGGAAGGAGGAAGTAGCCCTCCTTGCGGCCATGGCTAACTCTTTTCACACCAAATGATCTACTGCAGAGAAATTGCTCAGCAATGGAGGAGTATATATTCCCCTTGCACTTAGGCTAGTGGCAGCGGGAGGGTAATGCTGATCTCCCTGCACAGGTCTCCTTGTGTGGGCCTATTCAAGGAGGAAGTGCACAAGTGATGTTGCGCTTAGGCCGCGAGGCTTGGTGTGACTACGATTGCAGTTGCTGGCGCAACGGACAAGGGGAGTGAGATAAAAATGAGAGACTTTGTTTTGTGAACTCCAACCTATATGCAGCCTCAAGCATGAGAACCATGTGTAAGGACTAGATAGAAGACATTGGTTCAAAAAAAATGATATAGGACATTTACGCACTTGTTATTTTTAATTACGCTTTATTAATTTATAACTTAACATCATGCTGATACAATTCATAGGAGATTACACCCGGGCTCCGCATAGTAAGGATGCACAACAGGCATAAAGAAAAGAGAAAAACCAAAGATGACACACTACACGTGTTACACTCGTAGTAACGCATGAGGCGATGGAGGACTGATATGTGGATTATATATATTGTCATTCATATGGGATAAAAATATCTCTCACCGCCAAATACATATCATTTCTACATAGGTAGAGCAACCAAATACAATACTACGTGGCGGTACAAGTCGAGCCACTTGGATCACTAACCATATATAACGTGTGAACATGTACTGCAAAAACAAATGCTTAATTGTCTCATCATATTAACAAAATCCGCACTATAAATTTTCATACCAATTGCGCTTTGCTAGTTTATCTTGGGTAAGCATTACACCTTTACGAATCTATCCTAGGGAAATTTTAATTTTTATCGGCGCCTTCATTTTTCACATTTTTTTGTTATTACCGGCTCACACATCGGAATGAACAAGTGCTATGTATATATAGTATCCGTTGAGACATTTTCAAGTAAGCCTAGGTCTGACTAAATCCTATCTAAACGTCACATTTGGTGGATATGTTTTCAAAACTGTTGTGATTGAGTCGCTCTTATGGCGAACGATATTTTACAAATCTCGGGATTTCAAAGAGTGGTATTCACAAGACATTATCCTCCTAGAACCTGATTACTGAGCCGTCCTTGATAGTAAATGATCCAAAGCGGAAGAAATATTTCTTCATGGCCATCAGATCGGCCTAGAAATGAGAGTCCTCTGTTTTCCAATACACCTGGTACAATGCCTTTGATCCTATATACTTTGTTCTCGGGAGATTTGACAAACCCCGTCCTCAATAAGAAGATTAAAGGGCCATTTACCAAGTAAAGCAAAATGTTTAACATTTAACTTTTGAATACCAAGACCCTCCGAGGTATTTCGGACAACAAATCACGTCCCATCTAGCCAGCTGGTACTTCTTTTTTCACAGATTACTTGTCAAAAGAATCTCGATCGTAAGTAATCCAATCTGTGTAGAACTTTTTTTTTTGGTAGCTGGAAGAATAATTATACAGTACCATATTGCTTAGTAGTGAGTTGATAAAAACCAGTCCCAACAGAAAGCAGTTTTCCTTTCCATTACTATGTGTTTTGTCAAGGCGCTCATCCACGTGTTTCCATTCAGCATTTGTCAGCCACCAATAATGGATTGGAATACCCAAATATCTAACTGGAGACTAGCCCTGCTCACAGCCAAATAGTTCGGCTTATTGAACATCCGCATCTTGAGCATCCTAAACAAAACAATTCACTCTTATAAAAAAATAATTTTGAGCCCTGATAACTGCTCGAACGCTGGCATATTAATTTCCGATTCTTAACATTTTAAAGTCGTGATCCATAAAAAAAAACCGTGGTCCACTTAGTGTGGAATTAACGCCTAAATTTGACAATCTACATTTGCACGCTCACGGCCAAAATAACAGGCGTTGTGTTAAATAGTACGGGCGAATAATGGGTCACCTTACTTTAATCATTTTTTGCATGTAAGTAATGAACAATATCGCCATTGACTTTAATGTCACACTATCTCTGTAATGCCCCGGGGTTTTTCCCCAAATTAGAATTGCCTGTTATTTTATTTTTGCATCATCATGACATCAGCATCATCACATCGCATGTTTTTGTCCGCAAAAATTATTTTTATTAAACCCTATTTTATTTTTCTAAAATTGTCGGAAAAATATTTTTATCGAGACATTCGTCTCCTTTTTAAAAATTAATTGCCAAATTAATTTTGCAAAACAAAAATGTTATTGAGAATTGCGAGAGAGTAGCCCAAACCTGGCCCAACCCCACCTAACCTCCAAACCCTAGAAATCTCCTGGCAGTTTTCTGTTCCTACCCCCTGCCTTTTGCAGCCACCCTCTCCTCGTTTTTATTTTTCGCGGAACGGTCCTTCCACCTCCCCTTTTTCTGTTTTCCTCCCTCCTCTCCCTTTTCTCTCTCTCTCTTTTTCTTTTTCTTCCTTTTTTTTCTCACCTTATCTTCTTTCTTTTTCCTGGCCACTCATCCTCCCTGCACCCTTCTCCCTCTCCCCGCGTGGTCGTCCTCGTCCTCCTCCTCGGCTGCCCCTCGCCGGCCCGACCCCTGCTCGTTGCGCCGCTGGCCTCCCGCGTGTGCCCGTCACCGCCCTGTGCCCGGCTGATCCTCCTCGACCTCCAGCTCCACCCCGCTCAATCCCAACCGCGCCCCGATCCCCGCTACTCTCCCTCTGCTCCCTCGCCCCGGCCCGGCGCCCTCTCCACCGCCGGCCTGCTGCTTCTCCTCCCCAACTCCTTCTTCCTCTCTCCCCGGCCACCCTCTCCCTCACCTTCCCCTGCACCCGCGTGCGAGCCCGTCGATCCCCAAGCTCCCTCCGGCTCGTGGCCCACGCCACCTCCTCTCTCTCGAGCTCCCCTCTCCGGTCGGCTCCCCTCTACTCCCGCGCCCCCTGCTCCTCCTTGCCACCACCGCGCTGCCCCGCGCCAGCTCGTCCCCGAGCTCCTCCTCCCGGTCCCCTTCTCCCCAGCCTCGACCTGCTACTGGCCGTCGTCCTCCTCCCTCCTCTGCTCGCCCGCGTCTTTGTCACCGGCTCTGCCGCCCGTGGTCGCCTGCTGCTGATGCCCTGTTTGGCTCGTGCCCGTGTGCTCCCGTGTGTGTGCTTCCGTCTGTGCGGCCTCCGTTTGGTGCGTGTGGCATGTTCCCGATGGTGTGTTCCCCGACGCCTGTTGCCGTGCGTGCCTTTTGCTGCCTCCATGCCGGTTCCCCGATGAGTTTCCCGTTTTCGAGTTCCCCGGTGTTTTTCCCGTTCCCGTGTCCCCGTTCCCCGCCTCCGTGAAGCATCGTGAAGCCGAAGACCGAGTACAACGACCGCCGTGGATATGACAAGTGCGACACCGGAAAACCGTCAAGGTCTACCCCGACCGGAACCGCCGAGTTCTCCGATGCCGAGTACCCCGACCACCGTGAACCCCGACAACCCCGAAGCCCAAAACGCCAAGGTCCGCCACGATGACGACCCGGAACGACTACTTCCTCGACGTCGACTACTTCGACCCCGGATGGATGACTACCTCGACTACTTCAACTCCGGATGAACGACTGCTTCGACTACTTTGACTACTTCGACTACTTCCTCTCCGACCCGAAGACGGTGGCTTCCGATCCGAAGTTTCCTCGATCCAACGTGTGAACCCAAACCCTAACCCCTATACCATATATATATGCGTATCTTATAAAATCATGCATGCTTAATTAATATCGAACCTTTGTCCATTTAGTGAAATTAAATCAATTTAATTATGGGGTTTGTCCGGTGCATTTATATTGTGTACCGATCCCATTTAAAAATGATTTTCCATGTGTTAGGAATAAAATTGGACAACCTTTAATTTGTCATGCATCATGTCATCAACATGCCGCTTCTTTTGCCGTAGAGTAAAATGCATCTTTTTCGTTGCCCAGTGTTCGTTGCTTCTTCGGGATAGGCCGTTGAGTTGATGTGAGCAACGACAGGTTCTGCTACCTCTACCGGATTGCAGGCAAGTGATACTCCCTTGCTATCTTTGCTTGTTTTCTGTCTCTCACTCGTCCTATCTTTTGTTCCTTGCTAGCCTTATGTCACGATGCTTGTGTCTCGATCCTATATGCATGTTTACCTTGCAGCCATGACATGCCACCACCTCCACATCCTGTTACCCTGTTGCTTGTTTACCTTGTTAGCCTTGCGAGTCATAGCGCATGCTTAGGTGCTTTGCTTCGGTCCTGTTATCTTTTTGTCTAGTCTTGTTAACATGATAGCTAGGCTCAACTAAAATGGTAATCTTTATTTTCTGTTGCGATGGGAATAACTTAATAAAGATAAGGCACCGGCGGAAGGCCAATCGTGGTGATTTGTTCTGCTAGTGTCGCCTAGGACCCGAGTTCTTTTCCGCTGATCCAAGACTGAGCGCACTAACCACATGTGGGAGTTCTATGGGCCTCCCCGCGATCTATTACCGGATCCTCAAACCTGTCCAGGATGCCACAAGTAGTTCGGGTGTTTCGATAGTTGTTGCGGACCGTGCGTTAACCGCATGTGGAAGGAGGGGCAATCGTATGAGTGTTCCCTCCCGAAGCCGTTCACGCAACAGTTAGGCCCACCTCGAAGCTTCGGCCGGACTCTCAAGGTGGATTAGTCCTAGCTAGGTGACTCCCTGGACTTGTTTGTAGTGAAGGGAAGTATTGCGTCGAATGATCCACCGGTACACCTCTAAGCGAGTGTTTCGATGCGTGTGGGTTTATTGGTGCATCCCTACAGGGTTAAATCTTTTCGAAAAGCCGTGTCCGCGGTTATGGACGACTTGGTGAAATGCGCTGGCTAAAAAGATCATAGACAACTTGCACCTGATGATTATAACTTGACTAGTAAGATAGATTACTTGAATAATAACCCATAAAACTTGTCCACCGTGTGAGTGCCCGGACTTCTTCCTCGTGGGCCGAGGATACGAGGGAGTCGTTTTAGGGCGGGTTTGTTTGGTGAGTAGTATAGTTGGTTCCTTATGCGCTCTCTTACCTTGTCTCTGATAGACGAAAGTTGTAGCGTGTCTCTATAAGTTGTTAGTGCTGCTTGCCGCCGCCTCAATCGCTAACCCTCTTTCCCCGGAATTCCAGCTTTGATATCTTGTGAGTATTACTTGCCAGTACTTCTACTAGTACTGACCCCTTCGGGGCTGCTATTCCAATGCAGCCAACAGGTTTGAAGTCTGACGACGTTAGCTTGGGAATCCCTCCAGCTTGGCCTGGGCAGGGATATGGTGCCTTCGTTTATCTTCAGGACTCTTAGTCCAATTTGTTTCTTGTCTGTAGCCGGACGCTACCCGCTTCTGTTGTTAATTGTATCTTTGTATTGTATCTTTCGTTCTTGACTCGGTGAGTCGTTGTTGTATATATGTTCTTTTGTGGGTTCCGTCGAGAACTATTGTAATGTTATCACAATTCCACCCGCATAACGTGTGTGTTGCGACGTGCACGTTATGCCTGGTGGGCGTCCTTTAGGATCGTTATTATGCGGACTTGGCTGGAACGCTAAAATCTGCATAGTACCGATCTTGGGGCATTACAATCTCCAATCACAAAATTATGGATCCAAGCACGTCATACTTCAGAAAATTATTTCATTCGTGGAGTTTGGTAAAGAAAAGACCATTTGACCTTTGTCATATGTCTTTTCAAAGTCTATTTTAAATATCACCCTACTCAAAAAAAAAAAAAGATAGTTCTTGAACGGTCTCATGAAGGATTACCATCCCATCTAGGATATTTCTTCCTTACATGAAGGTCATGAGCATCGGTCCAACCAAATGGTCTGCAACCGACTTCAACTTAATGGTTGTGCTCTAGATATCTTTGTAAAGATTTTGAAACGCTAGCATTAAAAAGACAAATCAGTCTACATTGTTGGATCGGTCCTACCTTATTAATCTTAGACAGCAAAATAATCTCACTGAAACTAATACAAAACAAAATCTAGTTGTCTGACATAGAGAAAGTCACACAATTTAGAAAAGTCCAACTTAATGACATCTCAGAAGCATTGGTAGAACTCATCGGACTGTTTTGGTTGATCGGGCACGATGGAGTTTGCGCACTGTTACGAAGGATGACAAAGATGAAACATAAGAAATTGGTAGGACTAAGAAGCCTTAACAAAGGCAATATACACGGAGTCATATTCAACAATATATAGTACTCCAATTAACAACATATACTAACTTAAATATAGTAGTTAACAGCTTATATTCATATACAAGCCCCAACAGAAAGCAGTTTTCCTTTCCAATACTAACCCTAATATAGTACTTCCTCTATAACTAAATATAAGATGTTGGATCAGCTCAATTTGAACTACAAGAACGTCTTACATTAAGTTATAGAGGGAGTAGTTGACGGCTTATATTCATATACAAGCCCCAACAATAAACGAAAATAAAATTATGTTATGATCAGCCAAATGTGAGTGTCAGACATCACTCTCGGGCCGGCTAACAATGCCGGCATGGCTGAGCAACGCCCACAGCACGGTTATGAACTCGCCGCCACGGCGGAGCGACTTGGAATGCGCCGTGACGTTATCCGACGGCGCCAGGAAGAGGAGAAGCTCGGCCCAGAACTCGGCCAGTACCACCCACACCACCTCCTCCTCGGCCACCTCCTCCGCCAGCTGTCGGGCGAGCTTTGAAGCCTTCCTCAGCGTCTCGTTCATGCTCCCTCCGAGGCACGTCGCCGCACGCTCGTACCGCACCAGCGGCCCCGCGCAGCGCGCGAGCACCCTCGTCACCTCCTCCACGACGCCCTCGTAGAGCTCCTCCGTCCACGCCGGGTGGTCCGGCAACAGCTGTGGCTTCAACGCCACGAGGTAGGCGCAGTACCGCGACAGGTGTGTCGCCACGACCACTGTATCGCTCTCATGGTCGCTGATGCCATGAGCTCCTTCCGAGCGCTTGATCTCGAGTAGCCTTGTGGCGACATGCCACACAAGGATCTGCTCGGAGATGCTCTTCTCACCGGCGTCGACGCCGACGCGGCATGCCCAGATGAGCTTATCAGCAACTCCATTACGTTGTAACGACAGCACGCCGTTTCCGAGTGTTCCTCGGTTTGTCTTCAGTGTGGCCACGATGGCCGACTTCACCGACGCCGGCACGGCGACTGATGTCTTTGTGATGCGGTCGACCTCCCGGGAAACGCATCCGCAGTAGCACAGCCGGGGCTGCAGGACGGACGTCTGACCGAACCGGTCGTCCCAGCGTTGGACGGCCTTGAACCGGAGAACACGGCCAAGCTTGCCGCGAGTCCATGGCGACTTGCGCCACGACGGCCGGCGCGCGTACTCGCAGACGGTGGCCACCTTGATCCAATCGGATCGAACGTAGTTGGCGATCTCCCACCCCTCCGTGAACACGATGGCGACGATGAAGGACACCGTGACCAGCACGTCGAGGCCGACGATGGTGTGGAACACGGTGTCGTGGTGTTGCAGGTAGTTCCTGAGCCCCTCGTAGTCTATGGCGAGCGCCGTTCCTTCGGTAGTCATGTCGTGCACGATGGCGCCGCCGGTGGCGACGCAGCTGATCCACGTGGCGACCACGAGGATGGAGTTGAGCACCGGGAACCACCACCCGCTCGCGTAGAAAGAGGTGAGCTTGGAGTAGAGGAAGTCGGCGAGGAAGGACAGCTCAGTCTCGACCACCCCGAAAGCTCTCTCGGGACTCCCTCCGAGGATGCCGTCCAGCAAGAACGCCAGAGCTCGGCGAGAGCCCACCTCCGCGAGAGGACACCCAAGGAACCGCCGGAGCTGCAGCTTGAACAGGGCAAAGGAAAGGCAGAGGTCCTTGGCGTGCGTATAAGACGCGAGGAGCGAGTCTCCAGCGGTAGAAAGCCGCCATATCCTGTCCATGGTGACAACATGCCCGGCGTCGACGGACAATGACGGCGCCGGACCAATTCGGTACCCCTGCGGCCTGGCCTCGATGTGAAGCTTCTCCTCGCCCATCACCAAGTACGGCGGCACGCCATCTTGTGCGCTGTCTGAGTCTTCCCCTCCTTGCTCTTGGCAGTAGAGTTGTTTCATGTAATCCGAGATGAGATAAGCATTGAGCCCGACGGCAAAGGAGCTCTTTGCGAGCTCCGCGGCGACGAGCCGGTGGATGAGCTTGACGAGGCTCAGCACCCATAGCCAAAGAAGCATGCCGGTGAGCTCAGGGCTCCCTGCAGCTCCGCCGCTGCTGATGATGAGGAAGGCCACCCAGCCCATCCGCGCCAGCTGCTCGACGGAGGGGCGGAACTTGCTGCCGCCCGAGCCGTTGCTGTCGATGGTCAAGGAGGAGGATCGGGCTGTGTCGATGGTGTTGCGCAGGATCTGGAGGAAGACGATCCAGGCGAGGAGGAGGGGCACGCGCGCCGCGTCCCACTTGGCGGCCGCGGAGACAGCGTAGGAGACAAGGGGGAGGAAGAGGGTGGACGCGGCCCACACGAAGAGCCGGAGGGCCGGGTGGCCGGCGCGCCGGCGGTAGGAGCTGAGCACGACGAGCAGAGCGAGCAGGATGATGCTCACGATGGCCGCCACCTCCATGAGGAGGAGGTTCAGTAGGCTGGTCGCCATGGCAATGATCAATGGATCGCTCGCTACCCAGCTCACTAGATCGATCGATCTCCTGGCAAGCTAAAATATCATGGGATTTCGTAAGGCGAGCATGCGTGTGCACGATGTATTTGTTTCATGTAGCACGTGCATGCAGCTGGTGGCTAATTTGCATGGCAGAGGAAGGTTGGACTACAAGCCAAGTAAAAGACAGAATCCAATTCTATGCTCAAGGTGCGAACTGAAAGATCTGCTGGAAAGTAACCCCCATCACAAGTACACGATCGAGACAGTAAATCCAGGTTGAGCAGCTGCCTTCTTTTTCTGCCAGTGCGTGCACAGCTCACAAACTTGACACATTCACACACGTCTATATATACGTAAATGTAGACCATACGTCCATACGTGGCACCTTCGCGCCCTAATACGGATACACATTGGCTCCTTTATTGGGACAATAGACATTTTTTTTTCGGATTTGCTAATTCTCAGGCGCCTGATTTTTTCTTATGTCTCAGTCACCACAAAAATGTGCATGAGTTGCACTTTTCTGGGAGAAATGTGCAAGTGCAACTCGTTCCAGTTGCACTTTTTTTTGAAATGTAGTTGCAGTTTTCTGAGATGATTGAGACTTAAGAAATTCTCAGTTATGTCTCAGTCACCCACAAAATGTGCATGAGTTGCCCTTTTCTGGGAGAAATGTGCAGTTGCACTTTTCTGCCAGAAAGGTGCAACTCGTTCTAGTTGCACTTTTTATAGTTGCACTTTTCTGAAGTGATTGAGACTTAAGAAATTCTCAGTCAACTGAGACATAGCCAAACCCTTTTTTTTTTCCATACGATCCCCAAAAACAGGGTCGGGTTCCACTATCAGATGATAACGGAACAACACGGCAGCAAAGTATCAGGTTTTTGCAGTACATGATCTACTCTACTCTAAGCAGCTAGTAGACTAAAGGACTACTTTTGTTCCTTCTCTCAAAGGAGACGGCCATATCCGCAACATATATAGGATTCGTTCAGCACCATAGCACATCATGATCAAAAGGCAATAGTCAGACACAGATTAAAAAAAAACCATCAAGTTTCGGTCGTCCTGGGAGCTCAGTTGCAAAAGTTTTTGTTTTTTGTTTTTTCTCCTTTGATCTTCTTGTGCGCTCCCAGGACAATAGACATAACGTGTGACGCAATGAAATCCCCAACATTTTTTGTACACGAGTCACGAACACAACGGAAAATGTACATAGTAGAGAGGGTGTAACTAAGAAAGGGTTTACTTTGCATAGGGAACTCCATAAGCTGATAAGCACGCCACGTGGTGAGTATTCGAGAAGGCAAAATCGAATTTGGACACGAACTAAACGAATCGCATGCTCATTCGTCTGTGCCCAGCTTTCGTGCGCCTGCGCGCCCGAGGACCGAAGCCCCCCACTACGGGAAAGCCACAAGACTCACCTCCGCGAGCCGTTGGCGTATGACCCGCGTATCGGACGGCCGTCGGCGTATGTGGTGTGGGCCCCACAAGACGGTATCCGTCCGTTTCTGTCAGCGCATTATACGCCGATGGCTAGGTGTCATTTCTATCGACGTGGCCGCGTCCTGTGCTTCTGACAGGCAACCTACGCCGACGGCAATACCATCGGCCTATAAGTGCCGATTATTTTTTTTTAATTTTTTCTAAACTTTTTTTGAACTTTTTTAAATTCTTTTTATTTGTATTACGAAATTTTCAACTTAGTCACATACTTAATCCTTAATTGCACACTTAATTATATGTCAAAGTACTTACCCTGGCCAAACTTCCAGTTCGGTCACCCATCCTCAGATTGCTCCAGCCCAAACACGCTTAATTTTTTAGTTCATTCCAAACTAGTTTCCAAATGAGAAATTAGAACTTACTGATATTAACACCCTATCAATCATATTAATCCTTCGGTTATGATGTTACACTTTTCGTTGTTTAAATTTTAAAATTTTGTTTGAGTACAATGATTATATAATAGTATATTTCGAATAAATAACAATAAAATAAATTTTACTTTATTATTTTCCTTTTTACATTTAATATGTAATAATTCATATCTTTAAATCCGTAAATCGAAATTTGATAAATTAAATAGCTAAATTGATTAGAAAAATGAGAGAAATTCAAATATTTCATCCATATCATCTTTTGCATCACAAAAACCTTGATAGTTATAGGAAATTGGGAAAATACTCAAAAAATGAAATCCATTTTTAATTTTTTAGTGTCAAAACAGGCTTTTTTGTGAAGCATCTACCAAAATGGCTCACCGAAAGAGGAACATCCAAATAGGTAAAAAATAGTAGACCACCTTGTAAGTTCATTTAACCCTGGGTTTGGATATAAAAACATACTTAGGTATTACAAACATTTCAGATAAGTTCCTGCGATTTCGTTGAAAGTGGGTCTGATTTGAACTACGAGTGTCGCATAGTTTGCTCATGGTTTTTTGTAAAAATCGCTTTTAGATCCAAAGTGTATACTTTATTTAGAGATTTTTTGACTGTTTTTGCTAGATCGAAGTTACGGTTAGTTTTAGGTTTATCGTTAGGGTTTACGGTCTCGATTTCGGGCTAGGGTTAGACATAACTAATTCAAAAAAATCAAAAAAATGAGAAACCTTCACATGGCATCCTTTTATGTGACCTACCACCTGGAAAAAATTATAAACATGAGTTATGCAGGTTTTTGTAAAAACAACTTAACAGAAATGAGCTACGACGTACAAATATGTATGGTTTTCGACTGAAATGAGGTAGGGCATGATATTTAACATAGCAAAAAATGTCGGAATGAGGCAATATTTGACACACTGGTGTATATTGGTTGTAAAATAGTATTGACTAAGGGGTTTAGGGTTTTCGTTGATTAAAAACCTCATTTTTCATTTTTTTTTAGTGTCAAAACAGGCTTTTTTTGTGAAGCAGCTACCAAAACGGCTCACCGAAATAGGAACATCCAAATGGATATAAAATAGTAGACCATCTTATAAGTGCATTTAACCTTGGGTTTGGATATAAAAACAAACTTGGGTAGTTCAAATATTTCAGATATGTTCCTGCCGATTTCGCTGGAAGTGGGTCTGATTTGAACTAGTTTGGTCATGATTTTTTGAAAAATCACTTTTAGATCCAAAATGTATACTTTCTTTAGATATCTTTGACGGTTTTTGTTGGATCGAAGTTACAGTTAGGTTTAGGTTTATCGTTAGGGTTTAAGGTCTCGGTTTCGGGCTAAGGTTAGACATAACTAATTCAAAAAAATCAAAAAAATTAAAAACCTTCACATGGCATCCTTTTATATGACCTACCACCTGGAAAAAATATAAACATGAGTTATGGAGGTTTTTATAAAAAAACTTCACAGAAATGAGCTACGAGGTTTAAAGATGTATGGTTTTCGACTGAAATGAGGTAGGGTATGACATTTAACATAGCAAAAAAGTCGGAATGAAACATTATTTGACACACTGGTGTTTCTTGGTTGTAGAATAGTATTGACTAAGGGGTTTAGGGTTTTCGTTGAAAAAAACTCATTTTTCATTTTTAGTGTCAAAACAGCCTTTTTTGTGAAGTAGCTACCAAAACGGCTCACGGAAAGAGGAACATCCAAATAGATAGAAAATAGTAGACCATCTTATAAGTGCATTTAACCATGTTGGGTACCTATGTTGAGTACTGTGTTTGTGCCCACCTATGTTGAGTACCTATGTTAAGTACCTATGTTGAGTACTGTGTGTGTGCCCACCTAAGTTGAGTACCTATGTTCAGCTTCCTTATGAAGACGCTCCTGTTCTTTCTCCTCCTGGCGTTTTGTTTCCTTCTGAAGTTGTTTTTGTATTTTCTGAACCACCTTTTCCTAGAATTCAGTAGTGTAATTAGTGGATAAAATGGGAATGCACACATTGTTCTCGCTAAACAACAGATGACCTAATTTATGTTGGACTGTTATACAAAAACAATATATCTACTGAAGCATTATAGTTAGTTCAAACGTTATTTTATGCGGTTCCAGAAGACTCAAACCGTTATTTTATGTGGGTTTCGGAAGACTCAAAAAGGTATCCTCTGGCATTGAGTTATTTTATGTGTACTAGTTGCTATTAAAAATGATAAACATATTTTTTTACAAATTGTTCAAAAAAATGCTTCACAAAAAGGTCTATCATCTATACACATGTATAGGTTTCGCGCCAAATGACCAAGTTATGGCCATCATTGTGCCATAGTTTGTGATAATATGTCCTTATTTGAAACATAGGTGTGCCTTGGTATGGCAAACATTATTGCCAAAAACAATTTCCAAATTATTTTCATAAATATCATTTTCTATTTTTTAAGTGTCAAAAATGACTTTTTAATTAAGAAGTACCGAACATATGTTTCAGAATGTCATGTGCATGGTGAAAAAGATTTTATGGATGTCATATTTGGATTCCTCTCATTTTTCTAATCGATTTAGACATTTAATTTGTTAAATTTTGATTTACGGATTTAAATATATGAATTATTTCATATTAAATGGAAAATAAAAAAAGTAGATGCCGACGACTGCCGTCGGCGTATCAAAATAGACGCCGACAGCGGCCGTCGGCGTATCAACGCCGTAAAGCCCAGTTTGTGTTCCGTCACGGCGGGCCTTGTACGCCGACGGATTTTTTTACGCCGACGGCCGCGTTCGCGGCTTCCTTAGCTCGCCTATACACCGACGGCCCCGACATTTGGCCGTCGGCGTATAAGTTGGCCGTCTTGTGACTTTCCCGTAGTACCCGCGAAAGCCCCCGCGAGTGCTCCTACACATCCGAAGCCCCATACTTCTTGGAGGCACGACCGGTCTGTACATGTGAATCCCCCTGCCTGGCTTTCTCATACGTGCTTGAGAATAGAAATAGAAAAAGAGAAAAAGACAAGATACAAACTACTCTATATAGAACACAAATGTACAAACTACACATAATATGAAGTACAAATTACATAAAAAACGGTAGTTGTAGATTCACGAATATTAAGAAAGTACAAACTATGGGCTATTGGTAGTGCAAAGTACGGTGTACAAACTACACATAACACGAGTACAAAAAATAAACAGAAAGTACAAGTACAAAGAAATAGTAGTACAAAAGTACACATAAAAGTACACAGAAAAGTACAAATACACAGGAAGCGGAGTACGAAAAAAGAACAACTATACAGAAAACAGAGTAGAAAAATATACACAACAGAAAGTACGAAAGTACATAGAAGTGGAACTACAGAATATGCACAATAGGGAGTACAAACTATACACTATTGGGAGTACAAAAAAAAAGTTCGTCAAAACTTATCAACATGGATCTAGTTTTGAAGATCCCAACACGAGTAGTCCAATAGTGAAACGGTTCGCAATTTCGATGAACGGTTCTCAAGATATATTTTTTTTGAAATTTCGGTTTGAAAAAAATAAAAGGCAAAAACTGTCCTCCCACCTTCCTAATCTCCTTCTCTCTCATCCTCCCCACTTTTAATCTGATAACGACACTTGGCGGACATGCAAATAACCGGAGGACCGAGCAAGGAGAAGACGACACTTGTCGACGACAACGAGCGTGAGGTTTCTAGTAATTTCCTAGTAGAGACGATAGAATATAAACTTGACCACTCTCAAGATTCCTCGTCAAATATGACATTAATGAAATGATGGGTTAGACGACCACGGCCAGGGTACGTTTTCAGTTAACTATTTAGGTATTTTGATTTACTCGGAAACTAACAAATGTCTAAAGGAAACACCTGAAGAGCGCCTCGTGAAAAGACTAAGCAGTTGAGACCACAAATTGATATATGTCCACGAAAGATGGCTTAATTCAATACTAAGTAATACTGTATTATACATGATAATCATTCTTCCCGCTACCAAAAAAAAGTTTTTCATATATATTGAATTAATTCCAATCAAGATTTTTTTAGCAGGGCGATAGTGAAAAAAGAAACTTCAGCTACCAATATGGTTTGTTGTCCAAAAGATTGAGGGGTCTTGGTATTCATGGCCTTCAAGTTAAAATTCAGCATTACTTGGTAAATGGTTTTTCAGTCTTCTTACCGGGATGTCCTGGCGGATGTGTATTTATTACACACGCATCAACAAGGCATGCTCGAAGGACCTGTTCGCGCTGCCTCGTATCGATCAGGTTATCGATTCGAAAAGTCTAAAAATTACTAGCATCGAGGAAGCAAAGTAATTCGTAGATGATACAAATCAATACCTAATCGATATGAGGCATCGCGAAGAGGTCCTCAAGCATACCTTGTTGAGGCATGTGTAATCAATACACATCCGCCACGACACATTGTTTTTTAGCACCAGGATTGGGTTAGCCAGCCAATTGGGGTGGAAGACCTTGACGATGAACCTGACAGCTATGGGCTGGGAGATCTCTTCACTGGTAGCTCGATGTCTCTCGCCATTAAAGCGACGCCATGAACTGTTTTAGTGGCTTTGCGTCCTTGTCGACATTGAGCTTGTGCTCATCAAGTTCTCTCGGGACAACTGGCATGTCCAAAAGTTTCCAGGCAAATATATCTCGATTCTCACGAAAAAACTCACATAGCACGAGTTCCTATTTCTCCTCCATATGTGCTCTGATGATCGCCGTCTTGGAGGAGTCGCAATCGAACAGCTAGTTGAAGCGCTTGGTGTCATGCGCCCAATGGAACTTGCCCCTGACATCCAAGGTTGGTTTATTGGCAACTGTCATGTCATTTGGGTCGACCTGCAATTTGAGCTTCTCCAGCTCCTCGGAGGCGATGACCAACTCAACGAATACGGCGTTTCCCTTCTAGCACACGATGCCTTTATCGACGCTGCCAGACACTATGATGATGTCGTTGGGACCCGACATCTTCAGCTTCAGGTATACACGTAGAACGACCATGCCATGAATATGGCGAGGGCGGGCCGATCCAAGATCGCATTATAGGAGCTCCGATAGTTCACTACCTCGAAGGGGATTCTCTCCATGCGATAGTTGTCATCGATGCCAAAGGCAATACCAAGGACAACTCGTCCTAGTGGATGTGCTTTTCTTCCTAGGACGATGCCGCAACATGGAGGGGCAAGAAAGAGAAGAAAGTTTTCTGAAGGGCCATAGGTTGTACCAGGTGCCACAACAGATCATGTAGCGTAAATTATACACAAACATGGGCTGATACTAAGGAAAGTGAGGTAAGCAGCCACACCATTTGTTTCATGCCATCAAAAGAAAGGTCGCGAAAGGAAAACTCTATAAAAACCTACCAAGGAATCAGCAAAGAAAATATTGGGATATTTATTTGTATATTTACTTGTTTCTAGCTAAAAAGAACTATAGGTTGAATTTTCTTGTGGTTATACCACGTAGAACACACAAAAGGGCATGTTTAGACGTAGGAATTTGACATGAAACAACTCAAAGTTCCATTTGAGCAGTAAAGATTTTAATTTGATGCGTAGATTTCATTGCTCAAATACACAATTAAAGATGTAGTTGTACATGGGATATATACAGATGGTATACATGAGGTCATAAAATCAAGTGCTACTTGACTGCTTAACGTCAACATGAATGAAAGCTGTTAAAAGGAACAGCCCTAAAGAACAAAATGTTGAAAGTACAAAATCATAGCATAAGTGAGTTTCAGGGTAATCTCTACATTTGTGACTGATAATCATGGCCAAGACCAAAAACCTACCTCCAACAGAAACGAATATTGCAAACCTAGTTTTCGTTGGACCAGGATTATCACCCCAAGAATTCTTGCAACTTGTGTGAATATGGTAATGGCTGGACATAGGCTTGACAAACTTCTCTCAGATCCTTTTGATATTTGAAAATCTCCCCCCATCCGAAAAATAGGTTCTTCCACTTCCACTGAAAAGAAGGTTACCTTGGGGCAACGGAATTGACAGTTCCATTCCCTGGACAAGAAAATAGTAGCATACAAAGTTAGGGCTTTATGCAACAGGGGACATACAGAAGAGTAAATTTTATCAATAAGTAAATTGTTTGCAGTAACTTCAAGCAACAAACAACGAAGAATCCAAAAGCAAAAGACTGCAACACTTGGGTCAATCTCCAAACTATACACAGAAGATCAACAACTACTCATTTTAAATTTTAAATAGACATCGAAATATGGTGGTAGCCAGGTTCCAGAGTTAAACGGAGAGGTTATGCAGCACATAATCAAGTTATTCATCTAGGAAAAGATAAGACAACTAAAGTTTAAAGCAATAACTTACTTGAACTGATGTAAATGCCCCACTACTAGCATATATATTCTCCTTGAATCTGATATAAAACAAAGTAATGTGTAACCAAATTAATGATGTTGTAGATAGGAATACAAATAAACATACTGCAGAAAATACAAGTTCAATGGTGAGAGCAAAGTAGAGGAAGTTATAGTGTGAATCAGAGATCATATGAACGCCATGCATACAAGGTACAAACTATCTGAAATCTGTGAGAAATGATTATGAAGATGCGAGAGGCTAACTGTGATGCAACTAGTGAAGTTTCAATCATGTGAAAAGAGAAAAAAGAGGTACCAATGCAACAAAAGAGGGGATAACCACTACTTGATAATTCTTGTAGTATTTCCTACTCCCTCCGTCCCATATTAATTGTTGCTAAAATGGATGTATCTGGACGTATTTTGGGGACACATACATTCGTTTCTGCGACAATTAATATGAGACAGAGCGAGTATTACTTTTCCTTCATATAAATTAATTATGCATCTTTATTTTGTAATAGTAAGCTAACTCAGGACCAGCTTCGTTGTTTACATAGGCTTCATAATGGAAAGGCACTTTGGCCTCCATCATATCATCGCATGTTTTCCATCTCAGGACAAAATGGGAAGAAATTAAAAACATTAAATTGCTCACCTTTTAGCGACTTTAGTAGCAAGTTTGCTTTGACCAGCTGACAAACGTAATTTCTCACTCCCTGCTTGTCCAAGACAGCCATAACCTTTCCCTAAGCCACCACCTAATAATAAAAAGATACACAATTATGTCCAAAGAAACTATATTCATACATGGTTTAAACTAAAATAAAGGCCATTCTGATTCAAATGTATATCGGCGGCAAACATGAGATTCACATGTATAGAGTAACTAACCTAATGAGCTCTTCTCAGGCACATCAAACTGCATCCTATTTGCAAGCTTCATCATGTCGGTCTGTGCATACCTGCAAAATCAAGTACACAGATACAAATTATAAGAGAAGTAGTTAACATGCACTGGCCAGATAATCAGAGAAATAAGCACAAAATTGTTTGCCGTATCAGATTCCACAGTGCTTAAACAACTAGCCTTTCTTTCATTTTCCGGATTCGACGGCCCCCTCTCTTCTTTTTAGGAATAGAGTCAAGAATAAGAAGTGGCTTTGGGAGCCTTGCTGGTGGCAGTTTTTGCCATTTTTCAATTCTCTTGTGAATTTCTGCCAACAAGTTTTGCCCAGCTTTTCCAGTTGGATCACCTCTTACAGAATCAATTCTTGCTGCTAATGTTGATTTTGCAGCTATAAGCCTAAGGGAGCGAGTTCTTAAAGATGGAGGCGTGCTTTGAAATACTTCAGTCTGTTCAAGATAACCAACCTGAAACTGGGACGATGCACTAGAAAATCCACATGGATTTTTCTTCTTAGCCCCGAGAAGTTGCACATTACAAGCAGGCATTTTTGCTAGTGCTTCCAAACCACCAGCGTTTACCATTAGTTTTGAGGCAACAGCACTGCCAACAATGGCAGCAAGATTTGGTGCAATGCATCCCATTCGGCTTGCTACAAAGTCAAGTATTTTCTTCTTTGCTGCATCAAGGGTAAGAGCTGTATCACATGCTTCATTGGTTTTTACTAAATTTCCTTCAGAAAGAGGTTCCCCACTAGTTGTTGATTCTGTCATTGTAATCCACATTATGTCTGCAGAAGACAAAAGATCCGTCAAGTCAATTTGGGTCAAATCCACTTCATTTCCGATCCTCTTGACAACACGAGCATAATCGATTGGATGTTGAATCCGGGATTCTAGTAGTGGAAGCTTAAGCTTATACTTGTCACGTATGAAACTATGGACAACACTGATCTCACTGTCAATATCTACTGATAAAGCATTGCAATCAACAACAAGCTGATACTCTGGGTCCTCCACAATGCTTCCTTGATTAGGAACAGTTACGTCTCTCTGGACAGCATCTTCAACTTTCTGTTTCAAACAAGTGAAAATGGTCAGTATGCTGACCTAACAATATGAATGAACCGCATTCAGTTACAGACTAATCTTAAGTAGAATGGAGAAATGAAATGGTAAAATATAGTGATGCTCACAAAATCCAAGATTCACAGGATCAATCAACTCTGATCATGATGAAGGAATGAACACAATTGCTCCAAAAAAGGAAATGTAGTTTGTTTACTTACATTCTAAGATGCAGTCATTAATGTTCAACAAAGAATGACAAAGAGTAGAGTTAGTATAAGAGGGTCAGTTATAAGTTTATTCTGATTCAGTGGTCATAATTTACCTGCACATTTGGAGGTTTTTTGGTTAAACTATTTAGCTTATCCAATGGTAAAAAAAAACACTTGGAAACCTCATAAAACTTCTAAGAATCAGGAACCAGGGTGCCTTCCATCATATAATGGTACGGTCATTCTGTTAACCAAAAATGAATCAGAAAAAAAAATCTTGGCTGTCTTATTGCATTAACAAATGTGGTCCTAAGAGTTAGATCACTTACTTGCATGATGTCATTATAGTATTGTGTCTTCTGAATCTTCGAGATGCTATCAAGATCATCATAATTAAGAGAGCTGAGGTCAGACATGCTGCCATCAACAGCTTCTTCCATATTTACAGCCTCTGCATTTTCCTCTTCCTGAAATGTGGTAAGTGCACATGAGTTAGTAGCAAAGAAATTGTCATTACAGCAGATATTTTCTTTGCAGTAATAAATTTAGCTCACTTGACAGGCTTCATTATCTGATAGCTCGTCAAGATCGGCCAAGAAAGACTCAGCAAGGCTAGCCTGATGAAAAGGGTCATTAGTTAGCACCGTAGGAGTTACTTTGCGCGGATAACTGAATGCGGACTTTCGATGTAATGAAGTAGTGATGTACAAAGGTATATGAAACTGAATAAATGAATGACCACGTTGAATATGAAAACGTATCAATATATACTTCGATCAGGCAAAGGGCTCGCTACAATAATTGTACAGCCAAAGAGGTATTAAAAATTCCGCGGCAAAAGAATGTTATGAGGCTATATTTATTCCGAGGCATAAAACCTGATCAATATATAATCCTAACCCACAAGTGAAGCAAAGAGTTACTGCTCCATTCAGCGATCCATATTAAGGTAACACAGTCTCATAGCTAGGGCTAATATATCTAACTACTAGAGCTACGAATGACTTCCAGCAAACTTCAAATTGTCCCTCTTCAAACCACTAGCAGAGCTTTAACTATAATCCCAGATCTATTTATTGGCTTAAACAAAATACTTATTATTTGAATGGACTTAATAAGTCGGAAAAATATCGCTTTGAGATTCCTGGTATTCTACGACTCTTTTCCACACTAATTACGAATTATTTTCTTGGTCACTGAGATTCGTAATGATATGATTAATATCCACTACAGACCACAAATTTTTCCATAAATCACAGTAGATTAAATAGCATGAACCATAGTTCGCAACAAGGACTGCAGTAAATTAAAGTAAAGTTAGGATTTGCAACACTATGGTTTCATAGAACTCTGGAGTTTTCGTACACAAACACCTCAAAAATTTCAATAACATATATCTTTGGAGGCCATAGTATAGTATCAAAAGACTACAAAACCAAACTGGATTGAAATACTATTCTCAGCGAATCTTAGCTTACAGTCCCTGCTTAGAATACAACTGTTTATCCATCTAGCTTAATACTACCATATTTGAGTCAGAGAACTCATTTGGTAAAAATAAACATATCAAGTCTAATGTGAATTGTGAAATACATTATACATGTCTGACCCGTATCTGTCCACACAATAACTCTTACTGTGTAGTCACCAGAAGCCAACCAATATAGGAGCATAAAGTGTGCCACCATCCAATAGTAGGATGGGCCAATCCAAAATGCTCCAGGCCTGAGATATCTAAGAGACAGTTCCTCAAACGAGAGAATCATTCTTTCGTTTAATGTGGTTCTACAAAAAATCGTTAACAAAAGCAGAACAGAACACTCTTCTATCGTATTTAGTTATAGAAAATCTTTCACATGACCAGACACGCCGAGTTGGAAGTAGTTAAATGGGAATCATAGCCCCAGTCCCACGAATCACCGCCGCCTGAAAACCTAGCTTCCACTATAAATAAAACTATCGACGCCACGCGCAATTCAGCCCCAATAAACATTGCTACTCACAGTCCAACAAAATTTCCCCCGCTAAATCGGTGATTGGGCGGATCGAGACGAGGAGGATCAACAGCCTGCCGGCGGAAGGACTGAACAAAGTGGTGAGACGAAGTACTCACCATGACCGACGCTGGGACTCCTTGTCTTCGGCGTAGAGGGCACCCGTGCAGGGCAGCGGCGAGGGGTGCCGGGGGGACAACCGTCGCGGCGTGGCGAGGGGCGCCGTGGGAATCACCGCGGCGACGGCAACCACGCACGGGACGGACTCTGCACGCGCGCTCGGCGGTGGATTTGTGTTTTCGGCTGCGGCGAGAAGGGTTTGTGCTGCAAGAGTCGTGAATTGGGGAGCTCCTATTCTGCGCTCTTTGCGTCGGTTAGCACGCTTGCGCGCGCTCCAGTCGGGTTAATTGGGCCGGCCCATTTTACTGTTTCGGCGGAAGCGTCCCAGCGTTCGGCCGTTCCGTCCCCAGGCGCTATATCTCGCTTACTGCGAGTTCTAGTACCGCCTCGCCCGTATACGTTTTACTGTTGGGCCGGCCCATTAGTATTTCTCAATAACAAAAAGAGAACAAACAATGTGTCAACTGCGTGATTCGAACATAAGACGCCAAATCATTAAGAGCACAACCAGAGGGCTACGATATGACTCATGTACATATTTTATTATTTGTCCTTTTATTACTTACCTTCTATGGTTTTCGTTTCTGTTTTGGATTTTTTGTTTTCCGTTTTATTCTTTCTTTTTTCTATTTTGTTAATTAGTTTAGTTCTACTTTCCATTATTTGAAAAATATTCTTTTTTCATATTTTCAAAACCCGAACCATTTTTGTTCCCCTTTTTTTGAACCATTTTTCAAAATCTCAATTATTTTTAAAATGAATAATTTTCAAAATTGGAACCATTTTCATATGAAAATTTTCAAAATTGGAATCATTTTTTTTAAATTGGAACCATCTTTTAAATCGGAACCATTTTCAAAATCGAGCCATTTTTCAAAATCGAACCATTTTCAAAGTTGGAAACATTTTCAGAATCGGAACGATTTTTCTTCTTTCCTTTTTACTTTTTCTTGTTTTCATATTTTCTTCTTTGTTTCTTTTACAAAAATGAATACATTTTAATTTTGTACATTTTTTTGAAAATGAATATTTACAAATATGAACCATTTTTACATATATGAACCATTTTCAAAAATGAACATTTTTTTAAATATGAATCATTTTAAATTATGAACCATTTTTACCAATATTTGTTTTTGGTTTACCATTATTTTCGGTTCACCCAAATTTTTGGTTCACTATTATTTTCGGTTTACCCAAATTTTTGGTTCACTATTTTTTGGTTGGTCGGTATTTTTGGTTCACTATTATTTTTGGTCCGCCGGAATTTTAGTTCACTATTATTTTAGGTTCACCCGAATTTTAGGTTCACTATTATTTTCGGTTCACCCGAATTTTTGGTTCACTATTTTTTTTGGTTCGCAGGTATTTTTGTTTCACTATTATTTTGATTCACCCGAATTTTTGCTTTACTATTATTTTCGGTACACCCAAATTTTTGGTTCACTATTATTTTTGGTTCACTATTTTTTTGGTTCGCCAGTATTTTTGGTTCACTATTATTTTTGGTTCACGTTTTTTTGGTTCGCCGGTATTTTTGGTTCACCATTATTTTCGATTCACCCGAATTTTTGGTTCACTATTATTTTCGGTTCACCCGAATTTTTGGTTCACTATTTTTTTGGTTCGCCGGTATTTTTGGTTCAATATTATTTTTGGTTCGCCAGAATTTTTGGTTCACCATTATTTTCGGTTCATCCGAATTTTTGGTTCACTATTATTTTCGGTTCACCCGAATTTTTGGTTCACTTTTTTTTTGGTTCGTCGGTATTTTTGGTTCAATATTATTTTTGGTTCGCCTGAATTTTTTGTTCACTATTATTTTCGGTTCACCCGAATTTTTGGTTCACTATTATTTTCGGTTCACCCGGGATTTTTGGTGCACTATTATTTTTGGTTCACTATTTTTTTGGTTCACCGATATTTTTGTTTCACTCTTATTTTTGAATCACACGAATTTTTGGTTTACTATTATTTTTTGGTTCATTGGTATTTTTGGTTCACTATTATTTTTGGTTCGCTATTATTTTGGGTTCACTCTTATTTCGGTTCACTTTTATTTACGGTTCATTGGTTTTTGTGGTTCACTATTATTTTCGGTTTACTCTTATTTTCGGTTGATCGATGTTTTCTATTTGTCGGTATTTTTGGTTCACTATTATTTTCGGTTCGCTATTACTTTTTGTTTACTCCTATTTCCGGATCACTTTTATTTGAGTTAATCAGTAATTTTTGTTCACTATTATTTTTGGTTCGCTATTACTTTTTTGGTTCACTCCTATTTTTGGTTCATTGGTATTTTTCGTTCACTATTATTTTCGGTTCGCTATTATTTTTGGTTCACTCTTATTTTCGGTTCACTTTTATTTTTGGTTCATCGGTTTTTTGGTTCACTATTATTTTCGGTTAACTCTTATTTTCTGTTCACTTTTATTTTCAGTTCATCTGTATTTTTGGTTCACTATTATTTTTTATTTCGTATTGTTTTTTGTTCATAATAATTTTTGGTTCATTTTTTTATGGTCCATCAGCATTTTTGGTTCACCATTTTTTTCAAGTGATCGGCATTTTTGGTTTACTATTATTTTTGGTTAACTATAATTTTTTGGTTCACTGTATTTTTTTGGTTCATCCACATTTTCGGTTTCTCAATTGTTTTTGGTGCACTATTAATTTTTGTGTACACGAATTTTAGTTTCTTCCGGTTCACATTTTTTTTTGTTCAATGGTATTTTTGGTTCACTATTATTTTTGGTTCACTAGTATTTTGGTTTCGAATTTTAGTTTTTGAAAATGGGTCATATTTGAAAAATATTCGTTTTAAAATTCTTCCGATTTTTAGAATATTCATTTTAAAATTTGAATGAACCAAAAATGGTTCACCGACATTTTTCTCACTCGCAGTTTTGGTTCAAATTAAAAAAATGTTCAAAACGGTTTTTAAAATCTGAACAATTTTCAAAACTGATCATTTTTCAATCTTAACATTTTCAAAAATATTAACATTTTTCAAATCGAAACATCTTTTCAAAATCTACAAATTTTTAAAATCTGAACATCAAAATCTAGAAGTTTTCAAAATTTGAACTTTTGAAAAATCTGATCTATTTCTCAAAATTTGGAAAAAAAAATCTGATTTTTAGTTGAAATGTAATCAGTAAAGGCACGTTATCAGGAGAAATAAACGTAACGTGCGTATGTGTACGTCCCTCAAAAAAGAAAAGAACAGAACGTACTTAGCCAACGAACATAACCAACCACTGGCTTCTTTATATGGGCTTATTTCTTATTGGGCCTTCCGACGGGAGCTACTCGTGCGGGCGATTCGAGTCGTACGACTCGCTTGAAGCGATAGGTAGGGCGCCCCCGTTCCGTCGATCCCTTCTAAAGTATAAATTGTTTTACTGTTTCCTAGTCTAAAGCACAGTTATCATCAAGAAGCCGTAGGAAAATTTTCTCTCAAACTATTCTCAAAATTCAAAACACATGTTCAATTTGGGGATCCATTATTCAAGTTTTCATCAAAAAAGGATGACAGGAAATAGCTTGAATTTTGCTGTTTTCATAACATCACATATATTACACCATCCAGAAAGAGAAAAAAATAAAACATCGAGTAGGATCTAATATTTCTACTGGGTGTCTTGTCATTCTTCTCAGAAAATAAAAGGATTTCAATTCAATTGAAACTTATATCTTCATCCTCCATGAGCTAAAAATTGATAATAATCCCTGTTGTAGTTATGAGAAAATTCTTTAGCTAAACATGGAATAAATTTTTGTTGGTAGAAACCACAAATAATGGGGAAGAAAACAAACTTGTCATTCAGTTACTACCCTTGAGGTAGCTTTTAGCGGAGTAGATGAGGTGCCTGATGGGAATCCAGTAATTGATGCTAAATCAGTTGCAAGCAATGAACCGAAAATTCTAGACGATGAACCGTAAATTAGGTTGACGAACCAAAAAAAACTAGGTCATGAACCAAAAAATCTAGGCGATGAACCGAAAAAAACTAGGAGGTGAACCAAAAAACTAAGAAATGAATCGAAAAAATCTAGGTGATGAACCGAAATTATATAGGTTGATGAACCTTACATCTAGGCGGTGAACCGAAAAAAAATTAAAAACATGATATACGTAGGGGATGAACCGAAAATCTAGACAATGAACCTTAATAAATATAGGGGATGAACCCAAAATCTAGATGATGAACCTTTAAAAATATAGGGGATGAACCGAAATTTTAGACGATGTACCTTAAAAATACATGGGAGGAACCAAAATTCTAGACGATGAACCTTAATAAATATAGGGGATCAACCGAAAATCTAGATGATAAACCTCTAAAAATATAGACGATGAACCAAAATTCTAGACGATGTACCTTAAAAATATAGACAATGAGCCAAAATTATAGACGATGAACCTTAAAAATATAGGGGATGAACCGAAATTATAGACAATGAACCCAAAAACTAGGTGATGAACTAGAAATCTAGATGATGAACCGAAAACTAGGTTATGAACGAAACATCTAGGTAACGAACCTAAAAATTTAGGCGATGAACCAAAAAATCTAGGAGATGAACCAAAAAACTAAGCAATGAACCAAAAATATCTAGGTGATGAACCGAAAATATCTAGATTAATGAACCGAAAAACTAGCACGTTGAACCGAAAAGATCTAGGTGATGAAACAAAAAATCTAGATGATGAACCTTAAATCTAGGTGTTGGACCAAAATCTAGCGATGAACCGAAGATATAGGCGATGAACCAAAAAAATAGGCGATAAACCGAAAGTATATGCGATGAACCGAAAAATCTAGGTGATGATCTAGGTGACGAACCAAAAAAATCTAGGTGGTGAACCGAAAAATTTGGGTGGTGAATAAAAGCCTAAGCGAGGAACCTAGAGAAAATAGGGGATGAACCGAAAATTCTACATGATGAACCAAAAAATCTAGACGATGAACTTTTAAAATATAGGGGATGAACCGAAAATTCTACATGATGAACCGAAAAATCTAGACGATTAACCTAAAAACTAGGTGATGAACCGGAAAATCTAGATGATGAACCAAAAACTAGGTTAAGAACGAAAAATCTCGGCGATGAACTGAAAAATCTAGGCAATGAACCGATAAATCTAGGAGGTGAACAAAAAAACTAATCAATGAACCAAAAAAAAATATCTAGGCGATGAACCAGCAAACTAGCATAGTGAACCGAAAAAGATCTAGGTGATGAACCAAAAAAATCTATGTTTTGAACCTTAAATCTAGGTGTTGAACAAAAATCTAGCAATGAACCGAAGATATAGGAGATGAGCCGAAAAAAATAGGCGATAAACCGAAAGTATATGCGATGAACCGAAAATCTAGGTGATGAACCGAAAAATCTAGGCGGTGAACCGAAAAATCTAGGCGGTGAACCGAAAAATAAGCGATGAACCGAAAATATCTAGTTGATGAACCGTAAATCTAGGTTGATGAACCAAAGAATATCTAGGTTGATGAACCTTAAATCTAGGTGATGAAAAAAAGAGTGAACCAAAAAGGAGTAAAAAACATGATATATGTAGGGGATGAACCGAAAAATCTAGAGGATGAACTTTACAAAATATAGGGGATGAATCGAAATATTCTAGACGATAAACCAAAAATTAGGGAAATCTTGGTTGATGGACCTTAAACCTAGGTGATGAATAAAAAAATAGAGTAAAAATATGATATACGTAGGGGATGAACCAAAAAATCTAGATGATGAGCCTGAAATATATAGGGGATGAACCGAAATTCTACACGATGAACCTTAAAAAATATAGGGGGATGAACCAAAATTCTAGACGATGAACCGAAAATCTAGACGATGAACCGAAAAACTAGGTGATGAACCAAAAATCTAGATGATGAACCGAAAACTAGGTTATGAACCGAAAAACTAGCGTGGTGAACCAAAAAATCTAGGCGGTGAACCAAAAAACTAGGCGATGAACCAAAAAATATCTAGGCGATGAACCGTAAATTAGGTTGATGAACCAAAAAATCTAGGTGATGAATCAAAAATCTAGACAATGAACCAAAAAATCTAGGAGGTGAACCAAAAAACTAAGCAAATGAACCGAAAATTTATAAGCGATGAACCAAAAATATCTAGGTTGATGGACCTTAAACCTAGGTGATGAACAAAAAAATAGAGTAAAAATATGATATACATAGGGGATGAACCGAGAAACTAGACGATGAACCTTAAAAAATATAGGCGATGAACCTTAAATCTAGGTGTTGAACCAAAAAATCTAGACAATGAACTTTAAAAAATATAGGGGATGAAATCAAGAATTCTACATGATGAACCAAAATATAGGGAAATCTAGGTTGATGAACCTTAAATCTAGGTGATGAACACAAAAAATAAGAGTAAAAAACATGATATACAGAGGGGTTGAATCGAAAAATCTTGATGATGAACCTTAAAAAATATAGGGCATGAACCGAAAATCTAGACGATGAACCTTAAAAATAATAGGGGATGAACCAGAAATTGTAGACGGTGAACCAAAAATCTAGACGATGAACGAAAAACTAGGTGATGAACCGGAAATCTAGATGATGAACCAAAACTAGGTTATGAACCGAAAAACTGGTGCGGTGAACCTTAAATATAGGTGTTCAACCAAAAAATCTAGGTAATGAACCAAAAAATCTAGACAATGAACCAAAAAATGTAGATGACAAACCTTAAATCTAGGTGTTGAACCAAAATCTAGCGATGAACCAAAAAAAATAGTCGATGAAATCGAAAGTATTTGTAATGAACCGAAAATTTATGTTATGAACCGAAAAATCTATGTGATGAACCAAAAAATCTAGGGGGATAAATCGTAAACATCTAAACGATGAACCAAAAATCTAAATTATGAACAAAAAAAAGCTAGGTGATGAACTGAAAAAGGAGTGAATATAGAAATATATAGCCGATGAACCGTAAAAAACTAGGTGACGAGCTGTAAAAATCTAGACGATGAACCGTAAAAATCTATACGATAAAACCAAATAAAATGGAAAAATCAAAAAGAGTAGTGAAACAAATATATCTAATACGGGTGATGAACATAATACATACGACGATAAAACCAAAAAAAGTGAACAAAAATATATCTAATGCGATGATTCCAAAATCTAGATTATAAAAACTGTTGCCTTCCACTGCATGAGGTGAGCACTTGGTCAAAACTATGTACACATGCAAAATAACAAAGTTGTTTCCGGCGTTAGACAACGGCGAAAAGATATTGAAAGAACAAACTATGCCCGGATGTCGCCTAGAGGGGGGGGGGGGTGAATAGGCGATTAAAGCTTTTTCTAATTAGGGGCTTGATAATTGTGGAATAAAACTAGATGTTTAAATTAACAAGCCAACAACCTAATATGCTAGGTTTGCCTAAGTGCACCAACAACTTATGCTAAACAAGGCAAGCAACAAGGTGATAGCTAGATATAAACTTCAAGCACGAAGGCTATCACAATGTAAATTGCATAAGTAAAAGCTCGGGTATAGAGATAACCAAGGCACACGGAGACGAGGATATATTCCCGAGTTCCTCCTTGTTAAGGGAGTACGTCTCGTTGGAGGGGTGTGAGCTTGCCACAAAGGCCTACTCAAGATGCCACAAATGGCCTCACCCTATTCTCCGATGAAACCGCACCCAAGGGATTGGTTCACCTTCCACTATCGGAATCCTTCGAGGCGGATTCCGAAGCCCTTTACAACTTCTTCTTGGGTAACACACCCACAACTCAGTTGGGGGCTCCCAAACTCATGCCGAAGCTTCACAACCGAAGTCTTCGCGGCACCTCCAAACCGTCTAGGGTACACAATGCACCCAAGAGGCAACAAGCTCTTGGGAACACAATGCACCCAAGAGTAACAAGCTCTTCAACCTTCAAATTCACGTGGCACCGTGGAGGGAGCAACCCGATGCAACAAATGCAAAAGGCAAAACCACACAAAGTGGTCAAATCCTTCACTCTCAAATTCCAACCAAAGCAACCAATGCTTTGAGGGGAATAAGAGAGAAAGAACAAAGGGAATGAACACAAAGCAACCCTAAATCTAGATCCACAAGTTTCCCTCACTTAGAGGGGATTTTGATCGGTGGAATGGTAGATCTAGATCTCCTCTCTTGAAACCCTAAATTTGGGCAAGAATCATTGGAGGGGAAGAGAGGAATCAAGCTCACAAGGATTAGAACAAAGGGGAAGAGTAAGAACAAGTGAGCAAGGTGTGTATCCAGGTTTGGGGGGGGGGGGAAGGAGGCTTTTTATAGCCTCCCCAAAAACTAGCCGTTGGACACTATCCAGACCGGAGACTCCGGACCAAGTGACCGGAGACTCCGGCCTGCTGGGTCATCGGGGAGGCCGGAGATTCCGGTCCTTGGGGCCGGAGACTCCGGCCAGGACGGAGACTCCGGGCACCCTCCGGGGGAGCTCCGGACCCCTATCCAGAGGCGCACCACACAGATGCAAATGGGCTGAGAAAAAATGAGGGCCGGAGATTCCGGGTCCTCGGGCCAGAGACTCCGGTGGGCCGGAGACTCCGATCCATCTCCGGGGGAACTCCGGACCCCTATACAGTGGCGCACCACAGCAAACACAAAACGGCAGCAAAATCGGGGGGCCGGAGATTCCGGGTCACAGGGCCGGAGATTCCGGTGGGTCGGAGATTTCGGGTCCTCTCCGGGGTAGTTCCAGCAGTAAAAACAGAAACCCATATCTTTTGCAAATGGACTCCGTTTTCGATAATCTTGGACTCGTTGGAATCGTCACAATGAGCACAACAAGATTATGCAGAGAAACATCATGGTCCAACAATATATTGTAAAACCAAATGGGGAACGTTTAAAAGCTCTTTTTTGCAAACCGAAAAATGTCTCATTTGCAAATGAAGTCCGAATTGAGTAAAACCAATTTTTTGGAAAGAGGACGACAAAAGCAACCTTTGAGAATGGCAAACAAGCAAAGGATATTTTGCAAAGGGTTGGAAAGGTGAAACTTTCCAAACGGATGAACCGGCAAAATCTCCAATACCGAAAACGCAATTGAAGACGCATAAGCAAACCGTTTTCGGTGATCTTAGCCTTGTCATGACAAGCACGACAAGCACCAAGACCACACCACGATAAGAGTCAAATAAGAACCAATGAAGATGATTTTAAGGATGCAAGGATGCAAAGGGTTGAGCTCTCCACGAACGATACAATCCATTTACTTGGTCGAGAGCCCCTCTTGATAGTACGGCTATCTATCCTATAACCCGGTCTCTCACTAGACATCATGAGACCGGTAAAATAGAAACCCTATCAAGATCATACCTTTGCCTTGTGCATTAATCCATTTGAGGTCGAAGGAGACGATCTTCATCTCCTCAAGATGAACCATCTTCGCGCTTCGCTTGGTGAAGATCCACATGATGCCCCCCCCATACACCAAGATGGGGAGAGCACTCTTCGGCATATCTTCACTTGAACTTGAGAGTCGATCAACCCGCACTTAGCCTTGATCAACACAAATCTTTTCTTCCCTTAACCTTGATTCCAACAAATGGAGATCAAGCAACTCAAATGGACACACCTACAAATGTAGCTCAATACAAACATTAGTCCATAGAGATTGTCATTAATTACCAAAACCATGCATGGGGGCAACCATGCACTTTCAATCTCCCCCATTTTGGTAATTGATGACAATCCCTTACAAGAAGGTTTATATAATGAATAAAGCATCTTTGCATGACAAACAAGCAAGGATGCAAAGCGCATGAAAGGCAAATGCAACAAAAGCATAAAACCCAAATTCCCTTAAACCCTCTAAACTTCTCCCCCATTGGCATCGATTGCCGAAATGGGAAGAAAAATTTAGAGAGCCAATATAATATGAGTTCCTCCATAAAAGTGATGACAACCCCTTTTAACGAAAAAATAGAGGAAATCAAACTATATTGAGGATCAAAAGATTACAAAAAGGATGAAATCATTTTAAACATCTCCACAAAGGAGAAAAGCAATCAAGACGATCCAAAGCGAGAGTTCTAAATAAAAATGGAGAAGCTCCCCAATGTTCATGCACAAATAAGGAGTGCACAAATATGGTATCCTCGCTCCCCCAAAATCATCTAGAACACGAACAAGTGCAAGAGTGCAAAATGCAAAAGCAAATCATAGCACTTGCACCAAGATGTGGTTGAGCCACAAAGGAGATACCAATTTTCAAAGATTCAACATAAGATAGGCCCAACCGAGATAAAATGAAGATCTTTAAAAAGATATGCTCACAAGCTTAGGGATACCAATTGGAAACTAAAACCAATTGAAAATGCCAAAAGTTAGTGAGACCATTTAGTCAAAGAAAAATCAACATGCTCACCATGGTACGCATGGGGTCAAAGATCTTCAAGAAATACATGAGTGTGCAAAGATACCAATAAACAATAAGACAAGCACTCATGAGACAAACTTGGAGCCACCAAAGAATTATAGATGAAACACAAGGTGGCTCAAAAGGAATAGGATACCAACTAAAGGATGACCTCTCTCATATGTATAGATTTCTTATTAGACAAACCATTGAAGATATGCATCCGCAAAGAAACATACACATACGAAATGGTTCGGGAAAAATAGAACAAGGTATCCAAAAGGAAGTTATAAATATATGAACGAGATTGTTGCTTAAAAGCATAGCACATAGCTCAAATTTATCTCATTTTATAAAAATGAACTTCAAATATATCAAATGCATCACACAAATCACTAAGGGAACAAGAGATAGTGAAGATGCTTTGAGGTAGGCAACAAGTATCACAAAGAAATATCAATTGAAGAAAGGTTTTTGCAAATTCATCACACATATCACAAAGATATATTAAGTGAAAGAGATAAGCCAAAACCACAACAATTGCACATAAAAGGTACCATGCCAACAAACAACCTACACAAGGTTGAGACTAGAAAAGTATGCATGGGTAGATACTTGTTACCGATATGAAATTGGTGATGAAGAAGATGGGATTTGGACAATCATCATAGCTTGACTCTTACGATATCATGGTGAAGACACCTTCCTTATGGATGAGGCAAGCATCCAATGCATATCACTTGTACCTAAAACACAATTAAGCACAAAATGGTTCCCAAACTTATTGGGTTCCATAGTAGTTAGATCAACTACAATATATAGGATATACTCCACATAAATATGTGCATATAGATATGAAATTGAATTTTATGCACATCTTAGCCGATTTAGGATTCGGTGGAGTGTCCCCTATATATTGGAACAAAAAAGACTATCATGCCATGAAATATATATAAACTAGTAAATATGCATGCATAGACTTACAAGAACCAAGAGGGATACAATTTGGACAAAACACCAAGTAAACCAAGAAGAGAGCACACAAGAGTGTGACACTAAAGGTTGTCCAAATTATATAAAACTCCAAAACAACACATGATTGAGGAAAAATCAAACCAACAAATGATTGATTCCAAAACACATCAACACATGAAGTGTGATATCAATAGGAATCAAATCAAACAACACATGATTGAAAAGACACCAATTGAAAATAAGATACCAATTAAAACAAAAAATATCAACTATGAGAAAAGGTACCAAGAAGAGGGGGATACTTGACCGAAATCAAGTAAAGTAAAATAAGGCAAAAGGTATCAAGACTCCCACAATAAATATTAATTAGAACAGATATCTAAGGAGGAGATATTAAATTCCAATTAATACCAATTGAAGGTACCAAAACAAAAGGAATCAAATGCCAATTGAAAGGATCAAATATTGATAGATAGAATAGTGTTCTAAATAAAAGGAATGCTCCCCCAAGATTAATGTATTATCTTGGATATTTGCATTTGAATACAAAATGCACACACAAGGGATCATTACTCTCCATAATTTATTTACAACACTAAACACTACCGATTGAAAAATAGGATCCTAGCAAGAGGCAAAGAAGGCAATAAAAAGGGCAATTTAACGCAAGAGCCAAAGTGAAGATGATCTACAAAATCCACCACAATTACTAGTATCACTTGTCATGGACAAGGAGTATATAGAGATATTTCTCGGTGGTATAAGGAATGATGTACAAGACCAACTTCACAAAAAACAAGCAAATGGCAAGAGATAAGAATTAAAGACGCCAAATTTTGAAAAAGGTTTGTTGGTAGTTTCAACTATTCGAACCAACCGGCAAAGCCATGGTTAAAATAAGATGAAACAAATGGTTTCTCCAAAAATATATAGGAATGCATATTAGAGAAAAGACCACACCAAGCAAACACACCCAAACAAGAGCCAAAAGATAATCAAAAGGAAATTGGACTTGTTCGAGCAAACATGCCACATAGGAAGGATAATTTATAATATCAAATCTAAGTGGAAAACATCAAATGTTCACATTTTGTGTGATTGTAATGTGCACATAGCTTATTACTCCCCCATAATGTGATAATTCATTTTATTTTTAAACAAGAGGCAAATAAAACCAACTAGAGCAATTAATGGACATTGTAGAATTTGAATTTCTCATGAATATGACATACCACATAGAAGCTAGATAATATGAAATATCAATACTAGGTGGTGTGCCTCATGTACACACATTTTTAGGTTTGTGAGGTGCACAAAGCACATCACTCCCCCAAAATGGGATAGTCCATTAATATCTCAAAGAGCCAAATGAAATCCACACAAGATTCAATAAAGCTCAACACAAAGTTACACATATATGATACACAACCATCATAAACAACCTTGACTAACAAGACACGTAAGAAAGTAGCATATCATATACAAGCACATGTTAGGAACAAAGCTAACACATGCAAGGGAGCAAGCAACTTTCAATGTATATATGAGTTAAATACAAGTTACCGCAAGGAGGAAGCATTGGATATGAGATAGATATGTGATCTTCCAATTGACTTGGCTTGAGAAATAAAACCATGAAGATCCCTCAATTCTTCAATAGTAGCCAAGTCACCAATGTCCTCCACCACAACCTATTGATCAAGTTTGAGCTTGTTGGTCCCCAACCAAGTTGGGTCCTAAGATGTTAGTCACAATAGGCTTGGGAACCCAAATGGTGCTTATCTTGACACCACTTTGAGCTCCCACAAATTTGGCAAACACATTGCCAACTCTATCCTTCCTAATAGAATATACATCATCAATTGTGATAGGAGAGGATGAGGTACCGATGGTGCATGAAGAAGCAAGATGACCTTTGCCACGGCAAAGGTAGCAACACCGACTCTTCTTCTTCTTGATAGGCTCCTCAACTTGAGGAGCAATAGCTTGAGTCTTCTTGGGAGGTGGCCTTTGTTAAACACGTGGTTGAGCACGAGATTGAACAAGAGGCCGCTTCCCTAGTTGCTTCTCACTAAGGGGCTTCTTCTTCTTCATAGGGCAATCCCGAACATGGTGCCCTTCAACCTTGCACTTGAAGCAAGTGATCTTGGCCGGATTCTTGACTTGAACTTGGCCCTTCTTCTTCTTCTCAACCTTGGACTTGTTCTTGTTGTTGGAGTTGAATCCAAGTCCACTCTTGTCATTAGGGGATTGTTGCACACTCAACATGTTGTCAAGTGCACGCTTCCCTTCATGACGCTTCTCCAAGTCATTCTTCAAAGAAGTGACTTGGACCTTGAGGTCTTTTATTTCCTCTACATGGTTAGTGACAACAAAGGCACTAGAGGAAGTAGAAGCTTCATTGCAATGACAACAAGGCAAAGCAAGTAATTCATCACATGATGTAGCAACATTTTTAGTGGATGAATTACTAGGACTAGCACATGACAATATAGCATTTTTAGTTATGGTTGTGCTATTATCCACATGAGGCTCACTAGATGTTACCTTTGTAGTGATGGCCTCATGAGCTAACTTTAGACTGGCATAGGATGCTAGAAGATCATCATTAGAGCTAGATAGCTTTTTATGACTTACTTCCAACTCCCTATACTTGCTAGTTAGCAACTCAAGTTGAGCCCTTAGCTCAACATTCTCCTTTGACATAGATGCTTCACAAGAAATATAGTTAGTAGCACAAGCATCATTGACATTAGGAATAGAGGAAGACAACTTGTCAAGCTCATTATTTAATCTAGCATTTTCCATTTTAAACACTTTATATTTTGCATGAGCATGATCACGTTCTTTAATGATTTTAGCAATTATATCATTATGAGACTCCTCGATAGATTCTAGTTTCTCCTCTAGAGAAGCACGAGTCTCATGTTCTTCCTCAAGAGCATCTTCTAACGATGCCTTCTCCATAGCATCATCTCTTTCGATCTTACCCTTTTCTTCAAGGCTTTCTTCCAAGGCCTCAATAGTTTCCCCACGCTCAATTAGGGTGCTCATGATTTCAAAGAGGTTAGCTTGAGCACTTTTATTGCTAGGAAGGGCTTTAAGAATCATTAGACCTTTATTTTGAAACAAAGCATTAACCTTTTCCACATCATCTTCTTCATCATTATTATCATCATCATTATCATCATTATTATTATCATTGCTATAAGAAGATTTAGCCATAAGGCAATGAGTGATGGATGAAGAAGAGCAATTAATTTTTGAACTACACAAGTTCAAATCTTGTTCCACAATTAATTGGGTTTCCTCTACATTATTATTCATGCAAGAGTTAGAGGGAACACAAGCATTTTTATCATTGGAACAAGATAAAGCAAGCATATCATCATTAGATTTATCTAAGCAATTTTTGGATGATATGCAAGGACTATCAACACTAGCATGTATGACATTTATAGTGCTAGAAGAGTTTAAATCCAAAGATGAGGCATTGCAACAAGCTAGAGATAAAAGATCATAAAAATGAGCTCACTATCAATATTGCAAAACCTATCACTACTCACCATCACATTGGTTTGTTGCTTACCACATTTTGGTGAAGTAGATGAAGACGAGAGCTCGTCACGGCCGGAGGTGGAAGGAGAGCAATCATCCTCAATAGAGTTGGACACTCCATATTTATCTTGAAGCTTGGTCCAAAGCTCATAAGCATCCCGGAGAGGCATGATTGACTCAAACACTACTACACTCACAAACTTGCAAAACTCATTAGATGCTAGAGCATCTAGATATAAGTTTTTCTCATCCTCTAAAGTCATACTTTCGTAGTCCTTTGGAGGAGAAAAACCTATATCTAAGATACGCTCAATATTGGGGTCCAAGACCCGTAAGTGATTAAGCATATGAGTTTTCCAAACATTAAAATTTGTGCCCTTAAATCTAAACAAGGAATTGTGCACTAAATCCCTAGACGACATCTTTACTCTCTAGGCGGTAAAGCCAAACAAGATAGACGAGGCTCTGATACCAATTGAAAGAACAAACTATACCCGGATGTCGCCTAGAGGGGGGGGGTGAATAGGCGATTAAAGCCTTTTTTAATTAGGGGCTTGATAATTGCGGAATAAAACTAGATGTTTAAATTAACAAGCCAACAACCTAATATGCTAGGTTTGCCTAAGTGCACCAACAACTTATGCTAAACAAGGCAAGCAACAAGGTGATAGCTAGATATAAACTTCAAGCACGAAGGCTATCACAATGTAAATTGCATAAGTAAAAGCTCGGGTATAGAGATAACCGAGGCACACGGAGACGAGGATATATTCCCGAGTTCCTCCTTGTTAAGGGAGTACGTTTCGTTGGAGGGTTGTGAGCTCGCCACAAAGGCCTACTCAAGATGCCACAAATGGCCTCACCCTATTCTCCGATGAACCGCACCCAAGGGATTGGTTCACCTTCCACTATCGGAATCCTTCGAGGCGGATTCCGGAGCCCTTTACAACATCTTCTTGGGGCACACACCCACAACTTAATTGGGGGCTCCCAAACTCGTGTCGAAGTTTCACAACCGAAGTCTTCGCGGCACCTCCAAACCGTCTAGGGTACACAATGCACCCAAGATGCAACAAGCTCTCGGAAACACAATGCACCCAAGAGTAACAAGCTCTTCAACCTTCAACTTCACATGACACTGTGGAGGGAGCAACCCGATGCAACAAATGCAAAAGGCAAAACCACACAAAGTGGTCAAATCCTTCACTCTCAAATTCCAACCAAAGCAACCAATGCTTTGAGGGGAATAAGAGAGAAAGAACAAAGTGAATGAACACAAAGCAACCCTAAATCTAGATCCACAAGTTTCCCTCACTTAGAGGGGATTTTGATCGGTGGAATGGTAGATCTAGATCTCCTCTCTTGAAACCCTAAATTTGGGCAAGAATCATTGGAGGGGAAGAGAAGAATCAAGCTCACAAGGATTAGAACAAAGGGGAAGAGTAAGAACAAGTGAGCAAGGTGTGTATCCAGGTTTTGGGGGGGAAGGAGGCTTTTTATAGCCTCCCCCAAAAACTAGCCGTTGGACACTGTCCAGACCGGAGACTCCGGCCTGCTGGGTCATCGGGGAGGCCGGAGATTCCGGTCCTTGGGGCCGGAGACTCCGGCCAGGCCGGAGACTCCGGGCACCCTCCGGGGGAGCTCCGGACCCCTATCCAGAGGCGCACCACACAGATGCAAATGGGCTGAGAAAAAATGAGGGCCGGAGACTCTGGTCCATCTTCGGGGGAACTCCGGACCCTTATATAGTGGCGCACCACAGCAAACACAAAACAGCAGCGAAATCAGGGGGCCGGAGATTCCGGGCCCTCTCCGGGGTAGTTCCAGCAGTAAAAACAGAAACCCATATCTTTTGCAAATGGACTCTGTTTTCGATAACCTTGGACTCGTTGGAATCGTCACAATGAGCACAACAAGATTATGCAGAGAAACATCATGGTCCAACAATATATTGTAAAACCAAATGGGGAACGTTTAAAAGCTCTTTTTTGCAAACTGAAAAACGTCTCTTTTGCAAATGAAGTCCGAATTGAGTAAAACCAATTTTGTTGGAAAGAGGACGACAAAAGCAATCTTTGAGAATGGCAAACAAGCAAAGGAGATTTTGCAAAGGGTTGGAAAGGTGAAACTTTCCAAACGGATGAACCTGCAAAATCTCCAATACCGAAAACGCAATTGAAGACGCATAAGCAAACCGTTTTCGGTGATCTTAGCCTTGTCATGACAAGCACGACAAGCACCAAGACCACACCATGATAAGAGTCAAATAAGAACCAATGAAGATGATTTTAAGGATGCAAAGGTTTGAGCTCTCCACGAATGATACGATCCATTTACTCGGTCGAGAGCCCCTCTTGATAGTACGGCTATCTATCCTATAACCCGGTCTCTCACTAGACATCATGAGACCGGTAAAATAGAAACCCTATCAAGATCATACCTTTGCCTTGCGCATTAATCCATTTGAGGTCGAAGGAGACGATCTTCATCTCCTCAAGACGAACCATCTTCGCGCTTCGCTTGGTGAAGATCCACATGATGCTCCCCCATACACCAAGATGGGGAGAGCACTCTTCGGCATATCTTCACTTGAACTTGAGAGTCGATCAACCCGCACTTAGCCTTGATCAACACAAATCTTTTCTTCCCTTAACCTTGATTCCAACAAATGGAGATCAAGCAACTCAAATGGACACACCTACAAATGTAGCTCAATACAAACATTAGTCCATAGAGATTGTCATTAATTACTAAAACCATGCATGGGGGCAACCATGCACTTTCAATTATGATATTAAAAAAATCTAAGAGATGACAGAAATTACAAGATCAATAGCTGCTATTCACTCTGGCATTAATCCTAGACATTTCCCTGGCGCATGATCTCTTGTCGAAAGAGTTAGGATCCTCTACCAATTTTCACTGAAAATTCCAAATGACTGTCAATATAAGAAAATATGGGGAAAGTACATGGTACTAACCAGTGGGTATACAAAAGGACCAGTGCTTAAAAATACTTACATGATAAATACGGAAAAAAGATCTAGGTGATGAAACAAAAAATATAGATGATGAACTTTAAATCTAGGTGTTGAACCAAAATCTAGCGATGAACCGAAGATATAGGCGATGAACCGAAAAAATAGACGATAAACCGAAAGTATATGCGATGAACCAAAAAATCTAGGTGATGAACCAAAAATCTAGGTGGTGAACCGAAAAATTTGGGCGGTGAATAAAAGCCTAAGCGATGAACCTTAGAGAAAATAGGGGATGAACCAAAAATTCTAGACGATGAACCAAAAAATCTAGACGATGAACTTAAAAAATATAGGGGATGAACCGAAAATTCTACACGATGAACCGAAAATCTAGACGATTAACCGAAAAACTAGGTGATGAACCGGAAAATCTAGATGACGAACCGAACACTAGGTTAAGAACGAAAAATCTAGGCGACGAACTGAAAAATCTAGGCAATGAACCGAAAATCTAGTAGGTGAACAAAAAAACTAATCAATGAACCAAAAAAATATCTAGACGATGAACCAACAAACTAGCACAATGAACCGAAAAAGATCTAGGTGATGAACCAAAAAAATCTATATTTTGAACCTTAAATCTAGGTGTTGAACAAAAATCTAGCAATAAACCGAAGATATAGGAGATGAGCCGAAATATAGGCGATAAACCGAAAGTATATGCGATGAACCGAAAATCTACGTGATGAACCAAAAAAATCTAGGCGGTGAACCGAAAAATCTAGACGGTGAACCAAAAAAATAATCGATGAACCGAAAATATCTAGTTGATGAACAATAAATCTGGGTTGATGAACCGAAGAATATCTAGGTTGATAAACCTTAAATCTAGGTGATAAAAAAAGATTGAACAAAAAAGTAATAAAAAACATGATATATGTAGGGGATGAACCGAATAATCTAGACGATGAACTTTAGAAAATATAGGGGATGAATCGAAAAATTCTAGACGATAAACCAAAAAATAGGGAAATCTTGGTTGATGGACCTTAAACCTAGGTGATGAACAAAAAATAGAGTAAAAATATGATATACGTAGGGGATGAACCAAAAAATCTAGATGATGAACCTTAAAAATATAGGGGATGAACTGAAATTCTAGAGGATGAACCTTAAAAAATATAGGGGGATAAACCGAAATTCTAGACGATGAACCGAAAATCTAGACGATGAACCAAAAAACTAGACGATAAAACCAAAAAAAAGTGAACAAAAATATATCTAATGCGATGATTCCAAAACCTAGATTATAAAAACAGTTGCCTTCCACTGCATGAGGTGAGCACTTGGTCAGAACTATGTACACATGCAAAATAACAAAGTTGTTTCCGGCGTTAGACAACAGCGAAAAATTATGATATTAAAAAAAATCTAAGAGATGACAGAAATTACAAGATCAATAGCTGCTATTCACTCTGGCATTAATCCTAGACATTTCCCTTGCGCATGATCTCTTGTCGAAAGAGTTAGGATCCTCTACCAATATATGTAGGGGATGAACCGAATAATCTAGACGATGAACTTTAGAAAATATAGGGGATGAATCGAAAAATTCTAGATGATAAACCAAAAAATAGGGAAATCTTGGTTGATGGACCTTAAACCTAGGTGATGAACAAAAAATAGAGTAAAAATATGATATACGTAGGGGATGAACCAAAAAATCTAGATGATGAACCTTAAAAATATAGGGGATGAACTGAAATTCTAGAGGATGAACCTTAAAAAATATAGGGGGATGAACCGAAATTCTAGACGATGAACCAAAAATCTAAATTATGAACAAAAAAAGCTAGGTGATGAACTGAAAAGGAGTGAATATAGAAATATATAGCCGATGAACCGTAAAAACTAGGTGACGATCCGTAAAAATCTAGACGATGAACCGTAAAAATCTAGACGATAAAACCAAATAAAATGAACAAATTAAAAAGAGTAGTGAAACAAATATATCTAATGCGGGTGATGAACATAATACATACGACGATAAAACCAAAAAAAGTGAACAGAAATATATCTAATGCGATGATTCCAAAACCTAGATTATAAAAACAGTTGTCTTCCACTACATGAGGTGAGCACTTGGTCAGAACTATGTACACATGCAAAATAACAAAGTTGTTTCCGGCGTTAGACAACAGGGAAAAATTATGATATTAAAAAAATCTAAGAGATGACAGAAATTACAAGATCAATAGCTGCTATTCAATCTGGCATTAATCCTAGACATTTCCCTTGCGCATGATCTCTTGTCGAAAGAGTTAGGATCCTCTACCAATTTTCCCTGAAAATTCCCAATGACTGTCAATATAAGAAAATATGGGGAAAGTACATGGTACTAACCAGTGGGTATACAAAAGGATCAGTGCTTATACTTACAGATAAATACGGAAAAAAGATGTACTTGGAACATTTATCCTTCTCCTCATGATTTGAGATGATTTGTCCTTCTCCTTATGATTTGACATGATCCCATACGCGCACATGACCTCCTCAGAAACATCACCCCGTGGTTTGTATGAGTTGTGAAAATGCGCGTACGAAACAGTGAAGTCACCAAAATCGATGACGGTCGGGCTTATTCTCACTGCCAGATATTAAAAAAGGAGGAATAAATAAGCTACACCCTATGCTAGATAAGATGTATAAAAAAAAGATGATAGAAATGAACAAGGTACTAAACAAAAAAAGGTTGGACAAACAACTTACAGTTTCCTTGGGTTGAAGTACTTGTTCACGATGTACTTCATGTTGAAAGATTCAATATCTGCATCAACTTTCACGTTCCTTGACATGCCAGGGCCAGGAGGGAAATCTTTACAGGCACGTTTTTCCTATTCCTCTTATCCAGGGTGCTTGCACCAGTTTTTGGTTCATGAATTATGAGTTGTTCCATTGTAGGGGTGGCTATGTATGAAGGAAAAATACAGGAGGAAAAAAATTAAAAAGATAGAATTGTATGGATAACCACAGAGGCTTAATACTGGTAGAAAATGCAAAATAAAAAGTAAAATACCTGCCATAGTACTGCTGGGTGGTGCTGGGGATGCGTTAAGAACCAACCCTAGGTCTGTTCCATGTATTCCTTCGGGTGAAGAAGTGATAGGTCTCGAGCTGACAACACTATTCTCGAATTCGGCAGCAATTGTTTCTTCATGCAAAAAAAAAAAAACAGAAAACAAAGAATGGTATTAGTGAAAAAGAAAAAAGCAAGAACTATACATTGAGATCCACAAAATAACTTCCAGATGTATGAAAAAATGAAAAATGGCATACAGACCTTGGTTATCTGTGGTTGTCCGGTCATGAGCAAAGAAGATTTCAGTACCTGTTTCTTGGCAATTGGAACCAGAAGAAGCTTCAACAAAATGGATGACAACATTTAAAAAAAGACTAGAAGAACCCCCACAACAATTAGGTTTTAAAAAGACTAGAAGAACTATCCCGAAGCTACAAAAAAAAATTCAGCAGAAGAACTACCACCCCCTTGAAAGCTCAATCCGTTGAGCTCATACATAAAGTAGACCGCAAAACAACACCAATTAAAATTTACAGGATTGAGGTGATCTACAAAGTATAGCCTAGATCTCGGATACCTAACCGCATAATCGAATCATATGAATCGACGAGAAAATGCAAATTAGGGTTTCCGTCGAGTCAATCACGGAGGGCGAGAAGAAAAATCGACGAACCTGTTGCCGCCATGTACGGACGAGGAGATGATGGCCACTACGATTTAGATCGGCGAGAGAAACTCTAGGGACGGTGACGGGGGGAGAGGGAAGGAGGAAGAAGAGAGACCGCCTCTGCCGCACGGGAGAGAGGAAGAATAGAACGGGGACACGACGAAGCAGTGAAGAAGTCAGAAAAACGGGTCGGCCCAGTAAACTCCACTGGGGATGTGCTGTGTTTGCGTTTTGGTGCTATTCATTACAAAGGGCATCGAATAGGATTTGCCCGTGAATTGATATATCTGGCTCGGCTCCTCACCGTCCGGGGGCCGAATTTGTTTCCTGGTCGGATTTCGATCGAACAATGCCGCAGGAACGGACGGCCCGTGTAGCATGTGCGTCCTTTCCGTGTCGTGCAGCTATTATGGGAGAGGGAGTACTAGTTCTCGTGAACTAATATCTACATTCATGCTGTAGTTGTTTCTTTCTACAAGCAGCCTGGTGAATGGAAATTTGTGATGAAATGTAATGTTCGGTGAAGTTATTAATTATGCAATTGGGTTGGGACACTGAAGCTACTGTTGCAGCAAGCACATGGCTGGCAATTTGTTGGCGGTTTCATGTTTCGATTAGGCTCGTGAATCCCTGGCTGTGCTCCACATACAAGAAATTGTTGTTTGGGCTATGCACAAAAACTCTTGTGCCCTACTCGCTGCAGGCAGAAATCCATCATACTTATACTTGCATGAATGAATGCTCTAAATAGATAGCAGTGACAGGCCTACTAAGACAACAACCAACTGCCGGCACAATCGGTTGCTAGTGGTGGAAAATCACACAAACACGCGCACACACAATGCAAAAATATATCTCGACCTCAGTGAAACTGAATCTCAAGACTCGTGGAATATAGTGTGCATCAACCAACATATTGACTGCGTAGGTGCTGCATTGTTCAAGACAACAAAAATCAATTTCTGCTGCCTCTCTAACATCCAAGGGGCCACCTTCTAGCCTTGTTCCATTCCCACTCTTAGAGACCATGAAGCCCACAAAACACGCCCCTGGTCTTCTGTCCATTGGCAGAGTCCGGATCCAGGTGACAAATGAAGGGCATCTCCAGCCCCATAGACCCGCACGGTCGGATCTGCTGCAACACCCTGTCCTTGTCATTCCCACAGACAAACCCGCGACCCTTCGGGTGCAAGATGTCCAAGTGACCACGACAGAACGCGCAGCTCTTCCAGTACTGGCCAAGAGGCTCTTCTGCAACCATATATGCACCATCAATCATACCATACCAATCGGTTAACAGGAAATAAGTTCATATTTAAAACACATACCGATGATGGTGCATGCTTCAACGGTGGGGATAGAGCAAGGGAGGGGCAAGGAGAAGGGGCCGCAGCTACTGGGTGGCTTCTCGGCTCCTGGGACTGGTGGTGACAGGTGCGAGCACACGGAGTTGCTGCTGCTTGGTGGCTTCTGAGCTCCTAGGACTGCTTCCGAGCAGACAGAGCTGCTGCTTGGTGGCTTCTCAGCTACTGGGAGTGCTGGTGACAGGTCCAAGCACACAGAGCTGCTGCTGGGTGGCTTCTCAGCTCCTGGGAATGCTGGTGACAGGTCTGAGCACACGGAGCTGTTGCTGGGTGGGTTCTTAGCTCTGCTGGGTCGCTTCTTAGCTCTGCTGGTGGGCTTCTTAGCTTCTGGGACTGCTGGTGACAGGTGCGAGCACACGGAGCTGCTGCTGAGGGACCAATTAGCTCCTGAGACTGCTGGTGGCAGGTTCGAGCCTCCGAACGATGACTTGTAATAAACCTCAGCAAAGAAGCGCTTGATCTTTTTGGTCTTGCGGCAGCGAGCCCAGAAGTTGACGTGATACCACATATGGCCCCTGAAAAAAGCCTTGGCTTGCATCAGAGGCTTCACAGCATCAAACTCTTCACCCTGCAGGCAGGCAGGCAGGCAGAGATCGATATGTCATTTGCTTCAAAAAAAAAAAGATTGATATGACATATATGTCAAACCATGCAGCTCGGGCCAGGAACTAATTGGGATGAAATTGATTCAAGGACTAACTGAATTAATTTCAACTTGAATGAAGAAGCGGACATACTGGGTGTTTGGCATTGTAATGGTGGAGAGCATAGCGGACGTGGCGGATGATGGCAAAGTCACGCTCCCTGCATCCAACACAAATTTGATTGATTAGTTATTTGTTCAATTGGTGCATGAAAAAAAAAACTCTTGACTGAATGTTCCCTGTCATGCATGTCTTACACTCTTACATGTAGAAATACTTATACATTGTCTTACATATTGTTGTCTCTCCCAGCAAAGTTGCTTTAGGCTTTTGGACCATGCATGCCGTTGTCATAAAGAAGCACAATGAACACATTATGTAACATTGTGAAACAAAATGCTTCCAAGGCTATCTTGTAATTTGCTAGACTTATGAAAAAAATTGTGCACAGATGACTTGCCATTGTCTAGTAACAGGATCGGACACCGGAAGTAGTACTATACGTATTCAATCCATTCTATTTTTATGTAGCACATTGATGGATCTCTCTGCCTTATGATAGGATTTCTATACTGATATATCGATGATATGGCTATCACTGCGTGCCAAACAAACTGATTGGGGGAGTCTGGGAGAGTATGCCTAGGGGATAATACTCATTAAAAACACTACAAGGCCTCAAGGAAAACACACTAGGGTTTGGTGGATAAAATCATAAAATACGCGGGGATCAATAGAATTTTGTGGACCGGGATTATCCCCATCCATCAATCCCTAATAACACTCCGTAAGGTACCAAACAAGGCTCGATCGTGGTGTATGTAATGTACCCTTCAGATTGCCGAGGACGACGAAACTTGAAGTCATGCTGGTGGTCGCGCAAATAGTTGTGCAGACGTAGCTGCTCCTCACGGGAGAGTTGCGGGATCAGGTCCTCCAACGCCGGCGGCGTCCACGGCTCCCGTCCGAAGGCCAAAACTTCTCGTGCCGCCGATCCAGTCATCATTGAGCGAAGGTGGTCTGTGGAAGGAGGAATTTATTTAGTCAGATTGAAACAAGAGAAATCGGCATGGGCAATCATCAACTCCGAAACAAACAAACCCTAAGGTACAATGAATAGAGGTTACCCGGCTTAGAAGCGTCGGTTCAGACAGTTGAGGCCGGCGAGAATCGCCTGCGTCGTCAGAGGGAGGAGATCTCTCTATGCTGGTGGAGCGGTGGAGATCTGAGAGCCGATTAATCCCCTTATTAGGAGAGGGGCGGGGCCGCGGGGGTGGGGGACGGGAGGCGGAGGCGGAGAAAGATCCGTGCTGGTGAATCGGGCTTGCCTCTCTTGTTTCCGGTCGGACCGGCATCGAATCGAACGGGCCGGCCCGGCACGCCACGGCTCGTTAGGCAATCGTGCCGTGTCGAGCCGGCCCACGGAACTTCAATTCATGCACGGCGGCCTGATAACGGCCCGGCCGGCACGTCAATCACGGCTCAGTTATCAGAAATACGGCCCCGATAGGTTTAAATACGGTCAAAAAACTAAAAAAAAAATGTAAAAATAGGTACACAAAATAAAAACTAATCGTGCCATGGCGGGCCGGCCCGCGTGTCTCAGATCGAAGGCCGGCCCGGGCACTACCAGGCCCGTGCCGCGGCACAGCCCGTTTCGTCCCGTGCCATGCCCGGGCCGGGCCAAAATCGCCGTGCCTCGTGCCGGCCCGTTTGACCCGGCCCAGTTGGCCAGCTATAGTCCCGAGTCTCTTGGGGTGTATTTGGTTCTGGAATTGAGTGGAACGGAATGGAACCGTTCCACACCCAGAACCCATTTTTGCGTTTGGTTGGAAAGTAGAACGGAATGAGGTGGTTCTGAGAAACAGAATATTCTCGCTAGATCCGGAACGCACTCGTCCGGCCAAATCGGTCGTACCGAGTGGAACGGGCTGCTCTCTCTGACTAATCCCTCTCTCCCTCGCTAATAACCTCTCTCTCGAGTGGAACAGCCGGACGGAGCACGGGCGGCCGCGACGGCGCCGGTCGGAGAAAGGGCCGGCCGCGGCGGTGCCGGGTAGAGCAAGGACGGCCGCGGCGCCGCCGGGCGGAGCAAGGGCCGGTCACGGCGTCGCCAGGCGGAGCAAGGGCCGGCCGCGGCGGCGCCGGTCGGAGCAAGGCCGGCCGCGGCGATGCCGGGCAGAGCAAGGGCGGTTGCGCGCCAGCACGGGCGGACGCGGCGGCGCCGGGCGGAGCAAGGGCTGGCGACGGCGGTGCCGGCGACGTGCCACACCCCGAGCCCCAGCTCCCGGAGCATCTCGGCCGTGGAATGGAACTGTGCTAAAAAATTAATTGCTAATTTAATTGCTATAATCCTAAATTAGTGCTAAAAATTGTTTTAATAACGGATTATACGTTGATTGTATTTCTTATGAAACTACATTAGAGGCATTCCATTCCACCTCATTTTTCCAACCGGACACCGAAATGGAATAGAACCGTGACATTCCACCCACGTGGAATGTCACCGTTACATTCCATTCCACTCGGTTCCGAAACCGAACACACCCCAAGGTAATTCCTATTCTACGCTCGTTGCGATGACTATCGACAAAACAGAGCAATTCCCATTTGGCGAGTATTTTCATTTTTCTGCTTTTTTATCTTTTTCTTCTCTGTTTTTTCTTTTTCTGTTTCCTTTCCTTTTCTGTTATTTTATTTTTCTTTTTATCACCGAAATTTTACGTTCACTTTTCAAATAATTTAAAAATAGTTTCGTTCACCGAAATTTTATGTTCACTTTAAATATCGTTCGAAAATAGTTTCTATTCACCAATATTTCTGTTCACTTTTAGAATCATTCAAAAACAGTTTCCGTTCACCGATATTTTTATGTGCACTTTAAATATCGTTCAAAAATATTTTCTGTTCGTCGATATTTTCAGTTCACTTTTAAAATTGTTCAAAAATAATTTCTATTCACCGATATTTTGTGTTAACTTTAAAAAATGGTGGAAATAGTTTCCGTTCACCGACATTTTCTTTTCAAATTTAAAATGTTCAATTTTGAAAAAAAAATAGCATTGAAAATTGTTCAATATTAAAATTTGTTCGATTTTAAGAAATGTTGAAATTTGAAAATTGTTCACTTGAAAACTGTTCAGTTTTAAAAAATTGTTTGAAATTCAAATTTTAAAAACGATTAAATTTGACAAAAATTGGGATGTTACTCGTCCCCGAGATTCAGAGTGGCTAGAAAGAAAGATGGGTTTAGGATCTACGTTTTTTAAACAACTGGGTGGGCTACCACCCTTAAAAGAACTTTTGTAGACAGTCTTGAATGCTTGACTTTAAACAGGGCACACATCGGCGATTCTTGAATCCTTGTTCGGTCAAATTTTATCTTCGGTTGTTTGAGTTTATGCTTCATCCTCTCTATTCCATAGATATAGCCTGTACCAGCTCTTCATAAGGATTTGGTGATTCTTTTCATCCTTGGATGATAAATTGTGATCCATATATTGTAAGCTTCATTTCCAATATTTAGGTGTCTCTTCAAGTAACTTTGGATAGTATTCTCTTTAATATGGCCTGAAATATTATGTCCTCCATCCACGTGATGTCTTAGGCAATCTTTCTTCTCAAGGTTGGCATCTTTCAGTGCAACAATGCGTCGATTCTAACGGAACTCTCATGGTGGGTCAAAACTTTCATCGTTGGATCTCTTCTTCTTCACGAGAGTTGTGGTTTATCCTCACCGAATATCTTATGTTTTGGCAACTTTTGCCTCACATAGGATTATAATATTCCGGTGGTTCCGGCTTATCCACGTCGTCTCTCTTATAGGTATTTCACTCAGATTTACCAATACAAATAGTGAGGGGAATAACATGAGTAGTAGGAATGGTGATCAGTCCATCCTGCACCCGTATCATTTCCTCAATATGTAGATAGGTGAATCACGTAATCTATCTCTTGGGCATCCTCACTTGTCTGGCAGAAAGTTTCCCCTCTGCAAGACAACCTGAACTAAACTATCGCTCCTTTAAAAAAAAACTATTGGGTTGCGTAGGCTCCTGCACACGTTAGCTCACAAGCTAAAGCTTGTTTTCTAATTCTTCTCCTTAGAAAACACGTCGGGTCGTCTTAGCTTGTCCATTTTCAGTGTCATGTCTTCATCCCTGATATGACGAACAGGATTCACTATAACATATAATTTTTCAAAAAAGGTTTGGCATACTAGAGTCGACACAAGCTTCATTCATCCTCACAAATTATGGTTATTACATCGACATTACACCACTCTTACATCATAGTACTTATTCTTCCACTTACATATTACTATTGGCATTTATTACATCCTCAGAACATTTCCATTGACTATGGTCCTTCTTCTTGGCAAAACTCCTCATGAAAACTCAGTTGGTTTCTTTGCTTCTTGATTTAAACTGATATCTGATCCGCTTCTTTTCTATTGTGGTGAGTGTGACAACTTTACTAGCATGATCTATCTGACCTTCATAGCATCACATCCATTCATTGCCTATGATTATATCAAATCCTTGCAAGTCTAGCACAAACAACTCGCTTGGAAACTTGTGTGTCTCAAATTCCAAGGTCATGTTTTGGCATACCGCGTTTGCTGGTCTCTTCCCTTCTGTAGAGCTTACTCTGATGGGTCTTCTAATCCCTTGATAGGATATCTTATTTTTACTCACAAAGTATTTTGATACGAATGAATGTGTAGCCTCAACATCGAAAAGTACTAGTGCAGAACATGAGTTGATCAACAATTCTTCAATAACTGGGTTTGGTCTCTTGAGAACTCTCTCAATGTTTATAGAAAACACATGTCCCTTTCGAAATTGAGTTGGCTTGGTCCCAATACTAATCTTCTTTTGTGGACAGTCCCAAGAATAGTGTCCCATTTTCTTGCATTTGCAGCACTCCACCCGGCTGAGGTCTTTCCTGTTGGGTTTGGGGTGAATGTTCTGACTACTGTTTTCTCCCATGATGTGCTCATCTCCGATGTCATAAACTTATTTAATATGGACGGGGCTATAATGGTCATGGTCGATGTGGTGGTCATTTTCTCCATGAAGGTCATGTCCATCAATAATATGACAATGGTGGTTGTGGTCTTCATGATGGTCGAACTCAAAATGAACACATTCATCATTTGGAGTGTGCCATTCTTGCTATGATTATGAGTTATGCTTTTCCAACTAAGCTTTCGCTTCTTGTTCGCAACTTGCTTCAGTTTGCTTTCCAAGACTACAACTTGGTCGACCAATGACTGGTAGTCGGGAGTATAGGCAACTGTCAATAGAATGGATAGTTCATCATTCAGACTATTTAGAAACTTCTTCTTCTTGGTATCTATATCAAAATCATCCGGTGTGTAGCGCGCTAGATTATTGAACTCATTCATGTATTCTATCACATTTCGGTCATCTTGTCGAAACTCGAAAAATTCTTCCCTCTTTAGTTTCATCACTCCAGATGAAATATGTGCAGCACAGAATCCTTGTTGGAACAAATCTCATGTCATATCTTCTAGGGGGTGTATGATCTGGTAGTTTTCCCACCAGTCTGCTGCAGGTCCTTCTAGCAGATGTGCCGCAAATCTAACCTTCTCAGCATCTGTGCATCCGATGGTCACTAAATCCTTATTCACTTAACGTAGCCAATCATCGGCCAAAATAGGTTCTGCAGTTCTTGAGAACTTTTATGGTCGAAGCTTTAAGAATATGATCAACATATCCACTTGAGATGGAGGTGGTGCTGGAATGTCCTTGTTGTCTTCTTGGTTTTGGGTCATCAGCTGATTCAGCTTCTTCTGTGCATCTAGTAACTATTGTAGTGCAGGTATCACCGGGTTGTTGGAATTTGGATGGGACATCTGTTTAGTTTAGCATGGATGAGTAGAGATAGAGGGATACTAAGAGAGAGAACTCCTACCCAACAAGCAGATCAAGACAGTTTATCTTACAAACAAATTCTAACAAACATTCATCACTCCAAACAACATAATCAGAAAACAACCTAGTATTGTCATAATAACTAAGTATGATCAATACACTATCACGTTATCGTTGTTCTAGCAAGGTAACTAAAGTGGTGGTCTCATCTATCTCTTTCTGGAATTTCTTCAAGTTCTTGTTTGACCATCAATGTAGCACATCTATCTTGTGGTGATCTTCATCGGTCTAACATCACTTGAGTTGTATCCACCATTAAGGGGCATTTTATATGAGGTAAGATGTCTTAGAAAATGAACAGTAGATGAGAGTATGAGAAAAGATAACTTGCAAATATTTTCTTTAGAATAAGATAGATTTCAATTCTAAGTCTTTTCCTAGATCTAATCCAAACCTAGGGTTTCGAACCTACAGGCAACACAGTGCTCTGATACCATCTGTAGCGATCCTGCCCTTTTAAAATAGGCCAGAATCCCTGTGTTATTGTGCTAGTCCCTGGATCGATAGTGGGTTCATGCCCCCTTTTGTTCCTGGGCACGAGTGACAGAAACGTCTAAGGGCGAGGGTGTGCTGTTGCTACTAAGGATAAAACAACAATGTTAGTGTCTTATTAGATATTGATATTGCTTACATCATGCACTTTACTTAATGCAATTGTCTGTTGCTTGCAACTGAATACCGTTAGGTGATAGGCTGGATAGCGATCCTGCGGTGGACTATTTAGACAAAGATGCAGTTGGACTCAATGGTCTTTGTTCATTGTCGTGATGCCTTTATAAATATTATTTTGCTCATTTTTTCATAGCTAAATTCAGTTCGTGTTGTAATACTGTCAATTGCCCAACTGTAATTGGTGTACCCATCACATGCTTGTTCTGTTTGCTTTAGAGACTCTGCTAATGAACCCATGGCCCCCGGTCCATCTTTTTACATTGTTTACAACTTCATTTACTTGCTTTTCATCATCATTCACCCACTGGTCACTTTTATATTATTCACTATTCCATCATACAATTAACCACTTTGTGTTCTGCGAGACCGGAGAGATTGACAACCTCTCCGCCGTTGGGGGCAAAGTAATTGGTTGAGTGTGTACAGGTCCACGTCTGTTGAAGGTTAAGTGCCAAAGATCTTCAACATTCACCTCGTTGTTGATTTCAAAGTCCTATTGGTTTGATAAACCTCGGTTCTTAATTGAGGGAAAACTGTTATGCTTGCTACATATCACCGCCTTCGCATGGGGCAAAGACCCAACACCATCAACAGCAATCAGGAATTTTTATGGCGCCGTTGCCGGGGAGTTTGGAGCTACAGCAAGGGGAGTCTCATACTCTCAATCACTTTACTTTGTTTTTGTCTTGCTTGTTTTCTTTCTCGTTTAGCTTATTTACTCGTTGCAAAATTATAAAACACAAAAAATTAGTGTAGTCTTTATTCCTGTCTTGTTAGCTTGCTTTATCATTATGTCTAGCTTTGCCACTCTTGATATGCCTCTCTTGGCCGAATTCTTCACCTTCAAACAAAAGGGTGGAGAGAGTTTAAAAAATGCTTGGGATAGAATTTCAGAAATACATAAAAAAATCCAACCCATGCTTGCAATGTGTGTTTTATTGAGATGCTTTTACTATGGATTATCCGATGCTTGTAAGCATGCTTTGGATGTTATTACTGGAGGAAACTTTCTTGAAATTGATGAATATGAATCTCTTATAATTATAAATGGTTTGGTTGTCTTTCCCATGCATGAGAAAATTGATGGAATACTTGATAAACTGGATGGTATAGAGAATATTTTGAGTAATCTGAATTTAAATGGAATAGAAAAGATCACTAAAAATTATCAAATTCTTGAAATAGATAGAGATTGGGAACCCTACATTCCTATTGAAATACATAATCAAAGGTTCCTTGCCTATTGTGATGTTGGTTCTATGATGTCAACTATGCCTAGAATGGTTTTTGATACTATGAATTTTGGAGACTTGTTTGATTACCCTTTTTGTCACTCTCATCCCGATGGTAGCTCTTTAAACATTCATAAGAGATTTAATGAAGTCATTTTCACATTTAAAAATAAGACTACTTTGGTTGATTTCTTGGTTCTAGAGTCAAATGCTCAAACTAATATAGTTCTTCGAAGGTCTTTTCTTCGTTCTGTTGGAGCTTTTATTGACATGAGAAAGGGTTTTATACGCTTTCACTCTCCCATTAAGGGTAACTTTACCTTTTCCCTAAAAGAGAGGGAAGTGCTTATTGAGGGAAAGGTTGCAATGGATATTGAGAAAACTTGATATTTGACATTGCGGCTAGCTAAAAGACGTTAAAGAAAAGCCTTGTTGAGAGGCAACCCATCTTTTACTTTCAGTTTGCTTTTTCTTTTTCTTGAGTCATGGAGTTGTTGCTACTACAGCAACTTCATTTTATCTTTTTATTTTTGGTTTTTGTGCCAAGTTTAGCCTCTAATGCATTGAAAGTGCGAGGTGTTGTTTTGCTGTCCAGAAACAGATTTCTATTCTATACTGTACGGAAATCTAAAAATCACCTGAATCTTATATTTTCCTGAAATTTTTGGAAAGCGAACCAGATAATTTTATCTATCATTCGTTAGTTTTGAGTTTTCTGATTTGAGCTACATAAGTGCCTCGAAAAATTCGATCTTTACAGACTGTTCAGTTTTTGACAGATTCTGCATTTTATTTTGTATTGTCTCTTTACAACCGTCTTACGGGACACTCTTGAGGGAGAGTGTCACATTGAGGCAAAGTAAACAGTAGCTAATGCCTAATGAATTTGGTTGCAATTGGTATTGAGTTGAACTTATGTATCTTTTTAATTTAAGAGCACTAACCCTCTAATCAGTTTATGAGAAGTTTTGTGTGAAGTGAGTTTTTAAGTTCCGAAGGAGAGGAATATGAAGAAATTGAGGATGGACAAAAGCTCAAGCTTGGGGATTCCCCCATGGCACCCCCACTGAAATTCAAGAACCATCAAGCGTCAAAGCTTGGGGATGCCCAAGGCATCCCCTCCTCTTCATCGAGTATCATAAGGTCGTCTTCGTTGAACTTCGTTTTTATCACTTTACATATTATGTGCTATGCTTGGAGCACATTTTTACTTTCAGTTTTGTTTATTTTCTCTTTTTTCTGGTCATATGCTTGTTGGATCCTTGCTTTATTTTGTGTGGGAGAGAGACACTCTCCGTTTTTTCAATTAAATACTCCTTTGCTTCGCTTATATCTTTTGAGTATTCTTAGCTACTGCCTGTTTGTTTGCTAATAAGCTCTCGCTTTTAGATTTTATTTTGTTTATGAGCTGCTAGTTGATATGTTAAACTCTCTTGTGCTTCACTTATATCTGTTGGTGAGTTGTTGTGAAAAATTGCTTGAACTATCAAAAGTCGCAAAATGTTGTTCGTGTGATAATTGGAATAAAATGAAATCCTGCATAGTCTTGTAGATCATTGTGTGGATACTTGATGCTTCTTAATTGTTTTGAGATAATTAGGATGAACGCTTAAACTTGCTGGTTATTTGAGTGAAATTGATTAGTAAAGAAATACAGTTAATGCTTGAAATCATGTGGTTTAGCGTAATTGTTAATTCATAGAGCTAATATTTCCATCAAAAGAATTGTTTGGTTAACAAGGGAGACGATGTAGAGTTTTTGTGGTTATGATAGGCTAATGTCTTATGTTACTTTGCGACCGGTTAATATTAGATGTTTGCTTCAAACACCCCATTTGCTAGCCCAAAAATTCGTACTGAGCGTATGGTTCGCTCGTGCATCCAAATCCCCAAAACCAAACTATCTCGCCATTTGTGTCCAACATATCTACCTATGCATGGTATTTCCTACCATTCCAAGTAAATTTGTCATGTGCTACCTTTAAACCTTCAAAATACTCCATTTTGTGCCTCTGTTTTTAAGCTCATGAGGGAGCAGTAGAGAGATAGATATAACTTGTGACGATCAAGGTAATTTCCCCCTTTCACCCGATGTCGATGGATTACGTCTTCACTTGAATCAACCCGATAGCAGGCTTAAGCTAAAATATAAATATCACCAACCAATTCTCCTCAGCGCAATGCAAAACTAAGAAATCAGCCCAAACATTGGACAGTTGTAAACCAAGGAGAAGGAAGAGCGTACTCGCTCCTCCAAAAACCTACCGCTCTCAGAAGTCTAAAAGCCTTGCTTGTCATGGGGAACTAGATAGCTTCTCTGTTGTGAAGTCGTTGACGAAAGCACGCATGCCTCAAAATTGTTTTATTTCTGTTTTGAAACTAAAAGCTCTAGCACATAATTAATCCCTGCTTCCCTCTGGGAAGGGCCTTTCTTTTACTTTTAATGTTGAGTCAGTTTTCCTCTTCCTTCTATCTCCACCAAAAGCAAACATCTAGCATTGACCCTAGGTAGCATTGAACATATTACATTGTCATGATTAAGCATGAGCCTTTATATTGACTTTACCGCTGGAAGTTGAAGCTTTTGCTAATACTTACATATTCTTTGTTTTGATTCTCAAACACTTTTGTTATGGAATTATTATCCTTGTGAATTAATCAAATATGTGAATCTCATTGTTTTCATGTCTTTAACGTACTATTTATGAAAAAAGTTTTGCTTGAATGATTCAACTTGGTTAATCATTGCTTTCTTGTTATCAATTATATACAATTGTTTGGTATCACTTCATCCATATCATGTGTTTTACATTACTATCTTGATCAAAATCTTGTTGGTTGCATGTGATGATGGGATTGATGAGAGTGTTCTTCTCCCTCAACAACGCCAACAAGTACTCTTGATACCCTGAAAGGAAGATAATATATTAGGGATAGGTTGAGCCTCCAAGTGCAGAGTATGTAGAAGTGTTAGTTTTTCCCCAAGAAGGTGACTCGAGAGTTTAATATCGAACTCTCGGGGAATCAGTAGTGTGGTATTTATCTCCTTGTCCTTCTCTAGATTTCCTACAAACAAATAGATTGCTTTGTGCCCTCAACCTCACCAAGTGGTTGTCAAGCACAAGGTGTGAGAATTATATTAATATGATAATGAATGCAAAATAGTAAATAAATATGCAATGGTGGTGATAAATATGCAAGGATGATAGTAATGATGATGGATGGTATTTTTGGGGATTTTATATGTGAATGCAAGAAGTAAAAGTGTTTTTGTATTTTCTGATTTTAAAATGGCTGAATGTAAAAGGTGCTTAAAAGTGGTTGGAAAGGTGTTTCTTATGATTAAAAATGGACCGGGGTTCATGGTTTCACACATGCACTCTCTCTTTAATATAGTGTGGAAAATAAGTAGACATAGATTTAACATATGAGATTGCAAACAAGGTTAATGACATGCTACTAATTATATGGGCATCACGTCCTAACATAGAGACCTTTTGATTATTAGTCTCACTTATACTCCACCAAGATGTGAACTAAATCATGCACCTTAGTAATTAAGATAACATCAGAGTATAGCTTTAAGATCAATGACATGAAGTGAAAATAAACACATGATGGATCTAGTCTTAGGTAGAGGCATGTCACTCCTCCTACCCTTCAACATGGTATTTTGGTTTATCCCTAGTGAGGCAACAAAGTAAGGTAAACACCCAATGGATCATGATATTCAAGTTGTCAGCTTATCACTTCACCACCCCCGTTACTCCAACTAATGCACACGTTCCCCCACACACGCTCTCATAAACATGCTTGATCATAACAAGGATATAAGAACGGGGTACATAATATGCATCTACTTTCATAACTGAAATATAACATTGTAATCTCAACATATATTAACTCATAGAAAGATCCCCCACAATGGTAATACAACGGTGACCGTAATCATGCTCAGCAGCTCATACGGTGCTAATTAGTGAAGCTCAAGAGAGAGATACATATGCTACTGCCACAAACCCATAGTCCAGAGGTGGACTACTCCCTCTTCATCATGGAGACGGTGGAGATGTCGATGGAGAAGGTGGAGGCCTCTCCGGCAGGGCTCCGCCGAAGTTTTCCCCCTCCAATCTGCAACCTCCTGGTCTCTGTTTCTTGTTTCTCTCGTGTGGCGGCTCTCTCTTCGGAGAACGTCGGGGGGCTCTTTATATAGGCGTTTTTAGGTCACGAGGAAGCTTCTGGGCGAAGGATCAATGCAAACGGGGCCACGAGGGCTGATTGGGGTAGGCCCATGCGGCCTTGTACTGTAGCCACGTGGGACCCTCCCTTTTGGTCCTCCGGCCTCCGTTCGTTGACTTCTTTCGCTCCTAAATCTTCTCCTTCCAAAATAATGACCCCCGTAAATTTATAGCTCATTATGACGTCGTTAAGGTCGTGAAACAAATAAGGAAAGAAATAGGGGTTTTCTGCCTGCGCAGGATTAATTCCATAAAAAGGGGATATCATCATAAATTATCAAAAATCATTAAATAACAGTAATATTCCCCTTATATGATGCAAATATGAATGGAATATGACTATTATAGTGCAAAGTTCATGTATGCATTTTAGATGCATCAACATCCCCAAGCTTAACTCATGCTCGTCCTCGTGTATGAAAGTGATAAAACTAACATGAACTTTGCAATATAATCACAACATAGATATAAAAGATGATTGCTACTGCTACATAAAGTCAAATGATTCATTATTTCAAAGAAGTAGCAATATGCAAACAGTTTATAAAGTGATATCAAATATTCAAATGAAAAGATGATCAATGATAGTTCACAAAGTGCAACATATATAAGAGATAGTACTATGGCCATTCTTACTTTTGCATACTTGTGGTCCATAGAGTGTAGAAAATCTGAATGTAAAAGGTGGACACTTTGGAAATGATATATAAATAAGTAGACGTAAAGCATGCATGAGTTTCATCTATCCTCCAAACTATTCTACTTAAGTTATTGAATGCAATGGTAATACTTGGTGTCAAGCTCTCATTCCCCCATCATAGCATCTTGAATGATTAAAGTTTAAATGTGAAAGCACATATGAGTAGTGGCCTTGATAAAGTAAAGGTTAGATGTCTCATGCCCCTTGAATACAAGTGCCTACACCATGATTACTCAACTTGGGAAACAAAGCAAGTTTAAGTTATCTATCATTGTAAGTAATAATGGTATCATCAAGAGTCTCAACTGGGGTACCTCTTGTCCCATGATATGGATCAAGCCCATATCAAAACAACAAGACAAACAAACATATTGAACAATCTCAACACCCCTCTTTATTTACCGCTTGATATAGCTTTTTATTGTAGTGTGTATCACAGAGGGTTCAAAATAGCATGTAAGTAAATTTCCACCATGAATGATGCATGGCTTAGATTAGCGGCCCAGGTTTCTATCTAACCATTTATACAAACTCATTTAAACTTAACTCTATTCCCACATTTATTTCGTCATGATAGGCATCCATAGACAAAAGTACATGATATCAACTAAACAAATGATAAAACATGTTGAAAGCTTTGCATGTGACAGCACATATGGGCTAACTCCCAACCTTAAACATTTATCAAGCCACTATCTTCATAATATTAATCACAATGGTTCATCTTTTTGAATGCAATAAGAGTAAAGTGTGCATCAAGTTCGCGAGAGCTTTTTAACCAACTTTTACCATTACAATAAATAACATCTTCATTTTTATTTAGAGGTATAGATAACACAAATAACATGATAAACATACTTGGAATAGCATAAATCTAATAGGTAGATATGGTGGACTCACTGGAAAAACTTGGGCTGAAGGTGTTGGAAACAAGTTTTTACTTGTTGAAATTTTTGGGCTAGCAAAAGGGAGAAAGATGACCATCTAGATGCATGCATGAGTATCCATAGAACTAACTAATTCATGTCAAACAAAGTGAAATAACATACAACATCAAAACATGAATAAAAGATAGCTCACGATAAAGCATTTGCAAATTATTACTCATAAAGAGGCTCATGAATCATGCAACTATATGTGTCATTAAAAATCAACTTAGACATCCCTTTTCCCAATACAATAAAAGCATGTAAGATATTTCAACCCAAATTTCCAGTAGCATTCTCATATATAAAAGATAGTGTGGTGGTCTCACAAAATAAAAATCAAAGCAAAACAAACTAAAAGACGCTCCAAGTTTATGCGATAAAGTGCAATGATAGAAAAACAGAAGTTAGACGTGTGCAAACCGAGAGTGTTTTGGTTCAGTGGGGATGTTCACATCCCCAAGCTTATGGTTTTCACCATCCTTGGATAACTCATGGTGCATCTCCTCCAATCCCTGTGAAAAAACTTCAAAACACAATTTCTCCCATCTCTTTTCTGTGGGGTGATATTAGTAGAGATAAATAAACAAGTTTATTGCTGCATATAATCCATGGATTAAAATTCATATTAATGACCAGAGAATGTATAATGTTGTATGCCTACTCATAAACTCAATTGGATCAACTCAATAGTTCAAACTATGCATAAAACAATATGGGACAGAATCTGTCCAGAAAAACAGCAGCAGCAAAACGTATTTTTATGTCCTACTTAAACTTGTCTAAAAAATCTGAAAAAATTCAGGCATACATAGGATGAAAAGTTTCAGTTACAGTAAAAATCTCAGCTAATTCGGAGTTACAGAATAATAATGAAAAATCAAACCGTGCACAGACTCTGTGCAGGAATAAAATCTCCGACTTAGAAATAGCAACTTTTTCAAACCAAAATGGGTAAACTTGGCACTTTATTAAAAATTCCAGAAACTAAACTAAGAAAAAATCTCTTGTTACAGCAAGAGGACACAAAGAAAATCCAAATAAAAACAACCGGGTTGCCTCCTGTAAAGCGCTTTCTTTATAGCCATATAGCTAGGCTTACTTACTTGTTGTTTTACCGAAGATGAAGCTCATGAGGGAGCTTAAAATTTGTTCCCTTCTTCCTTGGGAAGTGTTCCATGCATAATACCAGGATCCCATGGTGCTCTCAAGCCGATGAAAATAATTTTCAAGTTGAAACCTAGTAGAGAGAAAAACAAAACACACAAGTAATAACAACGAAGTCTAACTTTCTTTCGATGCATTGGCATTTTGTATATGAATGAATCACAATAAATAGAAGTTTTCCAATGCATATTAACAATAGTTACTTGCATCCCATAATTATTAGTAGCATACAGAGGGTTCTCTTCATCTCCTCTTTCATAATAGTTGTAAGTAGAAGAAATAAATTCAACCATAGAACCACAAGAATCATTCAACTTAGATAATATAGGCACATAAAGAGGATCATTAAATTTATTTTGGAATTCATTAGCATGCTTCCCTCTTTCAAAATAATTATTAAGATCAATATAAAGTTTAATATCATGGTTGCAACAAATATTTGGAACTAAAGATAATTGCAAACCACATAAGTATTTCTCAACATAAGCAAATTTCTCCTCCATGGTGTAACTAGGAGAATTTAAGAACAAAGTAGGACTCTCATGAGCAAGAGTACCATCACAAACTGCAAGTATATCATTTTTATCCTCACATAAATTTGTAACAACTTCTAAACATTGAGGATTATCAATAAGCATAGGATCATCATCTAAAGCATTATCATATAGCATATTTAAACAACACTCCTCATTATCATTAATAAGTTCACTAGTAGCATCATTAAAAAGTAAAGGAGTTTGAGTGCTACTATCAAATGTTGATGGTGAAGTTGGGAGATCCAACTCTTACCCAAGCTTAGGTTGGAACATATCCATTTCAATCTCCTCTTCACATTCTTCCTCTTCCAAGCTTATGTTTTTATCATCCTCTTCCTGCAAAATATTAGTACTTTCCATGGAAGCAAGAATTATTTCTTTAACATAAACATTGTCACTAAATTCTTTTTTGCAAAGTTGAAGAATAATAGAAATGTGTCCTTTCATTATACGATCTTCATGACTAGTTGCAAAAAATTTATCAATAAGAAAGTCTATTTCATGGGCTCCAACATAAGCAACATATTTCTCAACTTGTTCTATATCAGGGCATGAAAATTTATTTTCACGATAACAAGCAATTAGAGGATCACTGTTGTGCTTACATTGATAGGGAGAGTGTTTATAGTCTTGTCTAAAGCAGCAAGTTGCATCGTGTAATTCACAAAACTCAATAGCCATATCATCGAGATGTTCAAGTAATTCAAGCATTCTATTTCCTTCTTTGGTTGATCGATATTCATAGTAAGCTCCCATAGTTTTGACATAACCATTAGGTATAGAGATATAAGAAAGTTTCTCCATATTATAACACACATTTTTTTTTGGGTTTTTATGATTATAAATGAAAAACTGAAAGTAAGAAGACACTAAACAATGCAAACCAAATTAACTAATGCAAAACAAAATGCAAAACTGAAAATAAAATATGCAAACCGAATTCTAAATATGATATGCAAGACAAAAACAAAAAAAAATAAAATGCTTGAAGGTAAAGATGGACAAGATGATGCTCACGTAGGTGCAACCTCCCCAAGCTTAGGTGTTAGCACAAGTTGGTGATGAAGTTGAATTTGTTGTGATATCCTTGGACAAACCCTTCCAGCTATGATTCCCCGGCAACGACGCCAGAAAAACACGTGATGACGGGATTGATGAGAGTGTTCTTCTCCCTCAACAACGCCAACAAGTACTCTTGATACCCTGAAAGGAAGATAATATATTAGGGATAGGTTGAGCCTCCAAGTGCAGAGTATGTAGAAGTGGTAGTTTTTCCCCAAGAAGGTGACTCGAGGGTTTAATATCGAACTCTCGGGGAATCAGTAGTGTTGGATTTATCTCCTTGTCCTTCTCCAGATTTCCTGCAAACAAATAGATTGCTTTGTGCCCTCAACCTCACCAAGTGGTTGTCAAGCACAAGGTGTGATAATGATATTAATATGATAATGAATGCAAAACAGTAAATAAATATGCAATGGTGGTGAATAAGTATGCAAGGATGATAGTAATGATGATGGATGGTATTTTTGGGGTTTTTATATGTGAATGCAAGAAGTAAAAGTGTTTTTGTATTTTCTGATTTTAAAATGGCTGAATGTAAAAGGTGCTTAAAAGTGGTTGGAAAGGTGTTTCTTATGATTAAAAATGGACCGAGGTTCATGGTTTCACACATGCACTCTCTCTTTAATATAGTGTGGCAAATAAGTAGACATAGATTTAACATATGAGATTGCAAACAAGGTTAATGACATGTTACTAATTATATGGGCATCACGTCCTAACATAGAGACCTTTTGATTATTAGTCTCACTTATACTCCACCAAGATGTGAACTAAATCATGCACCTTAGTAATTAAGATAACATCAGAGTATAGTTTTAAGATCAATGACATGAAGTGAAAATAAACACATGATGGATCTAGTCTTAGGTAGAGGCATGTCACTCCTCCTACCCTTCAACATGGTATTTTGGTTTATCCCTAGTGAGGCAACAAAGTAAGGTAAACACCAATGGATCATGATATTCAAGTTGTCAGCTTATCACTTCACCACCCCCGTTACTCCAACTAATGCACACGTTCCCCCACACATGCTCTCATAAACATGCTTGATCATAACAAGGATATAAGAACGGGGTACATAATATACATCTACTTTCATAACTGAAATATTACATTGCAATCTCAACATATATTAACTCATAGAAAGATCCCCCACAATGGTAATACAACGGTGACCGTAATCATGTTCAGCAGCTCATACGGTGCTAATTAGTGAAGCTCAAGAGAGAGAGAGAGATACATATGCTACTGCCACAAACCCATAGTCCAGAGGTGGACTACTCCGTCTTCATCATGGAGACGGTGGAGATGTCGATGGAGAAGGTGGAGGCCTCTCCGGCAGGGCTCCGCCGGAGTTTTCCTCCTCCAATCTGTAGCCTCCTGGTCTCTATTTCTTGTTTCTCTCGTGTGGCGGCTCTCTCTTCGGAGAACGTCGGGGGGCTCTTTATATAGGCATTTTTAGGTCACGAGGAAGCTTCTGGGCGAAGGATCGATGCAAACGGGGCCACAAGGGCTGATTGGGGTAGGCCCACGCGGCCTTGTACTGTAGCCGCGTGGGACCCTCCCTTTTGGTCCTCCGGCCTCCGTTCATTGACTTCTTTCGCTCCTAAATCTTCTCCTTCCAAAATAATGACCCCCGTAAATTTATAGCTCATTATGACGTCGTTAAGGTCCTGAAACAAATAAGGAAAGAAATAGGGGTTTTCTGCCTGCGCAGGATTAATTCCATAAAAAGGGGATATCATCATAAATTATCAAAAATCATTAAATAACAGTAATATACCCCTTATATGATGCAAATATGAATGGAATATGACTATTATAGTGCAAAGTTCATGTATGCATTTTAGATGCATCAGCATGTCTCATAAAAAATTATTTGGTTATCACTTACCTACTCGAGGACGAGTAGGAGTTAAGCTTGGGGATGCTGATACGTCTCAAACGTATCTATAATTTTTGAGTGACCCATGCTAATTTTGTGCCATTGTAACATGTTTTTACTATTACTTTATATCATTTTTATGCATTTTGTTGGACTAACATATTGACAAGATGCCAAGTGCGAGTTCCCTGTTTTTGCTGTTTTTGTATTTCAGAAAATCACTTCTGGAAATATTCGTTGAATTGCACGAAAATTTACGGAGAATTTTTACTCGACGGAAGGCACCACCACTCCAAAGGGGAGCCCTGGGGGCCACCCAGGGGGCAGGGGTGCCCCTTACCGTGGTCCCACCTAGGGGCGCGGGTGGGACCCTCCCCTGCTCCTCGGGCACCCCCTCAGCCCCCTCCGATGACTATAAAATCAGAAAAAACCTAAAAACATCGAGGCGACCCTTATCTTCCAGAAACCCGATCTCGAGGCACCGCCACCGTCAAACCTAGTTCAGGGTTGAATCTGAAGCTGGTCCCGACACTCTGCCAGAGGGGAGATCGATCCCGGAGGGCTCTTCATCGCCAGGCCGCCCTCCGAGATCATGTGTGAGTAGTCCACCTTGGACTACGGGTCCATGGTAGTAGCTAGATGGTAGTCTCTCACCCTTGTGCCTCATTGTTTATGGTCTTGTGAGCTGCCTAACATGATCAAGACCTACTATTGTATTACTACATGATGTGTTTGTTGGGATCCGATGGATTATGAAGTTATGATCAGATTGTGCATGATTCTTATATGTTGCTTTATAATTCTTGCATGCTCTCTGATGTGCGTAGTTACTTCGGCCAAGTGATTGTGTGTATCTCCAAGAGAGAGTAGTTATGCTCGATAGTGGGTTCATGCCCCCTTTTGTTCATGGGCACGAGTAACAGAAACGTCTAAGGGCGAGAGTGTGCTGTTGCTACTAAGGATAAAACAGCGGTGTTAGTGTCTTATTAGATATTGATATTGCTTACATCATGCACTTTACTTAAGGCAATTGTCTGTTGCTTGCAACTTAATACCGTTAGGTGACAGGCTGGATAGCGATCCCGCGGTGGACTATTTAGACAAAGATGCAGTTGGACTCAACATTCTTTGTTCATTGTCGTGATGCCTTTATAAATATTATCTTGCTCATTTTTACATAGCTAAATTCAATTTGTATCGTAATACTGTCAATTGCCCAACTGTAATGTGTTTACCCATCACATGCTTGTTCTGTTTGCTTGAGAGACTCCGCTAGTGAACCCATGGCCCCCGGTCCATCTTTTACATTTTTTACAACCTCATTTACTTGATTTTCATCATCATTCATCCACTGGTCACTTTTATATTATTCACTATTCCATCATACAATTAACCACTTTGTGTTCTGCGAGACCGGAGAGATTGACAACCTCTCCGTCGTTGGGAGCAAAGTAATTCGTTGAGTGTGTGCAGGTCCACGTCTGTTGAAGGTTAAGCGCTAGAGATCTTTAACATTCACCTCTTTGTTGATTTCAAAGTCCTCTTGGTTCTATAAACCTCGGTTCTTAATTGAGGGAAAACTGTTCTGCTTGCTACATCACCGCCTTCACATGGGCAAAGACCCAACACCATCAATAGCAATCAATGATCCAGAAAAAGAAACATTACAAGTTGCATAGCCAAAGGCTAGCATGTTACAAAGTTCAGCAGCGGAAAACATAAAATAGCATGGAGCCTCATCATCTTCATGTGCCACAGGCAGACATGTTGGTTGCAGACTTGAAACCCATAATCGTTTCTTACTCGTCGTCGGAACAACCTGCAACAGTAAAAGCGTTGCAACCAAAAATTGGTCAGAACCATTAGATGATCTGGCAAGTGATACTTGTGGACTCATAAGGGCAAACTCCTAATATATATATGCATATTTGGCTGGTGGAGTTCAAGGCTATTTTGTAGAAAGCCAACTTTTTCCTAACTCTTTGTAAAACTTCTTTTTAACTATACGAGATTTTCATGGCATGAAAACCACCATCTCAACTACTTTTGTTCACCCATCCAGTTTTAACTTGAGAAATTGGAATGTTGAGATATTCTGTTGACATCCTTGTTCAGCTGCTCAGAATTGTCTGTAACCGGGGACACGGCTATGATCATAGTTTTGACACTCTCGAGAGATTGTGCACTTTCACCACAAGACTTCATCAACCCATTATGTCCTTGACCTTCTTGAAGTGAAAAGGAAAGGTGAAGATGAAGACGAGACCTTTGGGAACCAGTTCCCTGTTCGTCAGGCAGACCCATACAAGACATTCATCCGCTGAGAACTGCCGGAATCAGGTTCCTAGAACTTACTTAGTCAAGGCAGAGCCATAATACCAAGTGGCTGCACTGGAAGCAATCTAAACTTGGAGCGACTTAAATCTCTTTGTTCCTGGGTGGCCGTCCACAAGTGCACATACTAAGGTAACCATGGAAATGGCCCCGAGTAGCCACTCAACTATAAACAACTGGTAGAGAAAAACCAAATCCACCCAGGTGATTCATTAACTTAGTGGAATTTTCATTCCTTTACTTTTATAAAGCATCTTCAGCGTAGCAACGCTAATATATAGTAAGTTATTATATAGGTACTAGATTCTTGGAAGTATTTGGAGTAATACTAAACAGGTCTAGCATAGCAATACTAATAACACCTATCATGCTTTACTAAAATAAAACACTAAAATGCATATAGGAGACATAATAGGTAATTTATGCAGCAGCATCACTTGCCTTTGAAAAACTTGTCGTTGCTCACCCTCTCTTTTCACCGTAACTTGGAGCACTCTGTTCAATCTAAATAATATAAACAAACAACAATACAACAATCACAAATAAGTCAATACAAAAATATATGAATGCATGAAATGCAATCTAACACACAACAATATTAACAATAATACATCTAGTTAGTTTTCTGTTATGTAGCATATGCATGATGCTTATGAACACATTTTTAAAGTGTTTAGCAATTTAGTAAATATGCCATAGGGCTATAATACCTTATTTTATGTTTCTGTAAAAACATTTAAAATGCAGGATGCAAAGGTGCAAATTGAACATGCCACTGGATGGAATTTATTTTTCGAAGCATTTTGATATAAAGTTTGTAATTTTTGGATACACAGAGCTCAAGATATGAATTTTTGAAGTTGGACAAGTCTAGTGTCTTTTTAAATAAAATCTAGACGAATTTTATTATAACAAGGACAAGTAGAGGTCTATGGTTCTCCGGTACCGATTTGCTGGTAGGATCTAATCTAAGCCGTTGATTGATTGTACGGACGTGAACGGAATATCCATGGCGGCGGTGCTCACCGGAGAACAGCGATGGTGACTCGGACGTGGATGTTGGTGGCGTTCCCGCGGTCCTCCGGCTCAACGAAGATGTCTTGGAGGTAGAGGGCAATTAAAATAGTACGCCAGTAGAAGGAATCGAAGAAAGCTTCAACATGCAAGACGTATCGGTCCGACGAACTCGTTGAGATCCAAAATAAGGCGTCAAGAGTATGGGCAGTAGAGAGCTTATCTCGGGAAAGTTGATGAATAGAAATTGAAGAGGAGGGAAAAAGGCATGGAGTGACACGAACGGCTTGCGCTTATATGGTCTGACTGGGGAGATCGGGAGGTGAATGTTAACCGATGGATTTGGTTCACCGTGTGGGGTTGGAATAAGTGCACGAAATGTAGAAATAATTGTCTGAATGGAAGCTCCATTGAATTTCCACCAAGTTTCGTATTGATGGAAAGTCCAAACGGTGACTATAATGACCACTAGAGGGAGAGGAAGAGATGAGTGGTACAGGTTGATGTAACATATAGGTTCCTGTACGCTCGAGGAGGAAGACGACCACAAGCACCAGCGCGGTTCGGTCCGCCTGGCTGTTGGGCTTCGGCCCAGTTAGTATTTTTTTGTTCTTCTCTTTTTTTTTCTTCTTTTTCTGTTTTCTTTTATAATTTTTGATTTAGGCCTCCAAATCAAGTCAAATAAATTTGTAAAATTTCTCAGAAAATTCCAAATATTCATCATAGACATTTAGGAACTATTTTTGGTTAAAAAAATTTATATAAATAACCTTTTGGTCAAATTTGCCTTATATGGCTATTTGGGAATTTTCCAAATTAGGGTTTATAAATATCACAAAATATTTAAATAAAAACCCAAGAATAATATGAGTAATATCATTCAAAATTATAACTCATTTTAATATTAAAATAATTGAAGGTAAAATATTTTATAAACAGAGCTTGGAAAAATGTTTAAATCCTTTTCTCAAATAATTTAGGGTTTATAATATCCCCATATTATTTATTGAAAATCAAATATCCAAAGTGTAAATTATTATTTGAAAACTAATTTAAGTATTTTATTTCCAAAACTTTAAAGTTGAGATTGTAAGATAAAGGAATATTTAATTTACAATATAACTTTGAAGATGTCAAAAAAATCTTCTATAACAGATTTTCTTGATTTTTGGAGACTTTATTTAATTATTAATAAAAGTATAAAATTTTGTGATTTTTAACACATTCCAAAAATTGGGATGTTACAGATAAATTCAACGCTAGTTTTATTCCGCATTTACCAAGCCCTAATCGTAAAAGTTTTAAATCACCTATTCACCCCCTCTAGGCGACATCCTTGTCCTTTCAATATCAGTGCCACATGTTTTTATAATGTTTTTATATAATTTTGGCATGATTTATGGAACTAACCTATTAACAAGATGTCCAGTGCCAAATCCTGTTTTATGCTGTCCTTTTGTTTCAGAAAATTTGTTCGGTGAAGTTTCTTGGAATCAGCTAAAAATATATGTCAATTATTTTCACAAAGAAATAAAGACGGAGCCAGGAGGGGAGCTGCAGGGGGGCCCACAGCCCCCAGACGACACCTAGGTGCGGCCCACCCCTTGGCCGTGCCTGGGGCCCACCTAACACTCTCCAACGTCTTCTCGAGTTGCCCTTTCGCCTATAAATTAACTTCGACGCGGAAACCCTCGATATGCGATCATATTCTCCAGAAAACAACCGAGGCCGCTGATGGGGTCGTTGTTGTCGGGGGGGGGGGGGGTGACCCCCGAGTAGGGTCAAGATAAGGAATTAAGCATAGTTTCGTAGGTTACCGAGTTTGGGTGAACCGGCACAGCTGAACCGACATACCAAGGTTATGTCGGATTATCTTCACGATCGCTTATATGTGGAGGGTAGTGCAGACCGAGTTAAGTAAATCCTGCACGGTTATGCCGGATAGGGAGGGAGACATCTTATCCCGGTTGATGGTAAAAGCAGGCGTCCCATCCGTTCTATCGCGGGGCAGGGTATGGCCTCGCGCTGCAGGTGCGATGTGATATGTCTCCACCATACCGCTGACCAGGGAAGTACGGGGAGCAGGTGTACAAGCATGGGTAGGTCCGGTCCCGGTCGGACAAGACCGGAGCGATCCAAAGATTGGCACGAGACGACGTGGCGATAGTGGCACCTGTGCCAGGTGATGACCATGGCGTGACACTGCCCAGGCATGGGCCATAGCAGGTATCAAGTGGGCTCAAGGCGGTAACCGAGGCAACAATATATAAGGTTCCCAGGTCCCTACAAGGACGGGGGATCGAATCGGAGGAGATCAATTCGGAGAAAGGCAGAAAGATCAGCCAGAGTTAGAAGAGATGGATACCACCTTCCCTTACATACCTAGGTTTTAGCAGATACAGCTCCAGGAGCGTCCTTGTAACACAATCGTCATCTTTATACACTCAGACAAGCAGGAGTAGGGGTTTTATCTCCTCACGAGAGCCCTGAACCTGGGTAAATCGTGTGTGTTCTCATACGTTGTGTGCGTATTCCTACGCATCAACCCTCCCTGGTACCAACAGCGTCCATCGGCCCCAACTTAAGACATCCCATGGCATCTGTCTGTTCACCACGATGACAGTTGGCACCCACCATGGGGCCAGCAGCAGTGCTGGCTGGTGTATTCATCCGGACGGGATCCCTCATCGCCTTCGGCGAGCGTGTGCTCTGTGGCCTTGTCCACAGATTCGGCTCGCTGAGTGTTGTCAGCGACAACGCTGGATGTATCGGTAGCAATCCGCTCCAACGGAACGGCTGCCTCATCGACTTTGGCGGGCTCACGGTCTACGTCGCCACCGAGTTCGTCAACAAGTACCCCGAGCGGGTGCATGTCACTGCAGATCCTCCTGTGGTCTGCACGGCTCGCGGCCGGTGTATCGATCGCCCCGCCAGCTACGTGGAAGTCAGGATGACCTCCCCGGTCATCGCGCCCAGAGGCGTGGCTGGAGAGGCCGAGACCAGCAGCAGGTGTGCCGGTGGTGCCGGGTCCTCTTCAGGACGTGATCGAGAAGCTGACAACCCCAGTTGCTCCCAGTGCTGATGCAGCTCTGGCGCAAGCTCAGCTGGATGAGCAGCGTCAGAGCATACTCCAGGAGGCTATCGAGGTAGCCCGAGTCAGGCAAGAATTCGACATCTCTCTCCGTGAGTATAACAAAGCTCATGGTTTTACTCCAACAGCAAACCCTGTTAATTGCATAGATGAGGTGTGAAACCGAGGTAGAGACCTCAATGTAGAGATTGCTAGAGATGGTAGAGCTAAATCTGGTAGAACTGCTAGTCATGTGTCGGCTGATAAGCCTAGATATAGCACTCCGGGTAAGAACCTTAGGGCTGCAGAGGCAGCCGCAGCCGAGTTATCTAGCTTATCCGGTGATGCTCGCCGTAGGCAGCAGGACCGAGTAAATGAATGAGTAGCCATAGCTAATCGTCAGAATGAAGCATTCTTTAAGGAAAATCCAGGTGCTGGTGGATCCCGGTACATCCACTCTACGGGTGGTACCGGTGGAATGTCCAAGGGACAGGCTTCCTCGCGGCATGTCGGCAGGAATCGGGACCGGAGTGTAAATTCTGGTAGAAACAAACAGATGCAGACTTATGATCCGGTGTATGCTGGAAAGCAGGTAGCTAAGCAGGGTGATGCCGGTCAGGGTGTCTCCGATCCCGGCCAAGGCAATCCCGGCACCAGTCAAATTCATCCGGCTGACCGAGATCGGCAACCTCGGTATCCGGCACCTAACCCACCTCGGCAACAGCGTGGTGCCGGGTATCCTGCCCAGCAGCAAGGAGGCAACCAGGTGTCCAACCAGTATGATGATGGTTACTCGGCTATGGAAAGGGCCGGGTACCGAAAATTTATGCATCTGGCCTCCGAGGGTGCGCTCGCATCTCGGCTGGGACCTCGCCAGTTGCCGGCACATGATGTCCGCAATAAGCTCGACAAAATTTATCTGTCTGAGATTCTGGAGGAGCAAGGCCCGCCTGCTCCGGCTTGTTTTGGACCTCGGATCATGAAGCAGGCACCGGTGCCGAACTTTCAGCTCCCCCGGGGCACAAAGACATACGACGGCAGTACTAAGCCGGAAGATTGGTTGACTGATTATGTCACCGCAATGCACATTGCTGGTGGGAACCGCCGATGGGTAGTGCGGTATGTACCGCAGATGTTAGAGGGCCCAGCCCGAATCTGGCTGAACAACCTGGAGGAAAACAACATAGATTGCTGGCTGGATTTCTCGGGAGCTTTCGCAGCAACTTCTCCAGCACATACAAGAGGCTGAATCGACCTCAACAACTCTCCATGTGTAGGCAGATGGATGATGAAACCGACCGGGAGTATTTAACCCGGTGGAGCATGATCTGCAACTCCTGTGAAGGAGTCATTGAATCGCAGGCCATTGCATGGTTTGCTCAGGGGTGCCGGCATGGCACCATGCTCTGGCAGAGATTGCAGAGGGAAATGCTGGCCACATTGGCCGAAACAATCAAGATAGCTGACATTTATGCTTTGGGTGACCCCACTCAGCCCTTACTGACCCCGGTTGAGCCGTGTAGGAGATACCCGATCAATGAGGTGGACCGTCAACCCAGGCGGAACGACCGCCCAGATTTTAGGCTCAAGAGGAGAGACGACCGGCCGGATTACCGATATGGTTCCAACCATGTAGTAGCCGTTGATAATCATCAGGATGATGCCGACAACAGCCAGCGTCAGAAGAGCAATGGTCCGTCATGGGGCCAGAACCCGGATGGAAAGAAGTCGTGGGGTGGAGGAAAGAAGACTTGGGATGATAAACCAAGGCACACCTTTGAGATGATGCTGGATGGGCCTTGCAGCTACCATACTCAAAATCCTAGCAGGCTGGCTAATCACACAACCCGGCAGTGCAGTTGGTACCAGCGCATGTCGAGGAACGTTCCCTCGACACATCCACCACTTCCACCACTACATCGACCTGCACCACTCACGGGTGCAAACACTATACCCTGACCTGCACCTCAGAGGCCTGCGGATAACAGGAGGAATCCGGAGAGCATCAACCAGGTGGCCAGTGGGGCCAACAACAACAGTAACAACAACAACAATGCTGGCCCGAGACGATAGAACGAGTATCTGTAACACCACCAAAGCTACATGGTCTTTGTGACCGCGCCCACTGATAAGTAGAGCCAGCAGCGGCGCGCGATGGAGGTGAACGCAGTCATGCCGGCTGTGCCAAAGTTCATGTACTGGTCCGAGCAAGAGGTCGGCTGGAGCCGTGATGACCATCCCAAGGTTATGCCTAACCCGGGAGGGTATGCTTTAGTGGTGGATCCGACATTCGTCGGGCCCACCATCAACACCAGGTTCACCCGGGTTCTCATCGATAATGGCAGCAGCATCAACATCATGTACCGCGACACAATGCTCAAGATGGGCCTCACGGAGAACATGTTGCAGCCAAGCTGGACTACCTTCCATGGTATCGTGTCAGGTGTCTCTTGTGCCCCCATGGGCACAATCTGGGTCGATGTCCTGTTCGGCACCAAGGAGAACAGCAGAATCGAGAGCCTGCAGTTCGAGGTCGTGGACCTCGAAAGTCCATACCATGCTTTGCTCGGCAGGCCGACATTTGCCAAGTTCATGGCGTCCACTCATGTCGCCTACCTTAAGATGAAGATGCCGGGTCCCAATGGTATCATCACCATCTCGGGCTACTACAGGCGTTCCATGGAGTGTGCCTCGGCCGGGTCGTGCCTTGCCGAGTCACTGGTCATCGCGGCGGAGAAAAGGAGAATACATGAGGGGGTGGCCTTGGCCCAGGCAGCTCAACTCGGCATGCCGGGTATGAGCAACCCACAGCAGAGCGCGACATTCCAGGCGTCCAAGGAGACCAAGAAGGCCAAGATCGATGAGGCAAACCCGGACCACACCGTCATCATCGGTCCCGGGTTAGGTGACAAATAGGAAAGCGAGCTCGTCAACTTTCTTCGTGAGAATCGGGATATCTTTGCATGGTCGAATCAGGACCTGCCGGGTGTTCTGAGGGAGTTGGCTGAGCATTCTTTACATTTCAGGCCGGATGTAAGGCCGGTGAAGCAAGCTATGCGGCGTCTCGCCGCAGAGAGAAGGAAAATCGTTGGAGACGAGATAGCTAGGCTACTCGCGTCAGGTTTTATCATGGAGGTGCTGCACCCGGACTGGTTGGCTAACCCAATCCTGGTAGAGAAGAAGAAAGATGACCCGGATGTGGCCAAGGTGTGGCGCATGTGTATCGACTACACAAATCTGAACAAGGCTTGTCCTAAAGATCCATTCCTGTTGCCTAGAATCGACCAGGTGATCGATTCTACGGCCGGGTGTGAGCTGTTATCATTTGTTGACTGTTATTCTAGTTTTCACCAGATACCGCTTAACCCAGTGGATCAAATAAAGACTGCCTTTATTACCCCGTACGGGGCTTATTGCTATCGTGTCATGTGTTTCGGCTTGAGGAATGCCGGTGCAACTTATCAGAGGTGCATGTAGAAATGTCTGCATGAGCAAATTGGTAAAAATGTGCAGGTATATGTCGATGACATAGTTATCAAGACCAAGGAAAAACATACCTTGTTGTATGACCTCAAAGAAACATTCGCAAACCTGCGAAAATTCCGGTTAAAACTTAACCCTGACAAATGTACATTTGGTGTGTCGGTAGGCAAGTTGCTTGGCTTCCTTGTATCAAGCCGAGGTATCGAAGCAAATCTGACAAAAATCCGTGCTATTGAAAGCATGAAACTACCGAGATGTCTTAGGGATGTGCAGAGGTTCACACGCTGCCTGGCATCCTTTAGTCGGTTCGTCGGTCGATTGGGAGAAAAGGACTTGGCTTTGTATCAACTGATGAAGAAAACAGATAAATTTGCATGGACCCCGCAGACGGATGCGGCATTCCATGAACTGAAAAAGATGTTGGCTACAGCGCCGATATTGGCCTCGCCACTACCCAAAGAGCGGATGTTGCTCTATATTGCGGCCACTAACCGGGTCGTTAGTGTCGTGGTGGTAGTAGAGAGAGAAGAGGAAGGAACCTTGGTGCAAAGGCCAGTTTACTATCTGAGTGAGGTAATCTCCTCGTCCAAACAAAATTATCTGCATTACCAGAAGATGACATACGGTGTCTATATGGCGGCCAAAAAGCTAAAGCACTATTTCCAAGAGCACCCAATAACCGTGGTGTGTGCTGCCCCAATCTCGAAGATCATCAGTAACAAAGACGCGAGTGGCCAGGTAGCCAAGTGGGCTATCGAGCTAGCAGCTTACACACCATAGTATGTAAGAAGAGATGCCATCAAGTCTCAGGCTTTGGCCGATTTCTTCGTCGATTGGGCCGAGATGCAGTACGAGCCCCCATTACCGGACTCCAATTATTGGAGGATGCATTTCGATGGCTCTAAAGTAAAAGAGGGCCTAGGTGCCGGCGTGGTTCTTACCTCGCCAAAGCAAGATCAGCTAAAATATGTGCTACAGGTACACTTTGCCGCATCTAACAATGTTGCCGAGTATGAAGCTCTGATTCACGGACTCAAAGTGGCCAAGGAAATCGGAATTCGCCGGATAATATGCTATGGTGATTCGGATCTGGTGGTTCAGCAAACCTCGGGCAATTGGGATGCTTTGGATGCCAACATGGCAGCATATCGGTTCCATGTCCAGAAGATCTCGGGCTAGTTTGATGGGTGTGAGTTCAATCACATACGTCGGACAGAGAACGAAAGTGTCGACATGCTGTCCAAAATCGGTTCATACCGGCAGGCCATCCCGGCAGGCGTATCACTAGAGCATCTTCGAAAGCCATCAATCAAGCCATCGCCTGAGTCCGAGTCAATATTCATCCCGGCGAACCCGGTTTCCGATGCCGTCCCGATGGACATGGATGTCGGATGCGTTCTGCAAGACTCGAGGACTGTTTGGGAGAACTCGGAGACTTCTTATGAGGACTCGGGGACTTGTCAGCCTATGTCGGGCATGACGATGTCGGTTGAAGCAATGGAGATCGACGAGCCAGTACTCAGCAGGCGTCTTGTGCCAGCATGGGCACAACCCATCATGTCATATATGATGGACGGCAGTTTGCCGGATGATGAGGTCTCTGCCAGGCAGGTGCAGAGGCGATCCAAAGCTTTTACAATCATCAACCATGAGCTGTACAAGAGAAGCGCGACCACAGTACTCCAGCGCTGTGTCGAACCGGAGGAAGGACAAGAAATTCTCCGGGACATCCATCAAGGAGAGTGCGGTCATCACGCATCTTCAAGAGCCATGGTGGCTAAAGCATTCCGGTATGGGTTCTACTGGCCCATTGCTTTGCAACAAGCAGAGGACATTGTCCGCAAGTGCGAGGGATGTCAGAGATTTGCTCACAAAATTCATATGCCGGCTTCAGCACTCAAGACTATCCCCATCACATGGCCATTTGCAGTTTGGTGTTTGGACATGGTGGGGCCATTCAATCCATCCAGAGGCAACATGACGCATATATTGGTCATGGTGGACAAGTTCACTAAGTGGATTGAGGTGAAACCGATAAGGAAATGTGACGGCAGCACGGCGGTATCTTTCCTGAAAGATATTATCATGAGATATGGTCATCCACACAGCATTATCTCGGATAATGGTACAAATTTCGCTGAGGGAGCCTTTGCTCGGTTTTGCCAGGAAAAGAGAATCCGGTTAGCCCTGGCATCAGTTGCACATCCTCAATCCAATGGCCAGGTTGAAAGATCCAATGCACTAGTCTTATCCGGCATAAAGCCCCGCTTAATTGAGCCACTGCTACGCTCTCCGGGGTGCTGGTTGGATGAATTATCAGCATTGTTATGGAGTCTCCGGACTATGCCAAATCGCTCTACTGGCTACACACCATTCTTTTTGGTCTATGGAGCAGAAGCTGTCCTGCCGACCGACATAGATCATGACTCGCCAAGAGTTGCACTATATACTGAATCCGAGGCCAGAGAGTCTCGAGAGAACGATCTCGATTTGCTCGAGGAGGCACGAGAATTGGCTTTGTCCAAATGGGCAATATATCAGCAACATCTCAGGCGTTATCATAGATGGAAGGTGAATCCTCACAAATTCCGCGAGGGTGATTTGGTGCTTAGGCTGGTGCAGCGCACCGCCGGCATGCACAAATTATCTCCTCCTTGGGAAGGACCATTTATTGTGAGCAAGGCTTTGCATAATGATGCGTATTATCTTATAGATGCTCAGAAGCAGGTAAAAAACAAGATGGACAAATCCGGAGAAGAGACCAAACGACCCTGGAATGTAGCCTTGCTTCGCCCTTTCTACTCTTAAAGGCATAATGTATGTATCTCGGTACCCGCAATGAAATGTCGGCACCCCGAAAGAAACTCGGGGACTGCCTTGATTAAAAATCTGTGTTTATCTCCTTTTTTTAGTTTTCCTTTACATTATGTCGGATGGCTCTAGATCATATCTCAAAGTTTTAAGTACTGCATGCTGTGGGTTTGCGGTTTTGTGACTCGACTGTCGAACACCAAAATGGTAGACAAGAGCTGGAACCACAACACCTAGTACACAAGAAAACAAACTCGGGGACTTGGCCTAAGGGCAATCTGGCATATGTTGTTTATTAATCTTACGCTGTTTTCCTTACTCGTATGTCGGATGGTTTTAAACCTTATCTCAAAGTTTTAAGTACTGTATGCCATGTTTCTATGATCTTGTGACTCGACTGTCGGACGCCAAAATGGTAGACAAGAGCTGAGGTTGCAAAGTATGGTAAACAAGAAAGTAAACTCGGGGACTCGGTTCAAAATGATCCAGCATTCAGCAAATCTTGATAAAACTTGCAAAATGAAGTAGCAACCATAAAAAGCTTAAGAGTTGGTTTTACATCTGCACCCGGCATCCCGGGGATTTAACAAATTAAGTTTTCTATGCAAAGTCTAGACAACACCACCAGAAGTACTCGGAGCAGAGGGAGCAGTGTCGGTCTTGGATATGTCGGCGGTGGGGTCAGGAGGCGTGTCGGAGGTGAGTTCCTCATCATCATCCTCATCATCAGAGCTCATCTCCTCTTCATCATCTGAGTAGACCGGGCCATCGACAAATTTATGTGTCGGGGCATATCGGATACAGGAGTGCGCCCTTTCCTGGCGACGCTGGATGAGTGCCGGGTCAGTTGTCCATTTTGACCCAGCGCGCATTGTCGTGTCTTGGATCACGGACACCGGGAGTAAAGGATACCCCCTTTTTAGGTTCGGTATGGGGTGCAGAGGAGGCCGAAGATCTTCTTCTACCCGGGGGCTTCGATCTACGCTCGAGATCTACGTAGACACAAGGAGTTTACCCAGGTTCGGGCCGCCCGGAGGCTAACAACCCTACTCCTGCATGTCTGGATTGAGAGGTGTATCATGGTGTAGCTTTACAATGGTGGTCGCGGGTGAGAACCCGGGAGGTTTTGGCTAGAGGTTGAAGACGAGCAGATCCTGACCCTGAGGAGATCACCTCTCGCCTAAGCCAACCTAGGACTTGTGCGTTACCTAGCCTAGCCTCCAACTCAACGATGATTGCCCCTTCTTCAATGGGTGCCTCGGTCCTCCTTTTATAGGCTAAGGGGATACCATAGGTGCACCCTTGGGGCCGGAGGGGTTTTGGCGGGAAAACCCCTCCGGGTTCTCTTTAGGAGGCGACATGGCCTCCTCTCATCCAAGTATTCTTCTCAGAGGGGGCAGGTGAGGCTGCCTACCTTTTCCAGAGAGGGCGGACAGAGTCTGACAGCTTTTCTGCCTCTGCCCCCCTTTGGCGCCTCCATCTTCTTGGCGCCCAAGTCTTCTAGGAGCCTCCAGCCGGAGCTGGCAAGCTTATCCTCTTCGCGCACTCGAGGTTGGTTCCCGGGAATGAGCCTGGCCTCCTGCCGGGCGTCGGGTCCCCGGGACCTCCGTGCTTGCTTCTGGGTCGAGGGGGCCTCGGAGGGTCCCCGAGTCCTTGGTCTTGGTTATCGATGTCGCATGCGTCGGGATGCCGTGGGTAGATGGGGGGCCCATCTTCCAGTCTTGAGCCTTGGCCTTGAGTGCCTCCTTGGTGGGCCCATGTGTGATGGACCCACTTTGACCGCATCAGGGGAACCCCATGTTCCACTGTTGCGACAGTAGCCCCCGGGCATAGTCCCGGTGGCCACGCCCTTCTACCGCCGGGGCTATGACCAAAAAGAGTCAAAGTGGGTCCCCAGCGTCAGGTCTTGAATTTTTTTGTCACATCCGTCGGAGCCGCGCACTGCGAAGGTGCGCGTCCCACGGGTATTCTGAACGTTGCGATCCGCGCGGACCGCTAACGCTTGCTTTGAATCCATAGGGAGGAGACGATCGAACGGAACGCCTCCTCGATCCCTGCGCCAGCCGGAGTGGTGGGGCCACGACGTGACACGTGGGAAGCCTTATAAGCCACGGTCCCAAGGAACTTTAGCCGTTACTCGTTCCCAAATAGAGAGATCTCGAAGCGCCGCCGGAGAGCACTTCATCTTCGTCTTTGTAGCACACCACAAATATTCTAGGCAGCTGCCGCGACACCAAAAGCCGAACGCCTGTGCTCCGATGGCCAGGACCAAACAGAGCGCCAAGAAGAAGACCGCCGGTGCCTCGGTCGCTAGGAGGCAGCCGCCTCCAAGGTCCGAGAAGTCGATGAGGAGATCGGAGTGTGCCACCGAAACGGCAGACTTGCGCCGCCAAACGGCCCTATTCCCGAGCACCTACGCCTCAAATCCTTCGTCGCTGGTGAAGGCTCGATTTGGGGTGGTGGCGTCACAGGCGAGGGGGAACATGCCGGCCCGCGAGGCGACAGAGGTTCTGCCGCCGTCCAAGGTCCGCGAACCCACTCAGGTCCCCGTCTTCGACATCTTCGTCAAGATGGGGGTAGTTCCCCCATTCTCGAACTTCCTCCTCGAGATCCTGCGGGCGTACGACCTGAAGCTCCTGCATCTGACTCCGGGGGCCATCTTGGTTCTGGCCATCTTCGCTCACGCCTGCGAGGCGTTCGTCGGGGTAATGCCCTCCATGGCATTGTTCCGACATTTCTTCTATCCCCGCGTGGGGAAAGAGGGATGGCTGGCAGGCGGGGTCACGTTCTGCTTCCGCCAGAACATCAAGCAGTTTTACCCCAATATGGTGGTGAATTCCAAGTGGGAGGAATGGAGGAACGGCTGGTTCCTTGTCGCTGTACCGGAGGCCCACGAGTGCCTCCAAGAACCAAAGAAGCACCGGAGAGCCATGAACTCTGGAGGGGCGTGAGCCGCCAGGATGTGTTTCTCTCGGCGGCGGTGTCCCGATTCAAGCTTCTGCGAGAGCAGGGGATCTCCGGGGCCGCCATTGTTGCGCACGCCGTACGCAACCGTCTGGCCCCCTTGTAGAAGAGGCCTCACCGGGCCTAGAGCTTTCAGGGTCTCAGGGACCCTTCTCGGCTGCGGAACTCGGACATGGGCGACGATGCCCTCCTTGGCGCCATAAGGAAGATCTTTCCCCCCAACGCGCCATACCAGCTGCCAGAGGGGGTCCTGCCTCTGAACGAGGACCCGAAGAAGGTAGAGATCCTTGCGGAGATGCCGAAGTGCAATGCCCTCGGAATCGTGGGCAGAGATGACGACGGGCCCCAGAATCCCAGGGCCAGAGCTCGCAAGGTTAAGGTCCCCTCTAGCTCCGGCGAGAAAGAGGAGGCCTCCGAGTCCGAGGCAGAGAGCATGGAGGACTCCGAGGTGGAGTCCGCCCGCTCTACCGAGGACAGTGATGGTGACGACGACGACGGCGATGACGAGGAGGCCGCTCGTGATGAGGACGAGGATGCGGGGGAAAAGGACCCTTCCCCGCACCCAGCTGAGGGACCCGCCATGGTTCCGAATCCGGAGACGAGCCCCCGGGCACCGCTCGCAGCCGAAGAAGAGAGCGGTCCCGTGGGCATGGAGGTCGATGACGACGCCTTCGTCATCACGCCGCGACGCAAGGGGGAGCTCCGACGCTAGTCGCCTTCCCCGGAGCCCTCCCTTGCCATCAGCATGATGCATGTGAGCCCGCACGGCTCCTTCGCCGGGTCCGTAGGCATGCCCGAGTCGCTGGGCCACAAGCGACCCCGCGGGTAAGTTTTCTTCTTGCTCGTCCTTGTTCGTGCTGCTACTGAATTCACGAACCATACCCCCGGGAAGTTTAACCAAAAGTCGTTGCAGGGGCCAAACTTCCCCTGAGGTCAGCAAGAGCCGGCGGGAGGCAGCGAAACGCGACACGGCCACTAGCGCGGGTGTCCCCGGAGGGACTTAGACCGCTTCCAGCTCGGAGAAGGTGCTTGGGGGCGACGCGCAGAAGAACCCCGGGACGCATCCGACCCCTATGAAGGCCGGAGAAGTGGTGACTCTGGAGGCGGCAGGTAAGCCTCGTCCAATCGGACAAGTCTGACCCTGTCCTGCCCCCAACGACTTATCATTGTGCCTTGCTGAAACAGATACTTCGGTGGTCGGCGGGTCCCCGAGGGGAGACCACACCGCGACAACTCCGGACCCAGAGACGTCCAAAGCTACGCCCGAGGCGACGGACGCGCACCCGGGGGATGTGCACGCAGCGGCGCCTGGGCGAGGTCCGGCTGCTGCAGGAAACGAGAACTGTCCCGGAACCCCGAACCTCCTGGACTGCTCACTCATGACAGTGGAAGAGCTGGACACCTATGCCACCCTGTCGACATGCTCTGGAGCGATCGCCGAGATAGCCGCGCTGGCGGAGATCAAGGCAAAATTCTTCGCGCGAAGCGGGAGGAGAAGCACTCCCAGGAATCCGTAGGGAGCAGCCCCCGAGGTGACAATTACGGGGTCGAACACGAAGGAGGCCGCAATCCAGATAATCGACCAGCTGGTCCGGGAGATTGAGGCCATGGAAGATGCGCTGGCGTGTGCCAGCTCCCACGCCGAGGAGGTGGTCAATAAAGCAGCGACCGAGTTGTCCCGCCAGTGGAGTTTATTCTCAATCATGTGGAAACGCATGGAGAAGAAGAACAAAGACAAGCAGGACAAGCTCGCGCAAAGGGAGCAACGGGTGGCAGCCAGAGAGGCTAAGCTGACGGAGGAAGCCAAAAACCTGGAGCTCCAGAGGGAAAAGCTGAAGATAGAGGTCGAGCAGCACTTCGCGGAGGCGGAGGAGAAACATCAAACGACGCTGGATGAGAAAGCCAGGGATGCCAGGGAGGCGCGGCAAAAAGAGGAAGAGGCCCGGAGGGCGGCCGAAGGCGCCGAGAAGGACCTCCTCGCGGAGAGAGACGCCATCCGCAAGCTGCGGGACCAGGCCAAGCTGAAGGGCCAGAGGACTTCTGAGCTGGAGAAGTCCTTGAAGCTGAAGGAGGAGGAACTGTCGTCGGTGATGAACAAGTTCCTCGATCTGGAGGAGAAAAGCTCACGGGTGTCCTCGGAGCTGGCGGAAATCCACCAACAGGCCGAAGACGGGTTCAAGGGCATCATCGCCGCCAGCGCGGACATGGCGATGCGAGTGCTCCAACTGGACAGGCGCACCGAACTCTCCGGGTTGGCCCCAAACTGCCAGAGCCTCCCCGAAGTGGCCGAGTTCCTTCAAAAGATGACGGCCTCTATGAGATCTGCCAAGAACCGGGTCGCGACCCAGTTGCGTGCCAATCGGAACGGGGTCAGCCTTGATATAGTAGCACGTGTGATGGCGTCGTTCCGGGAGGCGCACCCGAACGCCGCCATGCCCAACTTCGTGGTCGTCGAGCCCTCCGCGGGCTCACTTCATGCCGTGGAAGACCTTGCGGCCGCATTGGCCGCACAGATGTGTCCTTCGCCGTCCCACTAGGCTCCCTGCGTACCATTCGAGCACCTCGTGCCCAAAAAACCATTATGTTAGTCCTTGTGAGTGATCATAACTCATGCTGTATCATTCAGAAAACTTTTATGCTATTCTACTTGCGGGTGTTTTGGCTTTATCATGTTTCTTTTTCTCCGCGTCTTTGAGAGATCCTCCCGGGATGTAAGCTTACCTGTGAGATCCTTACTGATCAGGCACATCTCCCCAGGCCCTACCGATTCCTGAAAGGTCGCTCACCCACTCGGCTCGTACTCCTCCCGGGCAGTACCAGGTCCCTGACCGCTCCATACTCCTGGGAGAGCCAGCCCCTCGGAGTGCTCAATCGACGGACAAGACGCGTTTCCAGTTTCAAGCATAGTTTTATTCCCGCAAAATAGATAGCCAAAACATGACAAGGGTTCAGATCAAGGATGACTTATTTGGCTGATTACACGGAGTCCCTCGTGGCAACTCTTACGGGTGCCCTTCCAGATGTCGCGGGTACCTCGTGCGGACCGGGATCTTTGCTTTAGCGTGTTCCACGGGGTGGGAAGAAAGCAGCCTCTTCGACTCGTGCGCACTGATCAGCCATGGCCCACAGGTCTTCCAAGGTGGCCACCGCGCGGGTTCTTAGCCTCTCCCGCATCATCGGGTTGCGGACGTTGGCGTGGAAGACGGCGATAACGGAGATTTCTTGTAGGTCAGCCGAGGGAATACGGACGATGACACCCCGGAACCTGCAAATGTATCGGTGCAATGGCTCCTCAGGCCCTTGCTCTAGGCGATAGAGGTCGAGGATGGTCGCACCAGAATACGGATCCGCCTGGGCCTCCATCTCCTCGCGAGAACGACGCCTGGGATTGGAGCTCTGGTTGACAGCCTCGCGGGTGGGATCCATGGGCCTCTTGCCACGGGGATCCCCTTGTCGTTCCTCTTCTGGGGGTGCTGGCACCGGAGCTGCAGCTGCTTGGGTGTTGGTCGGGGCAGAACTCGTAGGAGCGTGGCAGTGGTGAGCATAGTCCAGCAGGTTTTCCAAACTTGCGATCCAAGCCCTCGCTCGGGGATCACTCTTGCACTTCTCTGGCGGGTAGGAGAGAAGCACTCGGGCCGTGCCCAACGCTTCTTCCAGCCCCCAGCTTCTTCACGACGACTGCTGCGACGGCTCACCACGGACCTCCTGAGTGCCAGACATGGCCCTTGCTGGCCGAAGACGTGCCCATTCACCCGATCTTGATGGAGCAGAAGAGGAGCTCGTGGCAGACCTTGCCTCAGCCGAAGATCTTGTCGTCGAACGCGACGACGCGACGATTTAAGATCTTGCCAGAAGATCTGGTGAACTTGAAGCAGACCTCCTCGAAGATCTCGAAGTCGATGAAGAACTTGAGGAAGATCTCGACGAAGAACGCGAAGCCAATGAGGAAGAAATCAGCACTTGCACCCCCTACCTAGCACGCCAGATGTCGTGTCTTGGATCACTGACACCGGGAGTAAAGGATACCCCCTTTTAGGTTCGGTATGGGGCGCAGAGGAGGCCGAAGATCTTCTTCTGCTCGGGGGCTTCGATCTACGCTCGAGATCTACGTACTAGCAAGCATCACAGAGACACAAGGAGTTTACCCAGGTTCGGGCCGCCCAGAGGCTAACAACCCTACTCCTGCATGTCTGGATTGAGTGGTGTATCATGGTGTAGCTTTACAATGGTGGTCGCGGGTGAGAACCCGGGAGGTGTTGGCTAGAGTTTGAAGACGAGCAGATCCTGACCCTGAGGAGATCACCTCTCGCCTAAGCCAACCTGGGACTTGTGCATTACCTAGCCTAGCCTCCAACTCAACGATGATTTCCCCTTCTTCAATGGGTGCCTCGGTCCTCCTTTTATAGGCTAAGGGGATACCACAGGTGCACCCTTGGGGCTGGAGGGGTTTTGGCGGGAAAACCCCTCCGGGTTCTCTTTAGGAGGCGATGTGGCCTCCTCTCGTCCAAATATTCTTCTCAGAGGGGACAGGTGAGGCTGCCCACCTTTTCTAGAGAGGGCGGACAGAGCCTGACAGCTTTTCTGCCTCTGCCCCCCTTTGGCGCCTCCATCTTCTTGGCGCCCAAGTCTTCTAGGAGCCTCCAGCCGGAGCTGGCAAGCTTATCCTCTTTGCACACTGGAGGTTGGTTCCCGGGAATGAGCCTGGCCTCCTGCCGGGCGTCGGGTCCCCGGGACCTCCGTGCATGCTTCCGGGTCGAGGGGGCCCCGGAGGGTCCCCGAGTCCTTGGTCTTGGTTGTCGATGTCGCATGCGTCGGGACGCCGTGGGGCAGATGGGGGGCCCATCTGCCAGTCTTGAGCCTTGGCCTTGAGTGCCTCCTTGGTGGGCCCATGTGCAATGGACCCACTTTGACCGCATCAGGGGAACCCCATGTTCCACTGTTGCGACACGCATTGATTGGAGTGCGTCGAGGTTGATGTTCTCGTACCAAGAGAGGACATAGATTATGGCCTCATCCGCACAAACTCGAGCGGCAGATGCCCGCCACTCCCGGAGCCGTCGCTCGCAGGCATGTAGGCACCGAGATAGCTCGTCAACCGAGGCTAGGGTCTCTGCACTGGGCCAGAGAACCCGGTACACCCGAATAGCGGCGTCGAGAAGACCAACTCCAATGGCTCTCATTGGCGACAACCGCGAGGTCAAGGCCGTCAAGTGATCCTCGATTTCCCACTCTGGGGAGATAGGACCGGCTTGGGCTCTTCTCTCTCGGGCCTTCCGGGTAGCGTTCTCCGCAGCAGGTTGGGAGTGGGGGAAGTTTCCTGAAAAAAGAATAGCTAGCACCAAGCTAAATGATATGAAGCAGACATTGCATGCCGGATAAAGACAGAAGTGTAAGGAGGGTTACTAGACATCTCACGGTTGATCTTGGCAAGCTCGCTCAGCCACTTATCGGTTTTCGCAGTGATAGCTTGCAGTTCCTGCTGTGCCGAGCTAGCGCGGGACTCGGTCTTTTCAAGGGAATCCTTGAATTTCTGGACCTCGCCTTCCCGACGCTGTTTTTCTTCGGCGGCGGTCTTCTCGAGCTCAGCATTGCGGCTCTGCGACTTTTCAAGCTCGACCTTTCTCCGGGATACCTCATCCCTCTCCTTCTGGAGCTCGACCTGGTGCGCGTTTTCGCGCTCCCTCTTCTCGGCTGTACCGAGATGGAAAAGTCAGCACATATAAGTGGATACAAGGGCAAAATAGGAAGCAGAAAACGGCTTACTCTCAAACTCGGAGATCCGTTTCTGTAGCTCCTCGACCTTGGCTGCCGTCCCGACTATTTATGTCGGCAAAAGAAAAAAGTCAGGAATATTGTCAAGAGAGTTTAAAGGTAATGATTATGTCGGAGGGCCAGAACACTACCTTTCTTGTTCAGCTCAGCTTGCAGCAGCTTATGTTTGTCGGAAAGCTTGCGGTGCGCCAGCAGCAGCTTATGGTGCAGCTAGGTCCGTTTATGGTGCAGCTAGGTCCGTTCAGATCCCTGAGTTACGGGATCTTCCGGTGGAGTTACCCTTGATGGGCTAATCCCACCAACGTCGGCAGATTGGGACGCCGGCGGGGTCGCGAGAGGAACCCGGATGGAGCATGCGCTTTGGGTGGCCTCCAGAGGGTCCCGGCAATGGAATAAAACCATAAGTTACCTCGGTCGAAGGAAAGGAGGGAGGAAAAGGCAAGTTGATCAGGATATGTAGTTCATATCGGCAAGAGATCTTACGCAACAGTGGTTGGTCTCTGGCGTATGTTGCTCGAAACCTTCTTCTTCGGTTTCTTGCGGGCAGGACCCGAGTCTCCGGGAGGCCCGGCATTGGAGGACCCGGTCGCAGCACGCTTCCGGACTGGACCTCGGCTCCCCACAGCTAGGGGGCGGCACATTGAGCACCTGGTCGTCCGAGTCAGCTGATGTCGGGGGCACCGGGTATGAGAATGCGAGTGGGCAAGGATCGAGTACCTCTATAACCTCACAGTCGTCGTCAGACCAATCACGTATGGATTCGGAGGCACGAGTCTTACCCGAGGTAGGCCCAGGGCCGGCATCGGGGATCGGCATGTGATCCTCGTCATCCGGGTCTTCCACGTCGGCAACGGTGTGATCTTTACCCCAGCTGGCGGATGGATCCGGTCCATCCTCAATCTGCTGCCGGGCGAATCTCTGCACAGCCAGCGCAAAAAGTATGATTAATGAATAGTACAACGACATAAAGGATTATGTCGGCAGAAAGTTTATGTCGGCGGAAAGTTTATGTTGGAGGAATTTACTTACCGCGGGCGAAAGCTTATTCCGGCTTTGGGGTTCTTTGCCCCATTCCCACTCATCCGTCATATGCGTCCGGGCTATCGCCTTAACGCGCCTGTGGATTTGGGCCTTGTCCAGCTCAATCGTGCTTATCTAGGTGGGATCGAGCGGACCACTCATGTGGCAAATCTTGTGAGGCCGAGTCTGGAGAGGGGAAACTCGGCGGCTGATGAATGTCGCCAGCAGATCATCCGCCGACAGTCCCTCGGCCTTGAGCTGGGCGACGACCCGGTGGATGTCGTTGACCTCCCGGAGAAGCTCCTTCGGATCATATCCCTAGTTGTGCTGCGCCATGGGACCGACAGTGAATGCCGGTAATCCGATTAAGTCGGCCTCGGTCGAATTCTTCACGTAGAAGAAGGAGCGGAGCCATTTCCGGCATGACTCGAGGCCTTGGATTCGAGGGAAGATGGAAGTACGCCGGGGAATGACGGTGGCAGCTCCGCACTGGGTCATGACCTTGGGGGGGTCGGGATTCTCGGGATCCGGAACAACTTGTTTCCGGAATTGAAAGTACTTGCACCAAAGGGGGACGGAGGGCCAGAGGCCGAGATAGCCCTCAGAGAAAGAGACGAAGGCGGATAATGTAGTGATGGCATTAGCCGGAAGGTGGTGAGGTTGGAGGCGAAATTTAACAATAAATTGACTCAGGAAGTTGCTGATGGGGAGCCCAAACCCGCCCTCGAAGTGGGCGATAAAGACTACAAACTCACCGGGTTAACCTCTGGCACTAACTCGGGGCCCGGAAGTCGGCAGGAAACTCCTACCGGGATACGCCGGGTCCGGATAAGCCAGTCTATCTCGGCTTGGGTGACGTCGGAGCCCTCCCAAGCCACGCAGGTGGATCCCTCTACCACCCGTTCCTCGGCGAGCTCAAGTGCGGCGGCGCTGTTGGAAGCCATCTGTGCGGTGTTGCTGTTGGAAGCCATCTGTGCAGTGGCGCTTGGTGGTGACCACCGGTTGCCCATGGTGGCGCAGCGGCGAGCTGCAAGTTAGGGAAACCGGAGAGATTAGCGCGATGGAGAGAGAAGCAGAGAAGCAAGAACAACGGAAGGAGTCACCGGTGGCGCGCGATGCGTCGCGGCGGGGACAAAAGCAAGATGCGAAAGAGAATAGAGAGAAACTCACCGCGGCGGCTAAGCTCGAGGCGCGGTGTGTGCTGGCATCGGCGGTGTCCGGTGGCGGCGGCGTTGGCGGAGCGCTTGAGGCGGTGCATCGTCGGCGGCGCGCGAGGAGCAGGGGCGCGGGGTGCGACGGCGTGCTCTGAGCGTGTGAAGGGGAAAGTGAGGAGACAAGAGCCGGGAGGAGATAAAGGTGTCCCTCCCCCTATTTATAGGCAGTGGGAGATCGTGCGCCCTGGATTTACTGCGCACGATCTCCATAACTGCGGGAGTTACGCCCACGATCCACCGCACGATCCGCCGCACTATCGACCACTGGAAAGTAACCGCTCGGCGCGGCACAAGGGATCATGCAGGACCCGAGGCATCGCGTGGGCGGCGCAGTCAAAGCAATCAAGTACCTGCTCCGGTGCGACGACCGGGGTGACCCGCGTGACACGTGTGGCACGCGTGCGGTGATCCCTAGGGTCTGTGCACGGGATTCCAAGCGTCCCGCAGAGATGGTCTGCCGCGTGCTTGGATCCGAGATTCGGGGAAGATGAGGTGTTCTTCTTTATGTCGGAGCAAAACCGACATAAGGTTAAATCTCGATTCTGGATGATACGCACTTCCGACATATAAGTTGATCCGACATACGTTATGCCGGTGAGTAGATAAACTACTCATTGATGAGAAAAGCTGTTGTGGCCCTTCATACGAGGTTGCAGGACCTCGCCAGCTTCGTGGTCTAATGTCGGGGGGTGACCCCCGAGTAGGGTCAAGATAAGGAATTAAGCATAGTTTCGTAGGTTACCGAGTTTGGGTGAACCGGCATAACTGAACTGGCATAGCTGAACCGACAAACCTGAACCGACATACCAAGGTTATGTCGGATTATCTTCACGATCGCTTATATGTGGAGGGGAGTGCAGACCGAGTTAAGTAAATCCTGCACGGTTATGTCGGATAGGGAGGGAGACATCTTATCCCGGTTGATGGTCAAAGCAGGCGTCCCATCCGTTCTATCGCGGGGCAGGGTATGGCCTCGCACTGCAGGTGCGATGTGATATGTCTCCACCATACTGCTGACCAGGGCAGTACGGGGAGCAGGTGCACAAGCATGGGTAGGTCCGGTCCCGGTCGGACAAGACTGGAGCGATCCAAATATTGGCACGAGACGGTGTGGCGATAGTGGCACCCGTGCCAGGTGATGACCATGGTGTGATACTGCCCAGGCATGGGCCGTAGCAGGTAGCAAGTGGGCTCAAGGCGGTAATCGAGGCACCACTATATAAGGTGCCCAGGTCCCTACGAGGACGGGAGATTGAATCGGAGGAGATCAATTCGGAGAAAGACAGAAATATCAGCCAGAGTTAGAAGAGAAGGATACCACCTTCCCTTACATACCTAGGGTTTAGCAGATACAGCTCAGGAAGCGTCCTTGTAACACAATCGTCATCTTTATACACTCAGACAAGCAGGAGTAGGGGTTTTATCTCCTCACAAGAGCCCTGAACCTGGGTAAATCGTGTGTGTTCTCATACGTTGTGTGCGTATTCCTACGCATCATCCCTCCCCGGTACCAACAGCGTCCATCGGCCCCAACTTAAGACATCCCATGGCATCTGTCTGTTCACCACGACGACAGTTGTATAGAAAACAAAAAATTTCCTACGTAACAAGCAGAAGAAACCCCATGGATCTAGATCTAGTAGATGGATGTAGTGAAGATGAGATCCAATCTCTTACCCTTGAAGAACGTTCCAAGCGTTTTGTCGATGCAGGGGTTGGTCTGTCGATCCCCATAACTAGACTCATCTAGTCGCGAGGAGATGTATTATCCACGCGATCCAATCCGATGAAGCACCGCACGAGCAGTGCCTCCGCGGTATCCACACATATGGCTCGATGCAGACGCCCACTCCTTGATCCCGCAAGCGAGGTAGACGTGGTAGATGGATCTCAGCAGCACGACGGTTGTGTTGGTGGTGATGACGATCTCCACGAGCAGGGCTTTGCCAAGATAAGCAAGAGGAGAGGGAGAGGAGGAGGTGCAGCAGCCCCTAGGGCAAGGGGTGCAGCTAGGGTGGTGGCGGTGGTGGTGGCAGCCCTCCGGGGCTAGGGGTGCAGCCAACTAGGGTTAGGGTTTAGGGGGTTTGCGTGGTGGCTTGAGGTGGTGCGGCTTGGGGAGGGGGGAGGGGGCTCCCCTTGGGTTGTGCCGCACCCCTCCCTCCACCCCCTTAAATAGGTGGAGGCAAGCCTAGGGCTGGCCGACCCTAGGGCTTCCTTGCCCACCAAGCAAACCTAGTCCTAGTTGGACTAGGACTCCCTTTCCTTTATGGTTGGGCCAAGTCCTAGTCCAACTAGGGCTTGGCCTACTGGGCTAAGGGGCTGGTGCAGCCAGCCCAATGAGGTGGCTGCACCACCCTTTATTCCATTTGGGCCCCATACGATGTGGGCCCCACTTCTAGACTCTTCTAGAACCTTTCGGAAAATTCCGGTACCCTGCAAAATATTTCGGAACCTTTCCGAAACCTCCGGAAACACTTTCCTTATATGAATCTTATTCTCCGAACTCCTTCGGATCTCCTCGCAACGTCTGTGATCCCATCAGAGACTCCGAATCACCATTCGTTCATTTCATCATTTATCTCATCGCAAACCCTAATTACATCGGAGCGTTAAGTGTGTGACCCTACGGGTTCGAGAACATGCAGACATGATCTTATCAATAATCAATAGCGGGACCGGGATGCCCATATTGACTCCCACATTTTCAACGAAGTTCCTTATCGATTGAACCATGATGCTGGAGATTCTTAATCTCGTATACGATTCCCTTTGTCTCACCGATATTTAACTTGCCCGAGATTTGATTGTCGATATCTCCATATCTAGTTCTATCTCGTTACCTGGCAAGTTCTCTTTACTCGTCCATAATATAGGATCTCCGTGATTACCACTTAATCACATGGTTGCAACCTTTCTGATGCTATATTACCTAGAGGGCCTAGAGATATCTTTTCCGTCACAAGGAAGGACAAATCCCACTCTTGATTCAAGTCGCCCAACAAATACCATCGGAGATACCTGAAAGCCACCTTTATAATCACCCAGTTACGAATCGACGTTTGATGTACACAAAGTATTCCTCCGGTAAACGGGAGTGACATAATCTCATGGTCTAAGTAAACTATACTTGGCATACTAAAAGTATTGGCAATAAAACTGTTGTGACACGATCAATTGCAACTCTTTATTATCGGGTCTTGTCCATCACATCATTACTCCTAATGATATGACTACGTTATCAAGTGACTATAACAAGTCCATGGTTAGGAAAATCTAACCATCTCTTGACTAACGAACCAGTCCGGTAGAGGCTTACTAGGGACTCCTGGTTGTTTATATTCCACACATGTATTATGTTTCCGATTAATACAATTATAGCATGGATAATAAACTATTATCATAAACATTAATATGCTAATAAACCATTTTATCATTGCCTGTAGGGCATATTCCCAACAGCCGCCGCCGTCGTCAACCCTAGATCGGGAAGGTTCTGAAGCTCTTCCCGGCACCCTACCAGAGGGGGGAATCATCACCGGAGGCGTCTACAACACCATGCCTGCCTTCAGAGTGATGCGTGAGTAGTCCGGCACGGGACTACGGGTCCATAGCAATAGCTAGATGGTTGTCTCTTCTCCTTGTACTCCATTGTAAAGTTCTTGTGAGCTGCCTATCATTATAAAGATCGTATCTGTAACTGCTACATGATGTGTTTGCATGGATCCGATGAATTGTGGAAATCATTACTCTTGTTCATCTATGTGTTATGTTTTATCTTTGATCTTGCATGATCTCCGATGCTAGTTGATGCTTTGGCCAAGTAATAGTTAGTATTTTTAGAGAGGGTATTTATGCTAGATAGTGGGTTCATGCCTTTGTGTGCTGAGTGCGATTGACAGTAACACTTATGCTCATAAATGTGTTGTTCTCACTAGGTAGAAAAATCGGTGTTATTTCCTTGTGTTATTTACATTGCTTACATTATGCACTTTGCTTATTGCAATGATCTGTTGCTTATAACTTAATACTTCTGGGTGACATGCTAGATAGCGATCCCATGGTGGATTATTAGTCATAGATGCAATTGGATAATGGTCTATGTATTTTGATGTAATGCTCATATTAGATGAAACAGTGAACTATATTGCTTTATGATAGCATTATTATGCGCCAACAATTTTGTTAATTACCATGCTGTAATATGTGAAAAGACAAACGATGTCGCCTAGAGGGGGGTTGAATAGGCGATTAAAACTTTTCTGGTTTAAGGCTTGATAATTGCGTAACAAAACTAGGTGTTTAAATTAACAAGCCAACAACCTAAATAAACTAGGCTCACCTATGTGCACCAACAACTTATGCTAAGCAAGGCAAGAAACAAGATGATAGAAAAAATTTAAAACTTAAAGCACGAAGGCTATCACAATGTAAATTGCATAAGTAAAGACCTCGGGTTTAGAAATAACCGAGGCATGCGGAGACGAGGATGTATTCCCGAGTTCCTCCTTGTTAAGGGAGTACGTCTCGTTGGAGGGGTGTGAGCTTGCCACAAAAGGCCTACTCAAGACGCCACAAAAGGCCTCACCCTATTCTCAGATGAACCTCACCCCAAGGGTTAGGTTCACCTTCCACTATCGGAAACCTTCAAGGCTGAATCCGGAGCCTTTACAACGATCTTGGGGCACACACCCACAACTCAATCGGGGGCTCCCAAACCATGCCCGAAGCTTCACAACTGGAAGTCTTCGGGACACCACCAACCGTCTAGGGTACACAATGCACCCAAGACTAACAAGTTTCTCAACCTTCAACTTCCACGAATCACCGTGGGGAACTCAAACCTATGCACCAAATGCAAAAGGCAAGACCACACAAGGTGGTCAAGTCCTTCACTCCCAAATCCCACCAAAAGCAACAAATACTTATGGGGGGAGAAAAGAGGAAGAATAAAGAAGAACTCAACTAATGAATTCCAAGATCTATATCCAAAGGGTTCTCCTCACAAAGAGGAGAAAGTGATTGGTTGAGTTGTAGATATAGATCTCCTCTCTTGATTCCCTAAATTTGGGCAAGAATCATTGGAGGGATTGAGAGGAATCAAAGCTTTGAAGGTCAAGAATGGAGGAGTGAGAGAATCTCCAAAAATTGGGAAGAGAAGATGATCCCTTAAATGGGTCCCCAACAAATCCAACCGTTATGTGCAGTTTTTCCTGCACAGGCCGGAGCTTCCGGGGTTAACCCTGGAATTTCCGGACCCCACGGAGCGACCCAAATGCCCTGGGAAGCTCTCTGGACATGGTCTGGAACTTTGCGCCAGAAATTTGGCCGGATTTATCCCGGGGACTGAAATTTCTGGCAAAAGGACCGGAACTTCCGGCCTAGTGAAAAACTTCAGAAATAGCAAAACGAAAACGGGCATATCTTTCGCATCCGGACTCCGTTTTCGATGGTATTGGGCTCGTTGGAATCATAACAATGAGCTCTACAAAAATATACAAAGAAACATCATAGTAGAACAAGGGAGAATAAAACCAAATAGGGAAAGGTAAAACCTTTCTATAAAGAACAACCAGTAAATACTCCAACATTAAGAACCCAACAAGTTTTTCATCCGGACTCCGTTTTCTATAATCTTAGGCTTGTTTCGAAGATAATCACAAGACCTACAAGATCATGCATATAAACATCATAGTCCATCATGTGAGGAGGAAACCAAAAGAAGAGAGTTTGATCTCTCTTAGAATAGACAAACCGGTAAAACCTCCAATATCAAAAACGCAAGAAGATATTCAGGAAATCCGTTTTTGATGAACTAGAGCTTGGTATAGAGATGAAAACTAGCTTTAAATTCTCACATGGATAGAAGCCAAATAACAAATAAGAAAGATGATTGCAAGGATGCAAATGTTTGAGCTCTCCACGGACAATACGATCAAGATACTCGGTCGAAAGCCCCTCTTGATAGTACGGCTATCTATCCTATAACCCGGTCTCTCAACAACATCATGAGATCGGTTATAGAGAAAACCTATCAAGATCATACCTTTGTCTTGTGCATAATCCACTTGAGGTCGATGATGGCGATCTTCATCTCCTCAAGACGAACCACCTTTCTTGATTGTGCTTCGCTTGGTGAAGACTCACAAGTTGCCCCCCCATACACCAATATGGGAGAAGCACTCTTCGGCATATCTTCGCATGGCCTTAAGTGTTGATCAACCGCACTTAGCCTTGATCAACATATAATCAAACAACACATATGGACATTACTACAAGTAGCTCAATATAAACATTAGTGCATAGAGATTGTCATTAATTACCAAAACCACACATGGGGGCAACCATGCACTTTCAATCTCCCCCATTTTGGTAATTGATGACAATCACTTTTTAAGAGGATTTATATAATGAATAAAACATCCTTGCAAGACAAACAAGCAAGGATGCAAGCGCATTAAAGGAAAATGCAACAAAAGCATAAAACCCAAATTCCCTTAAACCTTCTAAACTTCTCCCCCATTGGCATCGATTGCCGAAATGGGAGGAAAAATTTAGAAGGCCAATATAGTATGAGTTCCTCAAAAAGGTGTGCATTTCTCAAGATGTGAGTGGAATCAGATACACATATCCGTTGACGAATAATTAGAGGAAATCAAACTATATTGAGGATCCAAAGATTGCAAAACGATGAAGTCATTCGAAACATCTACACAAAGGAGATAGACAATCGAAAAGATCCAAAACGAGAGTTCTAAATAAAAATAGATAAGCTCCCCAATATTCATGCACTATTGAGGAGTGCACAAATATGGAATCCTCACTCCCCAAAAATCATCTAGAACACTCAACAATTTCAAAGGTGCAAAAACTAAAACAAAACAAAGCACTTGCACCAAGATATGGTTGAGCCACAAGGAGATACAAATTTTCAAAGATTCAATCATAAGATAGGCTCAACCAAGATACAAAGAAGATCTTTCAAAAAGAATATGTTCACAAGCCCAAGGATACCAATTGGAAACTAAAACCAATTGAAAAAGCCAAGAGCTAGTGAGAATATTTAGCTAATAAAATCAACATGCTCATGTGATAAGCATGAAGACAAAGTTCTTCAAATTAATATGAGTGCGTAAGGATGAAAATACAATTAAGATACGCACTCACGAAGCAAATGTGGAGCCACCAAAGATTATAGATAAAAATGAAGGTAGCTGTAAACAAATAGGATACCAACTAAAAAGACCTCTCTCATATGTATAGGTTTCTAAGTAGACAAATCGTTGATGATTTGCATCCACAAAGAAACATGTACATACCAAATGGTCGATGAAGGGGAGACCAAGGTATACAAAACGGAAGTCATGAATATACAAAAGAGATTATTGCATAAAAGCATAGCACCTAGCTCAAATTTCTCATTGTATATAACTGAACTTCAAAACTATCGAAGACATCACACATATCACTAAGGGAACAAGAGATGCTTTGAGATAAGCAACACATATCACAAAGAAATAATACTAATTGAAGAAAGGTTTTTGCCATTTCATCACAAAATATCACAAAGATATACCAAGTGAAGGAAATAAGCCAAAACCACAACAATTACACATAAAAGCTTTCATGCCAAGAAGTAACCTACACAAGGTTGAGACTGGAAAAGTATGCATGAGATAGATACTTGTTATCGAGATACATTGACGATGAAGAAGATGCGAGTTTGTTTATCAGCAAAGCTTGACTCCAATAATCACACGGTGAGAACACCTTCCTTATGAATGAGGCAAGCATCCAATGCATCTTCATTGTACCTAAAACAAAATTCAAGTACAAAATGGTTCCCAAACTCATTGGGTCCCATAGTAGCTAGATACACTACAATACATAGGACATATGAAAGTGCATGGTTGCCCCCATGTGTGGTTTTGGTAATTAATGATAATCTCTATGGACTAATGTTTGTATTGAGCTATATACTTGTAGGTGTCCATATGCATTGCTTGATCTCCATTTGTTGGAGTCAGGGCTAAGGGAAGAAGATTTATGTTGGTCAGGGCTAAGTGCGAGTTGATCAACACACAAGGCTAGCAATGTATCATGAGGGATCATGTGATCTCATGGTATGGTAAGGAATTCAATATAGCTTTGTGAACTAACCCATGATCTATATGCTTGGTATCTCTATGTTGGGTTAGGTTTCTTGTCATGAGCTTGCATCAAAAGGAAGATCTTGTGTAGCTCATGAAGGACGGTGTCAATTGGGGTGGTGCAAGTTCAAGATGATCAACAAGAAGATATCATATGCTTGGAGCTCGCCATACTTTTGAAGATAATGGCCAAGTTAAGATAATTTCGAAGAGGAGGTTCTCCCATATTGGTGTATGGGGGAGCAACTTGTGTGTCTTCACCAAGCAGAGCGCAATCAAGAGAGATGGTCCTTCTTGAGAAAATGAAGATCGTCATCGTCGACCTTGAGTGGATTATGCGCAAGGCAAAGGTATGATCTTGATAGGGTTTTTATTTTACCGGTATCATGATGTTAGTGGAGAGACCGGGTTATAGGTTAGATAGCCGTACTATCAAGAGGGGCTCTCGGCCGAGTATCTTGATCATATCGTTCGTGGAGAGCTAAAACCTTTGCATCCTTGAAATCATCTTTATTGGTTTTTATTTGGCTCTTATCGTGGTGTGGTATTGGTGCTTGTCGTGCTTGTCACGACAAGGCCAAGTTCACCAAAAACGGTTTTCATATGCGTCTCCTATTGCGTTTTCGGTATTGGAGATTTTGTCGATTCATCCTTGTGGGAGGTCTCACTCTTCCAACTATTTACAAAATCTCCATTGCTTTTTTTCTATACTTCTAAGTGTCACATTTGTCGTCCTCTTTCCAACAAAATTGGTTTTACCTTATTCAGACTTCATTTGCAAAAGATATAGAATTTCCGGTTTGCGAAAAAGAGTTTTTAACTTTCCCTATTTTTTATTTATAATATCTGGTTGGACCATGATGTTTCTCTGAATATTATCGTAGAGATCGTTGTTACGATTCCAAAGAGCCCAAGATCATCGAAAACAGAGTCCAGAGGCAAAAGTTATGCTCGTTTTGGTATCGATGTTCCGACAGTTTTTCAAAGGGCGGAAGTACCGCCCTACTTCCGCTTATGGACTCTAGCTTCTGTTTTTTGGTAGTAGTACTGGTAAAAAGTCCTGTAGTACCGCCCCGGCGCGTTTCTGGGCATAGCGGTTGGATATTTGGTTGACCTATTTAAGGGACCTTCTTCCCCAATGGTTCCCCAACCTTTGGCACTCTCCCTACCCTCCATTGTTGACCTTTTGAGAGCTTGTTCCTCTCCATTCCTCAATGATTGTTGCCTCCTTTTAGAGGGAAAAGAGAGAGGAGACCTAGATCCACATTTCCACCAATTCATGTCTCCTCTAAGTGAGGGGAACCCTTTGGATCTAGATCTTGAAGTTCCATTTGTTGAGTTCTTGTTTGTTCTTCCTCTCTTATTCCCCCATAAGCACTTGTTGCTTTGTTGGAATTTGAGAGTGAAGAATTTGAACACTTGTGTTCTTTCCTATTGCATTTAGTGCATCGGTTTGTGCTCTCCACGGTAATTCGTGGGATTGAAGGTTGAGAAGCTTGTTACTCTTGGGTGCATTTTGTTCCCAATAGCTTGTGCCTCTTGGGTGCATTTTGTACCCTAGACGGTTGGTGGTGTCGCTAAGACTTCGAGTGGTGAACCTTTGGGCAAGGTTTGGGATCCCCCGATTGAGTTGTGGGTGTGTGCCCCAAGATCGTTCTAAACGCTCCGGATTTCACCTTGAAGGATTCTGATAGTGGAAGGTGAACCTTAACCTTGGGGTGAGGTTCATCGGAGAATAAGGTGAGGCCTTTTGTGGCGTCTTGAGTAGGCCTCTTGTGGCGAGATCACACCCCTCCAACGAGACCTACTCCCTTAACAAGGAGGAACTCGGGAATACATCCTCGTCTCCGCGTGCCTCGGTTTTTTCTATACCCGAGCTCTTTACTTATGCAATTTACATTGTGATAGCCTTTGTGCTTGATGTCATGTATATTGCTATAACCTTGTTGTCATATTGCTTAGCATAAGTTGTTGGTGCACATAGGTGAACTTAGTATATTAGGTTGTTGTCTTGTTAATTTAAGCACCTAGTTTTATTCCGCAATTATCAAGCCTTAAACCGGAAAAGTTTTAATCGCCTATTCACCCCTCCCCCTCTAGGCGACATCGATTGTTCTTTCAATTGGTATCAGATCTTCGGCTCTCTTTTTGGGCTTCACCGCGTAGAGAGTAAAGATGTCATTTAGAGTATTAGTGCACGATCCCACTTTTATATTCAATGGCACAAATTTTAATGTTTGGAAAACTCATATGCTTAGTCACTTACGGGTATTGGACTCCAATATTGAGCGTATCCTAAATATAGGTTTTTCTCCCCCAAAGGATTACGAAAGTATGACTTTAGAGGATGATAAAAAATTATATCTAGATGCTCTAGCTTCTAATGAGTTTTGCAAATTTTTGAGTGTTGTAGTTTTTGAGTCAATCATACCTCTCCGGAACGCTCATGAATTGTGGACAAAGCTTCAAGATAAATACGGCAAGTCTATGACTATTGAGGATGATTGGTATCCCTCCACCTCCGGGCGTAATAAGTTCTCAACTTCGTCTACTTCACCAAAATGTGGTAAGACACAAACTAATGTGATGGTGATTAGTGATATGTTGTGCAATAATGATAGTGAGATCATTGTTGATGATCTTTTATCTCTATCTTGTTGCAATGCCTCATCTTTGGACCTAAACACACATAGCACTATAAATGTCATACATGCTAGTGTTAGTAGTCCTTGCATATCATCCAAAAATTACTTGGATAAATCTCTTGATGATATGCTTGCTTTATGTTGTTGCCATAATAAAAATGCTTGTGTTCCCTCTAATTCTTGTATTATTAATAATGTAGAGGAAAATCAATTATCTATGGAACACAATGTGAACTTGAGTAGTTCTCAAATTAATTTTCCTTCTTCATCAACAATCTTTTGCCTTATGGCTAAATCCTTAAGTAGTGATAATAATGATGAAGAAGATGATGAGGATGATGACTCCTTTCATAAGAAAGGTCTAATGATTCTTAATGCCCTTCCTAAAAATAAAAATGCTCATGATATCCTCTTTGATATTATGGAAACCATAATTGAGCGTGGGATTACTATTAGGCTTTGGAAGCAAGCCTCGTAGAAAAAGGAAGGATTGAAAGAGGATGCTATGGAAAAGGCATCGTTAGAGGATTCCCTTGAGGAAGAGCATGAGGCTCGGGTTTTGTCTTGAGGAGAAACTCAAATCTATTGAGGAGTCTCATAATGAAATAATTTCTAAAATCATTAAAGAACGTGACCATGCTATTGCTAAATATAAAGTCACGAAAAAGGAAAATGCTAGCTTTAGGGGAGAGCTTGCCAAGTTTTCTTCTTCCATTTCTAATGTTAATGATGCTTGTGCTACTAACTCCATTTCTTGCGAAGCATCTATTTTGAAGGAGAATGTTGAGCTAGTGACTCAACTCGAGTTGCTAACTAGCAAGTATGGGAAGTTGGAAGAAAGTCATGAAAAGCTATCTAGCTCTAATGATGATCTTCTAGCATCCTATGCTAGTCTAAAGTTAGCTTATGAGGCTATCACTACCAAGGTAACATCCTTTGAGCCACATGTGGATAATAGCACAACTTTATCTAAAAAATGCTATATTGTCATGTGCTAGTCCTAGTAGTTCATCCACTCACAATGTTGGTACCTGTTATGATGAATTACTTGCTTTTCCTTGTTGCTCTAACAATGATGCATCTACCTCCTCTAGTACTTGTGTTGTCACTAACCATGTAGAGAAAAGAGTAGAGCTCAAGGACCAAGCCACTTCGTTGAAGAAAGGCTTTGAAAAGCGTCATAAAGGAAAGAGTGCACTTGACAACATGTTGGGTGTGCAACAATCCCCCAATGACAAGAGTGGACTTTGATTCAACTCCAACATCAAGAACAAGTCCAAGATTGATAAGAAGAAATGCCAAGAACAAGTCAAGAATTTTGCCAAGATTACTTGCATCAAGTGCAAGATTGAAGGGCACCATGTTAGGGATTTCCCAATAAAGAAGAAGCCTCTTAGTGAGAAGAAACTTGGGAAGCGGGCTCTTGCTCAATCTCATGCTCAACCACGAGTTGAACAAAGGCCACCTCCTAAGAAGACCCAATTCAATGCTCCTCAAGTTGAGGAGCATATTAAGAAGAAAGAGAAGAGTCGATGTTGCTACCTATTCCGTGGCAAGGGTCACTTTGCTTCTTCATGCACTATCGGTAAACTATCCTACCCCATCTTAATTGATGATGTTTATTCTCTTGGGAAGGATAGAGTTGGCAATGTGTTTGCCAAATATGTTGGTACTCAAAGTGGTGTCAGAAAAGAACCATTTGGGTTGCCAAGTCTATTATGACTAACCTCTTAGGACCCAACTTAGTTGGGGACCAACAAGCTCAAACTTGATCAATAGGTGTTGGTGGAGGACATTGGAGGCATGTCTATCTTTGAATAATTAAGGGACATTCATGATTATATCTCTCAAGCCAAGTCATTTGGATTATATTGTCATTTCTCATATCCAATGTTCCTCCTTGCGGTAACTTGTATTTAATTCATATATACATTGAAAGTTGCTTGCTCCCTTGCATGTGTTAGTTTTGTCCTAGCATGTGCTTGTATATGATATGCTCCTTTCTTACTTGTCTTGTTATTCAATGTGGTGTATGTTAGTTGTGTATCATGTATGTGTAACTTGTGTGTTGAGCTTTATTGGATCTTGTGTGGATTTCATTTGGCTCTTTGAGATATTAATGGACTATCCCATTTTGGGGGGAGTGATGTGCTTCGCGCACTTCACAATCCTAAAATGTGTGTACATGAGGCACACCACCTAGTATTGATATTTCAATATTATCTAGTCACTATGTGGTATGTCATACTCATGAGAAATTCAAATTATGTAATGTTCATTAATTTCTCTAGTTGGCTTTTATTTGCCTCTTGCTTAGACAAAATGGATTATCACATTATGGGGGAGTAATAAGCTTTCTGCAAATTACAAGCCTAGAAAATGTGAACATTTGAGGTTTTGCCACTTAGATTTGATATTGTAAATTATCTTATTCCTATGTGGCATATTAGCTCGAACAAGTTCCAATTTCCTTTTATTTGTCTTTTGGATCTTGTTTGTGTGAGTTTGCTTGGTGTGGGTTTTCTCTAATGTGCATTTCCATATATTATTTGAGAAACCATTTGTTCCATATTATTCTAACCATGGCTTTGCCGGTTGGTTCGAATAGTTGAAACTACCAACAAACCTTATTCAAAATATGGTGCTTTATTTCTTATCTCTTGCCATATGATTTATCTTGTGAGTATGAACTTGGATATCTCTACTCACCGGGAAAATATTTCCTTATATTCATTGTCCTTGGACAATTGATATTCACACTTGTGGTAGAATATTTTTGTTCATCTTCATATTGACTCTTGCGTTAAATTGCCTTATTTATTGCCAAGTGTTTTGTTTTTACTCCCATTGCCTTCCTTGCCTCTTTCATGGATCCTAATTTTCAATTGGTAGTGTTTAGTGTTGTAAATAAAATATGGAGAGTAATGATCCCTTGTGCATGCATTTTGTATTCAAATGCAAATATCAAAGATAATGCATGAATCTTGGGGGAGCATTCCTTTTTATTTAGAACACTATACTATCTATCAATATTTGATCCTTTCAATTGGCATTTGATATCTATCTTATGTGGTTATGGAACACAAACCTTTTTCTTTTGATCTTTGTGCCATCATAAAAAGTGTAGAGAGTGCTTGGTATATTTGTTTTTACCTTGTTCTTTTTAGTGAGTTGACTTTCTCGTTTCTTAAAAATGTTTCTTATCTTTCTAAAATGAGACAAGCCACTTGAGCATGTCTCTTTCCTTTATCTTATATGCTCATTGGTTTTGCCTCGAAACCTTAAATTGGTATTAATTGGAATTTGATATCTCATCCATAGATATTTGTTTCAATTGATATCTCTTGTGGGAGCTTTGATACCTAATTTCTTTATTTTACTTTACTTGATTTCGGTCGAGTATCCTCCTTCTCTTGGTATCTTTGCTAGTAGTTGGTATCTTATTTTCAATCGGTGTCTTATCGGTAACGTGTTGTTTTGATTCGACTCCTTACTTCATGTGTTGATTCGCACTTTGGTGTGCTTTCTTGGTTTACTTGGTGTTTTGTCCAAATTGTATCTCATTCGGTTCTAGAAAGTCTTTGCATGCTCAGTTACTTATTTATATTATTATAGCATGCTTATCTTTCTTGATCCAGTATATAGGGAATACTCCACCGAATCCTAACTCTGCTAAGATGTGCATGAAATTCAATTTCATATCTATATGCAAATATTTATGTGGAGTATGTCCTATGTATTGTAGTGTATCTAACTACTATGGGACCCAATGAGTTTGGGAACCCTTTTGTACTTGAATTTTGTTTTAGGTACAATGAAGATGCATTGGATGCTTGTCTCATTCATAAGGAAGGTGTTCTCACCGTGTGATTATTTGAGTCAAGATTTTATGATAAACAAACTCTCATATTCTTCATCGTCAATGTATCTCGGTAACAAGTATCTACCTCATGCATACTTTTCTGGTCTCAACCTTGTGTAGGTTGCTTCTTGGCATGAAATCTTTTACGTGTAATTGTTGTGGTTCTGGCTTATTTCCTTCACTTGGTATATCTTTTTGATATTTGTGACAAAATGGAAAAAACCTTTTCTTCAATTGGTGTTATTTCTTTGTGATACTTGTTGCCTATCTCAAAGCATTATCACTATTTCTTGTTCCCTTAGTGATATGTGTGATCTCTTTGATAGTTTTGAAGTTCATTTATATAAAATGAGAAATTTGAGCTATGTGCTATGCTTTTATGCAATAATCTATTTTGTATATTCATGACTTCCCTTTTGGATACCTTGGTCTCCCCTTCACCGACCATTTTGTATGTACATGTTTACTTGTGGATGCAAATCTTCAACGATTTGTCTACTTAGAAACCTATACATATGAGAGAGGTCCCTTTTAGTTGGTATCCTATTTCTTTTGAGCTACCTTCATTTTTATCTATAATTCTTTGGTGGCTCCAAATTTGCTTCATGAGTGTGTATCTTAATTGTATTTCCATCTTTGCGCACTCATATTAATTTGAAGACATTTGTCTTCATGCTTATCACGTGAGCATGTTGATTTTATTGGCTAAATATTCTCACTAGCTCTTGGCTTTTTCAATGGTTTTTAGTTTCCAATTGGTATCCTTGGGCTTGTGAACATATTCCTTTTTGAAGATCTTCTTTGTATCTTGGTTGGGCCTATCTTATGATGAGTCTTTTAAAATTGGTATCTTCCTATGGCTCTTATGGCTCAGTCATATCCTTGGTGCAAGTGCTATGATTTGCTTTTGCTTTATGCACTCTTGCACTTGTTGCATGTTCTAGATGATTTTGGGGGAGTGAGGATTCCATATTTGTGCACTCCTCAATAGTGCATGAACATTGGGGAGCTTCTCTATTTTCATTTAGAACTCTCGTTTTGGATCTTTTCGATTGCCCATCTCCTTTGTGGAGATGTTTCGAGTGACTTCATCCTTATGCAATCTTTAGATCCTCAATATAGTTTTATTTCCTCTTATTATTCGTCAATGAATATGTGCATTTGATTCCACTCACATCTTGAGAAATGAAACCTTTTTGAGGAACTCATATTATATTGGCCTTCTAGATTTTTCCTCCCATTTCGGCAATCGATGCCAATGGGGGAGAAGTTTAGAGGGTTTAAGGGAATTTGGGTTTTATGCTTTTGTTGCATTTGCCTTCAATGCGCTCGCATCCTTACTTGTTTGTCTTGCAAGGATGCTTTATTCACTACATAAACCCTCTTAAAAGGGATTGTCATCAATTACCAAAATGGGGGAGATTGAAAGTGCATGGTTGCCCCCATGTGTGGTTTTGGTAATTAATGACAATCTCTATGGACTAATGTTTGTATTGAGCTATATAATTGCAGGTGTCCATATGCATTGCTTGACCTCCATTTGTTGGAGTCAAGGCTAAGGGAAGAAGATTTTCTGTTGGTGAAGGCTAAGTGCGAGTTGATCAACACACAAGGCTAGCAATGTATCATGAGGGATCATGTGATCTCATGGTATGGTAAGGAATTCAATATAGTTTTGTGAACTAACCCATGATCGATATGCTTGGTATCTCTATGTTGGGTTAGGTGTTTTGTCATGAGCTTGCATCAAAAGGAAGATCCCGTGTAGCTCTGTAACATCCCAATCTTCTATTAGGATGTTTTGCATTTAGATCATTTGCATTTCATCATGGCATCATTTGAAAAATTTGCATTTGCTCGTTTGCATCTTTTCCCAAAAGAAATAAACCCTAAACTCTATTTTGAATTATTAGCAAATTCAACAAGATAATTATATAGGCTTGGGGTTCTATGCAAAAAATACCCTCTTATAGTCAAATATGACAGAGGGAAATTTTACAAATTTTTCAAAATTGGTTTGACTCATTTTGGAGTTCTAAATCAAAAGTTATTTGAAAAACTGTTTTCTGAAAAAGAATAAAAGAAGAAAAAAAAGGGAAAACCGGCCAAACCAGGCCCAACACCGGCCCAGCCGCACCTTTCTTTCCTCTTTCTTCTTTTCCTCGCGCATGGGCTGGCCCACTAGCGTGGCAGCAGCGCTGGCGCGGTTCGATCGATGGAAGTTCCTTCCATAAAATCGTTTTTTCAAAACCTATCCCTAATCAAACTCCTATATCTTCATCTAGAAGACTCCAAACTCGAATCCGTTTGTTTTGCCTTGTTCCCTACTCCAAGTAGTACCTCTCCACCGACCTATTCGCCTATATAAACCTCAGCCCCGAGGCAAAACTCGCACCAAACCCGAAACCCTAGTTTGCAACCTCTTTGCAATCTTTCGCTTCTCACGGTTCGATCTTTGCTCGGATGCCGTTTCTTCCTTCGCGAGAGTTGTAGATATATATCCATCCCGATAAACCTCACCACTTTTTATCCACCGTAGTCGGAGAATTCTGCATCGCAAGTTTTCAGATCTGATCGAGTAAATTCTCGATTAATCACCAACCGTCCGACCAAATCCGGTGAAATTTTTACACAAGGTAGATCCCATCGTTCCCCACAACTTTCGTGTTCAAAGTTTTTCGTTTTGATGCACGGTTTTATTTATAAAAATCGGATCTATTTTTTCGAGGTACAGACGAATCAGAAGTCGCCACGTGTCATCCTTGTCACCACCTAGTCACCATCCGCGTGGTATCCACGTCATCGCCACATCAGCATCCAGTCAGCAGCGGAGTCAACACGGCATCACGCTGACATCATCAAGGTCAACTCTCGGTCAAAGATCTCTTCTAAAATTACATAAAATCATTAAAACTTGTAAAATTCATATCTTTTCAACATTAACTCGATCGTTTTGGTTTGTTGCATTAAAAATATTTCTCATGCATCATATAATCCAGAGAACTAAAGTTAATGTTTTGTGCCCAATTAACATGTCATGCATGCATATGTGTATGTTTGCTTTGTTTCTTATTGTTGTGAACGTGTAATCGTGTAGAGAACGACGCTTGCGACTGTTGCTGCAACTGTGAGGATTGTGTGAACCCCTACGAGGATTAAGGTAAGTGATGCTCATAAACGTCTTATTATTTTCCTATGCATCGTAGTCTTTATTTTAAGTAGACTTGCATGTGTAGGAGTTGAATTGTTAAGCTATGCTTGATTGTTCCATTAACACCCAGATGGAATAATCATATGTTCACCCTTAGCATTTGATAATGGCAAACCGTCGTAGGTTAGATTGCTTAGTTGATGAATAGAAAGCGTGGTTGGGAAATTCATGACATACTTATTTTGTTTATGGTTTTAAAAAGCTTAATAAAACCACTGAGTAATTTAATCTACCACTGGGCGGATTGCTAGCTTGTCATCTGAGTTAAACTTTATGGTGGGGACCGCCGCCCAGTATCATTGAGAATAGTCTGGTTTCTTGTTTGGTAGCTATTCTGTGCAACCATGTGTCAATGTAGTATGGGCTACGACAGAAATTGGTAGATGGTGGTGACCTGAACCCATCGTAGCCAGAGATGTAGAATAGTGATAGGTGGTACGGTGCGTGGGGGTTTGGGAAGCTACTTTCTACTAGTTCTGGTTCGATCCTCTCTTCCTCTCCATGTGGTGATTCCTGGAGTGAGCAGAGTAGACGGGGCAACATGGGTAAAGTGTACACACCTCGCGAGGGTTTAAACTAAGATCTTAGCAGTGTCCTTCGGTTATGGGCAAACTAGCAACTAGATGGGAGTCTATGACATATTCTCACTCATCCCAATTTTCTAAATTAAAATTTGAAGGGATAACAACAAGTTGGTGGGAGTATCTGGTGGTATGCCAGTGGACTCATAGCCAGTTGGGTAGGAGCACCTGTTGGAATAACAGAGTGTCCAATTAATGTGTGAAAACAAATGTTTATCAAATGATAGGATAAAATTGTTGTTTTGCGCAAAATCAGCCATTGAAACTCCACCTAGCCAAATATGCATGTAGAAGTTAGGTAGAGTTATATATTAGCCTCTCAAGCACACTTGCCAGTACAAATCCCATTGTACTGACCGTATTCGCTGCGGCTGCAATTACACTATTGCAGGTACGATTTTACGTAGGTCTTGGAGCTACACCCGGCACGTACGACTGTGGCACGAGTTGATTGGAGCTTCATTATCGTTTATTTTCCGCTGTGTGCTTTTATTCAATAAAGTTATTTTTGTGCTAGCGTCAATGCTATGCAAAGATGTAAGGACTTTGTTATTCTGGATCATTTCGATGTAATTAAAGACGCATTGTGCTTTGATATTTCATTTGTAATGAGTGTGCTAGCGAGTCGATCCGGGACTAGCACTATACTCATAGACGAGGTCCATATTATTGGGTCGAGTCGCCACAGATGGTATCAGAGCCAGGTTTGGCTGTAGTATCGAGACCTAGGATTGGAATAGGAGGCCATACGACTAAAATTCTTATTTTACATTCTGTCCTTAAGTTCTTCGTATTCTTCTAGTACTCTTATCACTTCTAATTCCTTTACTTAACCCCTTTATATAGATGGGAGAACACCAAGTACTAAAGGATGGATTGGAGTCCGGGAGGCTTATTGCAAGGCAACTAGCTCAAGTGTCTGAGGAGTTGGCATCAGCACGCAAGCTCGAGAAGACCTTGAGGTCTGATATAGTGTTCATGGCTATTGAGCTCTGTGACCAGGACGATCGAATTCTTGCGAAGGATAATCAGATTGCCTTACTACGGAAGGAGATTGCCAGTTTGCGAGCTCAACAAACCCCAACCCCACCAGAAGACAAGGAAGATGCCAAGACAAAAGAGGAAGATGTGGAGGAGTACAATCCCGAGAAAGTGATGCCCTACGACTATGAGGATGAAGGAAACTAGATAGTCATGCCCACCTTATAGTCTTCGATAGGTTATCGTTTTGCGTGTTAGGTGTTGATCATACCAAAACGTGTGGTATGGCAACTTTAGTCGAGAGCTTTCTTTTGTTTTCTTAAGTTTGAAACCTTGTAATTTTCGCAGGTTTCTAGACCCTATTTTGGAAAAGTATTTTAAAGTGTTTGGATTGATTATTTGATGCTTGCTAAGTGTTGCTTGATCATAATAGGTATGGGTAGTTATTTCCCTAGTCCTATCTATCTAAAACTTGTCTTTTCCCAATCATAGATGCCTCCCCGTCGCAACCCCGAGAACAACACCGGGAACAACGACATGCAGCAAGTGATGACTCAGCTCATGCAAGTGATGACGCAATTCATAGCCATCAAAGCCAACAACAACAATAACCCGCCGCCACCACCCCCACCGCCTCAGGTGGATATGCTCACTAGGTTTCTGAGACTAAGGCCTGAGAAGTTCTCCAGCGCACCTGAACCAATGGCAGCACTTGATTGGTTGCGCTCTGTGAACAAGGACTTAGTAACCGTGGGGTGCAATGAGGCTGAGAAAGTTAGGTTTGCAGCCCATTTGCTTGAGGGACCAGCTGCATCATGGTGGGACAACTTTCAGATCACTCACCCAATAGACACTGTCACATGGGTAATGTTTGAAGAAGGATTCCGCAATGCTCATGTCTCATCAGGCATTGTGAGTCTGAAAAGGAGGGAGTTCCGTAATCTGCGACAGGGCAACCGCATTGTGAAGGAATACATTGATGAGTTTGGGAATTTAGCTCGCTATGCGCCAGAAGATGTGGATACTGATCTCAAGAGGCGTGAGAGATTCCTCGATGGGCTGAATGATGAGATGGCTGTTCAACTGTCAGTAGTTCACATTCCAAACTACCAGGCACTCATCGACAAAGCTATCATTCTCGAGGGCAAGCAGAAGCAGGCAGAGAACCGCAAGAGGAAGTACAATCATGGTGGCCATGGTTCTGGATCTCACCAGAGGGTCCGAACTCATCATGACGATAATGGAGGCCCTCACTACAACAAACATGGAGGCAATAACCATCGTGGAGGAAATGGACACCAGCACAATGGTGGAAATGGCTACAATCATAATGGTCATAGGGGCAACAATCACCACAATGGAGGCAATGGACGCAACCACAACCCAGCACACAAGAAGGATCTCAGTCAGGTGCAATGCTACAAATGCAAGAAGATGGGTCACTACTCTGACAAGTGCACAGAAGAGAAGGCAGTGGAAGGAGCCAAGCCAAACCCGTTCCAGAAGGCAACTGCAAATCATGTGAACGTGGAGGAAGTCTATGACGAACCCGACCTGGTGATGGGTAAGCTCTTGATCAATTCATGCACCGCTCTTGTTCTTTTTGATACTGGTGCATCACATTCATTTATATCAAGGGCATTTGTGGGTAAGAACATGTTAGCAACTGAGCGGCTTAGAGGGTCCCTTAGAGTAAGCTCACCCGGAGGAGAAATGATTGCAAAGGCTATTTGCCGTAGCTTGACCTTAGAAATTGGGGCTTACAATTTCCCCACTGATCTTATCATACTAGAGTCACAAGGCTTAGATGTAATACTAGGCATGGACTGGATGACTAAGTATGAGGGTCAGATCGATTGCGCACAAAGGGCCATTACACTCACTACCCGAGAGAACAAGAGGATTAGATACAAGTCTAAACTGAATCTCGGAGAGGCCAAGTTAAATTCTCTTAAGGGGGTTAGCATAGAGGATGTGCGTATAGTGAGAGAATACCCGGACGTGTTTCCGGAGGAGTTACCAGGTATGCCACCTGATAGGGATATCGAGTTCATCATCGACTTGATACCGGGAGCAGGACCTATAGCCAAGAGGCCTTACAAGATGGATGTTGACGAGCTGAAGGAACTGAAGAAACAACTCAAGGAGCAGTTGGATAAGGGATTTATTCAGCGTAGTTCATCACCTTGGGGTGCACCTGTTTTGTGGGTAGAGAAGAAGGACAGGACACAATGACTAGTTATGGACTATCGCTCACTTAATGAGGCGACGATAAAGAACAAATACCCACTCCCCAACATCAACGATCTATTTGATCAGCTGAAGGGATCTTGTGTATTCTCCAAGATCGATCTTCGATCAGGTTACCACCAGCTGAAGATTAGGAAGGAGGATATCCCTAAGACCGCCTTCACCACGAGGTATGGTCTATATGAGTACACAGTTATGTCCTTTGGACTAACCAATGCGCCGGCATACTTCATGACCATGATGAACAATGTCTTCATGGAGTTCTTGGATAAGTTCGTAGTAGTATTCATCGATGACATCCTTGTGTACTCCAAGAATGAAGAGGAGCATGAAGGACACTTTCGTCAGATATTGGAAAAGATCAGGGAACACAAGTTATATGCTAAATTTATCAAGTGTGAGTTCTGGCTAAACACTGTGGGATTCCTAGGACACATAGTGTCAGCGGAAGGCATTGCAGTGGACCCAGCCAAGGTGTCAGCTGTGAACGAATGGGAGTCACCAAAGTCAGCAAAGGATATCCGGAGTTTCCTAGGATTGGCGGGATACTATCGGAGGTTCATTGAGAACTTCTCCAAGATTGCAAAGCCAATGACGGAGTTGCTAAAGAAGGAGAAGAAATTTGTTTGGACCAAGGAGTGCGAAGATAGTTTCCAAGACTTGAAGCAACGCTTGGTGACAGCACCAGTTCTATGTCTGCCGCATCTACAGAAGGTTTTCCAAGTCTATTGTGACGCTTCTCGCCAAGGACTTGGAAGTGTGTTGATGCAAGATGGAAGAGTCGTATTCTATGCATCGAGGCAACTCAAAAACCATGAAAGAAATTATCCCACTCATGATTTAGAGCTTGCATCGGTCGTCCATGCACTCAAAACATGGAGACACTACCTCATGGGCAAGCATTGTGAGGTGTTCACTGATCATAAGAGCTTGAAATATATTTTTACTCAGAAGGAGTTGAACATGAGGCAAAGGAGATGGTTAGAGTTGATAAAGGATTACGACATGAATCTCCAATATCACCCCGGGAAAGCCAACGTTGTAGCAGATGCATTAAGCCGTAAGGTGCATGCAAATGGGATTTCAACAGGAGAATTACCACCAGATCTGTGCAAGCAATTTAAGCATCTTAGGTTGGAGTTAGTGCCCGAGGGTTATGTGGCAACATTGGAGGTAGAACCAGTTCTAGTGAACAGAATTAGAGAGGCCCAGAATGGAGACGAGGAGATAGCAAAAATAAAAGGAAGTATGAAAGAAGGCAAAGCTGAAGAATTCTAGGAAGATGAGCAAGGAACAATATGGTTTGGGGACCGTATTTGTGTGCCAAAGGATCCGGAAATTAGGAAGCTGATATTTCAGGAGGCACATGATTCACCATACTCCATTCATCCAGGCAACACGAAGATGTATATGGATCTGAAGGAGAGATTCTGGTGGCCCAATATGAAGCGGGATATCGCCGAGTATATCGCTAAATGTGATGTGTGTACCAGGGTGAAGGCCGAGCACCAGAAGCCAGCAGGGATGCTACAACCCTTGCCGATACCCGATTGGAAGTGGGACAAGATTGGTATGGACTTTATTACGGGATTACCCAGGACCAAATCAGGTTATGATTCTATTTGGGTAGTGGTCGATCATTTGACCAAGGTTGCACATTTCATACCAGTGAAGACCACCTACACCAGCGCCAAGCTAGCCCAGCTCTACATGAGCAGGATTGTCAGTTTGCATGGAGTTCCCAAGGGGATTGTGTCGGATAGGGGAACACAGTTCACTTCTCACTTTTGGCGTCAACTACACGAATCATTGGGGACTAGATTGGAGTTTAGCACAGCTTTTCATCCGCATACAGATGGACAGACTGAGAGAGTCAATCAAATACTAGAGGATATGCTGAGAGCTTGTGCTCTAAACTATGGATCGAGTTGGGATGAGAACTTACCCTATGCCGAGTTCTCATACAACAATGGATATCAAGCTAGCACGGGAATGTCACCATTTGAAGCACTATATGGTAGAAAGTGCAGGACCCCACTACTGTGGAGTGGAGTAGGAGAGCATAGTCTGTTCGGACCTGACATTATCAAGGATGCTGAGGAGAAGGTCAGATTAATTCGAGATAGACTAAAGATAGCACAATCAAGGCAGAAGAGCTACGCAGATTCGAAGCATAGAGAGATCACGTACGAAGTTGGAGATAGAGCGTATCTTCGCGTTTCACCACTACGCGGTGTTAAGCGTTTTGGCATCAAAGGGAAGCTAGCACCGAGGTTTATTGGACCATACAAGATTCTGGCACGAAATGGAGAAGTAGCTTATCAGCTAGAGCTACCAGAGGTCTTTTCCAATGTACACAATGTGTTCCATGTGTCCCAGTTGAAGAAGTGTCACCCAGAGATGGCAGATACACCATTGAGGGATACAATACCGCTCGAGGAGGTCCAAATGGAGAGTGATCTCACATATGAGGAGAAGCCAGCCAAGATCCTAAAGACAGCAGAAAGAATTACTCGCACCAAGACGATCAAATTTTGCAAAGTCCAGTGGAATCATCACACTGAAGAGGAAGCCACATGGGAACGAGAAGATGATCTTCGAGAAGACCACCCTCACCTATTTGCTGACCAAACCGATTCTCGAGGACGAGAATCATCTTAAGGGGGTTAGTCTGTAACATCCCAATCTTCTATTAGGATGTTTTGCATTTAGATCATTTGCATTTCATCATGGCATCATTTGAAAATTTTGCATTTGCTCGTTTGCATCTTTTCCCAAAAGAAATAAACCCTAAACTCTATTTTGAATTATTAGCAAATTCAACAAGCTAATTATATAGGCTTGGGGTTCTATGCAAAAATACCCTTTTATAGTCAAATATGACAGAGGGCAATTTTACAAATTTTTCAAAATTGGTTTGACTCATTGTGGAGTTCTAAATCAAAAGTTATTTGAAAAACTATTTTCTGAAAAAGAATAAAAGAAGAAAAAAAAGGAAAACCGGCCGAACCAGGCCCAACACCGGCCCAGCCGCACCTTTCTTTCCCCTCTCTTCTTTTCCTCCCGCATGGGCCGGCCCACTAGCGTGGCAGCAGCGCTGGCGCGGTTCGATCGATCGAAGTTCCTTCCAGAAAATCGTTTTTTCAAAACCTATCCCTAATCAAATTCCTATATCTTCATCTAGAAGACTCCAAACTCAAATCCGTTTGTTTTGCCTTGTTCCCTACTCCAAGTAGTACCTCTCCACCGACCTATTCGCCTATATAAACCTCAGACCCGAGGCAGAACTCGCACCAAACCCGAAACCCTAGTTTGCAATCTTTCGCTTCTCACGGTTCGAGCTTTGCTCGGATGCCGTTTCTTCCTTCGCGAGAGTTGTAGATCTCGTCGAGATCTATATATCCCGATAAACCTCACCACTTTTTATCCATCGTAGTCGGAGAATTCTGCATCGCAAGTTTTCAGATCTGATCGAGTAAATTCTTGATTAATCACCAACCGTCCGACCCGGTGAAATTTTTACACAAGGTAGATCCCATCGTTCCCCACAAATTTCGTGTTCAAAGTTTTTCGTTTTGATGCACGGTTTTATTTATAAAAATCGGATCTATTTTTTTGAGGTACAGACGAATCAGAAGTCACCACGTGTCATCCTTGTCACCACCTAGTCACCATCCGCGTGGTATCCACGTCATCGCCACATCGGCATCCAGTCAGCAGCGGAGTCAGCACGGCATCATGCTGACATCATCAAGGTCAACTCTCGGCCAAAGATCTCTTCTGAAATTACATCAAATCATTAAAACTTGTAAAATTCATATCTTTTCAACATTAACTCGATCGTTTTGGTTTGTTGCATTAAAAATATTTCTCATGCATCATTTAATCCAGAGAACTAAAGTTAATGTTTTGTGCCCAATTAACATGGCATGCATGCATATGTGTATGTTTGCTTTGTTTCTTATTGTTGTGAACGTGTAATTGTGTAGAGAACGACGCTTGCGACTGTTGCTGCAACTGTGAGGATCGTGTGAACCCCTACGAGGATTAAGGCAAGTGGTGCTCATAAACGTCCTATTATTTTCCTATGCATCGTAGTCTTCATTTTAAGTAGACTTGCATGTGTAGGAGTTGAATTGTTAAGCTATGCTAGATTGTTCCATTAACACCCAGATGGAATAATCGTATGTTCACCCTTAGCATTTGATAATGGCAAACCGTCGTAGGTTAGATTGCTTAGTTGATGAATAGAAAGCGTGGTTGGGAAATTCATGACATACTTATTTTGTTTATGGTTTTAAAAAGCTTAATAAAACCACTGAGTAATTTAATCTACCACTGGGCGGATTGCTAGCTTGTCATCTGAGTTAAACTTTATGGTGGGGACCGCCGCCCAGTATCATTGAGAATAGTCTGGTTTCTTGTTTGGTAGCTATTCTGTGCAACCATGTGTCAATGTAGTATGGGCTACGACAGAAATTGGTAGATGGTGGTGACCTGAACCCATCGTAGCCAGAGATGTAGAATAGTGATAGGTGGTACGGTGCGTGGGGGTTTGGGAAGCTACTTTCTACTAGTTCTGGTTCGATCCTCTCTTCCTCTCCATGTGGTGATTCCTGGAGTGAGCAGAGTAGACGGGGCAACATGGGTAAAGTGTACACACCTCGCGAGGGTTTAAACTAAGATCTTAGCAGTGTCCTTCGGTTATGGGCAAACTAGCAACTAGATGGGAGTCTATGACATATTCTCACTCATCCCAATTTTCTAAATTAAAATTTGAAGGGATAACAACAAGTTGGTGGGAGTATCTGGTGGTATGCCAGTGGACTCATAGCCAGTTGGGTAGGAGCACCTGTTGGAATAACAGAGTGTCCAATTAATGTGTGAAAACAAATGTTTATCAAATGATAGGATAAAATTGTTGTTTTGCGCAAAATCAGCCATTGAAACTCCACCTAGCCAAATATGCATGTAGAAGTTAGGTAGAGTTATATATTAGCCTCTCAAGCACACTTGCCAGTACAAATCCCATTGTACTGACCGTATTCGCTGCGGCTGCAATTACACTATTGCAGGTACGATTTTACGTAGGTCTTGGAGCTACACCCGGCACGTACGCCTGTGGCACGAGTTGATTGGAGCTTCATTATCGTTTATTTTCCGCTGTGTGCTTTTATTCAATAAAGTTATTTTTGTGCTAGCGCCAATGCTATGCAAAGATGTAAGGACTTTGTTATTCTGGATCATTTCGATGTAATTAAAGACGCATTGTGCTTTGATATTTCATTTGTAATGAGTGTGCTAGTGATTCGATCCGGGACTAGCACTATACTCATAGACGAGGTCCATATTATTGGGTCGAGTCGCCACAAGCTCATGAAGGACGATGTCAATTGGGGTGGTGCAAGTTCAAGATGATCAACAAGAAGATATCATATGCTTGGAGCTCGCCATCCTTTTGAAGATAGTGGCCAAGTGAAGATAATGTCGAAGAAGAGGTTCTCCCATATTGGTGTATGGGGGAGCAACTTGTGTGTCTTCACCGAGCAGAGCGCAATCAAGAGAGATGGTCCTTCTTGAGAAGATGAAGATTGTCATCGTCGACCTAGATTGGATTATGCGCAAGGCAAAGGTATGATCTTGATAGGGTTTTTATTTTACAGGTCTCATGATGTTACTGGAGAGACCGGGTTATAGGTTAGATAGCCATACCATCAAGAGGGGCTCTCGACCGAGTATCGTGATCATATCGTTCGTGGAGAGATCAAACCTTTGCATCCTTGAAATCATCTTTAATTATTCTTATTTGGCTCTTATCGTGGTGTGGTATTGGTGCTTGTCGTGCTTGTCATGACAAGGCCAAGTTCACCGAAAACGGTTTTCATATGCGTCTCCTATTGTGTTTTCGGTATTGGAGATTTTGTCGATTCATCCTTCTGGGAGGTCTCACTCTTCCAATTATTTACAAAATCTCCATTGCTTGTTTACTATACTTCTAAGGGTCACATTTGTCGTTCTCTTTCCAACCAAATTGGTTTTACCTTATTCAGACTTCATTTGCAAAAGATATAACATTTCCGGTTTGCGAAATAGAGTTTTTAACTATCCCCATTTGTTATCTATAATATCTTGTTGGACCATGATTTTTCTCTGCATATTTTTGTAAAGCTCGTTGTTACGATTCCAACGAGCCCAAGATCATCAAAAACGGAGTCCGGAAGCAAAAGTTATGCTCGTTTGGTATCGGTGTTCCGACAGTTTTTCAAAGGGCGGAAGTACCGCCCCTACTTCTGCTTATGGACTCTAGCTTCTATTTCTTGGCGGTAGTACAGGTAAAAAGTCCGATAGTACCGCCCCGGCACGTTTCTGGGCATAACGGTTTGATATTTGGTTGACCTATTTAAGGGACCTTCTTCCCCTATGGTTCCCGAACCTTTGGCATTCTCTCTCCCCTCCATTCTTGACCTTTTGAGAGATTGTTCCTCTCCATCCCTCAATGATTCTTGCCTCCTTTTAGAGGGAAAAGAGAGAGGAGATCTAGATCTACATTTCCACCAATTCATGTCTCCTCTAAGTGAGGGGAACCCTTTGGATCTATATCTTGAAGTTCCATTTGTTGAGTTCTTTGTTCTTCCTCTCTTATCCCCCCATAAGCACTTGTTGCTTTGTTGGAATTTGAGAGTGAAGAATTTGAGCACTTGTGTTCTTGCCTATTGCATTTACTGCATCGATTTGTGCTCTCCACGGTAATTCGTGGGATTGAAGGTTGAGAAGCTTGTTACTCTTAGGTGCATTTTCTTCCCAAGAGCTTGTGCCTCTTGGGTGCATTGCGTACCCTAGACGGTTGGTGGTGTCGTGAAGACTTCAAGTTGTGAAGCTTCGGGCAAGGTTTGCGAGCCCCCGATTGAGTTGTGGGTGTGTGCCCTTGTAAAGACTCCGGATTTCGCCTTGAAGGATTCCGATAGTGGAAGGTGAACCTTACCCTTGGGTGAGGTTCATCGGAGAATAAGGTGAGGCCTTTTGTGGCGTCTTGAGTAGGCTTCTTGTGGCGAAGTCACACCCCTCCAACGAGACGTACTCCCTTAACAAGGAGGAACTCGGGAATACATCCTCATCTCCGCATGCCTCGGTTATTTCTATACCCGAGCTCTTTACTTATGCAATTTACATTGTGATAGCCTTTGTGCTTGATGTCATATATATTGCTATCACCTTGTGTAACATCCCAATTTTTCAGAAATGCACAAGCATGCATGCATTCATATTCATCATGGTTTTATTGCATTTAAAAATGATTATTTTTGACTTGGAAAATATGTTAAGGGTTTTACTTTATTTAAGTAACTTAATGATGGCTAAATACCAAACAATAAAACAAATAATAATTTTTTTTTCACCTTTATTTGCTGGTCAACTTAGTGCCAAAGGGTGCTCCTTGAAGTAAAAATTCAAAAACTGTTTTCTCAAATTTTTATAAAAGATTTTGATTGCTTTTTGATCTGGTTTTGGAAAAAAGGAAATAGGAAAAAGAATAAAACAAAAAAAGGGAAACAGGAGCTAGCAGCCGCGGCCCATTTCCCTCCCTCTCACCTCCCTCTCCCGCGCAGCCCACCTGGCCCGATACCGTTTCGCGCTGCGCGCGCCCGCTGACAGACGGACCCACGCGTCAGCACCGACAGGTCATCGTCTTCCTCCCCTAAATCACGCGCGCGTCCACGGCAACTCCCGGCCGGCGATAAAAGCTCTTCAATTCGGGCCTTTAAGGCCAAGATCGACGCGGCCATCCCCTCCTTCAAATAACCCTCTCCGCCCTCTCTCTTTTGCCCCAAACACCACATCCCGAGAGCCCCTAGGCTGCTCGATTTCGAGCTCGACATCCCGCAGCTGCCGCCGGCGAGAACCTCCACTCTCCGGTGAACCACGGCACCCCTTGCCCTCTGTCCCTTCCCTCTCTCATTCTTTTTACCGTGCGCATCTCCCTGACATGCTACGACATTTGTTTACGCCCCAGGTAGTCGTCTCCATGCTCGCCCGAGGCTACCCGCCGCCCTCTCCAACTCTGGCGAGCAATTTCGGCCGTCACCGTGCACCTCGACGACGCCCCTCTCGCCACCAAGCTCGCCCCAACGTCCTGCAACCCCCCGGTAACGAGAACTCCTCCCCCTCCCTCTTGTTTTAGCTGGAACGCGGCATGCCATGCCGTCTCCACCGTCGGGCACCGCTCACCGGAACCCTAGCGCCGCCTTCCCCAGACCCTTTAGATCTGGACCGTCAGATCCAGATCTGACAGCCCCGTTATGTTCCTTAAAATGAATCGGTACTGGATGATCTTGTGCGTCCATTTTATTTAGATACATCGGCCCCTGTTAAGTCACTTACCGAACCGGTATCAGCGAATCACAGGGCGCCACGTGGCCCATTTATTTTCTATTTTTCACAGATTTTGTTCAAATATTTTAAAATTCATATCTTTAGTTCTGTTTGGCCAAAAATTATGAACTTTATATCAAAATGCTTAGAAAAATGAGTAGAATGCAGTGGGCTGTTCAAATGGCATTTTTACATCATGTTTATGTACTGTTTTTGCAGAAACCTATTAAATGGCATTCTAGCCTTTTGTTTATTTTCTAAATGATTAACCCAATATAAAAACTTGATCATGATCATCATACATTTGTTAGATAATAGAAAGTTAATGAAATTATTTATTTCTAAACTTGACTTGTGTTAGTTTGCATTTTCATCATGCATGCATGTTTTTAATTGTATTGCCATAATTATTGGTGTATTGAATTTTTTGTTAAATTGTTTGTTTAGATTGTGAAGAGTGTCAAGAGTGTTGAGAGTGCTGTGACAACATGAACGACAACCAAGGCAAGTACATATACAAATTCATGAATGGACCTATTATTTTCCTATACTTGCATGGTAGACTATATTTTCTCTAATAATATGCATGTTAGGCTTTTATTGTTAAATTATGCTATGCAAACCTGTTAGGATAGTCACATGACTAGTTGTTTAGTGACCCATTTTAACCTAGTAGAATTGCTTGCTGCAAGGAAAGTATTGTTTTACTCTAGTTGAGTTAAGAAAAATATTATTAATTTATGAATCACCTGGGTTGATTGGTTGGCTTCGGAGGCGATGTTGAGTGGCTACTTTGGCTCATCTAGGTGAGTGCACCTGGAATTGGTCTGGGCTCACTTAGGTGAGTGAACCTGAGTACGTACACTTGTGGTTTGCCACCCAGAGTTAGAGATTAATGTCAGTCCGTGTTTGTTTGCCCGACTGTGCAACCACTAGTCATATGGGCTATGTCTTGACGGAGTAAGTTGTGTGGACCTAGGTCAGTGAGATATGATGATGTAGAGGGGTAGGACGACAGTGATCTCGCTAGTAGTACCACCGGAAAGCATTTCTGAAAAGTCTCGTCTCGATCTTCTCCTTTCCTTCTCACAAATTGAGTGATTAGGAAGTTTGGGCTGATTGATTCTAGTAGGGAAAGTGCTGTCGGGGGGCAACCCCCAGATATGGGCAAGGTGTCGATATAAGGGTTGACTCGGTGTTGACCGGGTCACTGAAACCGACATAACTATACCGGCTTACTCGGAGCTGGCCGGGTCATGATTAACCGACATATTGTTATGTCGGATCATGCGAGTTGTATGTCGGGTCGTTCTTTGTTCTTCTTGTGTGCAGGGAAGGCGAAACCGAGTTACAGGGAGTTCGGCATGCCTGTGCCGGATAAGGAGGCTTACTCGGGCCATGGTCAAGGCGCAGGTCTTGTCCCTACAATCACGGGTCAGGACGCAGAGCCACTTGCACGATGGGACGAGGCCACTTGACCAGAGTGATTGACCTCCATGCCGCTGACCGAAGCGGTACCAGGGAGCAGTGCGTTGGAGGAGACAGATGAGACGTGCCACGGCGCGGTGACGGAAGCGGTCAGAGGACCGGGCGTGGCTACAGTCCGGGCTACGCCAGCACTGATGTCAGCCCTAACTTGTGCCCTGGGCTTCCCTTTATAAGGAGCACCAGGGGCTCCTCTTACGGGGACGCATGCACGCATACTTGCCTAGAGCATACGCATTTGAGCATTTCTTTCATAGTCAGTAGAGAGCTAGAAAGAGCTTCCGAGACTCGGTTGGAGGCCTAGATCGTGCTTCTCTTCTATCCAGCTCAAGGAGCAAGATTGTAAATCACTAGTAGATCGTATATACAGATCGGATAGGCAGGAGTAGGGGTGTTATCTCCTCACGAGAGCCCCGAACCTGGGTAAAACCGTGTGTGTGCGTGTGAGTTGTGTTCTTCGTGTGCGTGTTCGTGTGCGCAAGCCCTCCCCGGGTGCCTCCAGCGTCCATCGGCCCCACTCTTCAAGCCATCCTATGGCATCTGCCGTGACACCACCATGACAGTTGGCGCCCACCGTGGGGCCAGCAGCGGCGCTGGCTGGAGTCTTCATCCGGACGGGTTCTCTCATCGCGTCGGGTGAGCGCGTGGTCTGTGGCCTTGTCCACAGATTCGGCTCCCTCAACGTCATTAGCGACAATGCAGGCTGCTTCGGCAGCAGACCACTGCCCCGGAACGGATGCCTCATCGACTTCGGCGCGCTCACGGTCTACGTCGCCACCGAGGTCCCTTGCAGGTTCCCCGAAAGGGTGCAGCTGGGAACGGATCCACCCGCAGTCTGCGCAGCTCGCGGCCGGCGTACCGCTCGCCCCGCTAGATGCGTGGAAGTCATGATGACCGCCCCGGGCGTCGGTGTCGGCAAAGCCATGGCGGGCGAGGCTGACCCCGGCACCAGGTCGGCAAGAACAGGGCGTCTGCCCTTGGAGAAACCGGAGAACCGTGCGGCACAGGCCAGCACATCCAGCGTGCCGGTGACGCCGAGTCCTCTTCAGGACGCGATTCAGAAGCTGGCAACACCAGTCGCACCGGGTGCAGATGTTGCTCTGACTCAGGCGGAGTTGGAGCAGCAGCGCCAGGAGATACTCCGAGAAGCCCAGGAGGTGGCCCGAGTCAGGCAGGAGTTCGACATATCAATGCGTGAGTATAACTCGGCTCATGGTTTTACTCCAGCAGCAAACCCAGTTAGTCGCATCGACGAGGTGCGTGCCCGAGGTAGAGACCTTAATGCAGAGATAGCTAGAGATGGTAGAGCTAGATCTGCTAGTCATGTGTCGGCCGAAAAGCCGAGATACAGCACGCCCGGAAAGAACCTTAGGGCGGCAGAGGCAGCCATAGCCGAGTTGGCCTGTTTATCCGGTGAAGCTCGCAGTAGGCAGCAGGACCGAGCCAATGAGTTGGTGGCTGTCGCTAACCGACAGAACGAGGCCTATCGCAAGGCTAACCCGGATGCGGGTGGATCTCGGTTCCTTCACTCGGATGGTGGAGCCGGAGGAGTGTCCAAGGGACAAGCCTCCTCGCCGTATGTCGGCAGGAGCAGGGGCCAGAGTGTGAACTCTGGCAAGAACAAGCAGATACAAGCGTACGATCCGGCCTATGCCGGAAAGAAAGTAGCCGAGCAAGGCAATGCCGGTCGGGGAAAGTCAGGACCCGCTCAGGGCAGGCAGGAAGAGAACCAAGTTATCCCGGCGAATCAAGGTCAGCCACCTCGGTATCCGGTACCCATTCCACCTCGTCGTCAAGCGGGTGCTGGGTATGCCGAGCCGGCCGCAGACCGATATGATGATGGTTACTCGGCCATGGAGCGGGCCGGGTACACAAGATACCGAGATTTGGCGTCCGAGGGTGCACTCGGCGCAAGGCTGGGAACTCGCCAGTTGCCGGCTCACGATGTACGCAACAAGCTGGACAGAATCTATCTGTCCGAACTGCTGGAGGAGCAAGGCCCGCCGGGTCCGGCATGTTTTGGACCCCGGATCATGAAGCAGGCACCTGTGCCGAATTTCCAGCTCCCCCGGGGTGCAAAGACCTATGACGGCAGCACCAAGCCGGAGGACTGGCTGACAGACTATGTCACCGCTGTGCACATTGCCGGCGGAAGTCGCAGATGGGCAGTGCGGTATGTGCCGCAAATGCTAGAGGGACCGGCCCGAATCTGGCTGAACAACCTGGAGGAGAACAGCATTGACTGCTGGCTCGACTTCTCCGAAGCCTTCGTCAGCAACTTCTCCAGCACTTACAAGAGGCCGAATCGACCTCAGCAGCTGTCCATGTGTCAGCAGCGAGAAGACGAAACAGATCGGGAATATCTAACCCGGTGGAGCACGATCCGGAACTCCTGTGAAGGAGTGATTGAGTCACAAGCCATTGCCTGGTTTGCGCAAGGATGCCGACATGGCTCCATGCTTTGGCAGAGACTCCAGAGGGAGATTGTAGCGGACCTGCACTTAAAAATAGGCAAGATCCCTATGTATAGTGCAAACCCCTGGATCGATTCATTTGCACACACAGTTTACGATGAAATATCACAACATTGTATCAATTTATTACACGATTGAATCCAGAGTCAAAATAAACCATTACAACTTTGCATAGCTCGAAGCTAGCATAAAACAGAAATAACAGCGGAAGACTAAATATTATTGCATGGAGTCCCAATCTTCATGTAGCCACAGGCGAAACATGTTGGTTGCAGACTCGAAACCCCTAACGAAACCTCACTCTTCGTCAGAACAACCTGATAAAAAGATATTCAACAAGGTGGGTCAGAACCATATAAAATGGAACTGGCAAGTGATACTTGTGGACTCATAAAGGAAAACTTCTAACATCTATATGCATATCTGGCTGGTGGAGTTTTGAAGGCTCTTTGCGTAAAGCAAGTTTTATCCTATAAAAACATTTTGACTCAATAAGTGGTAACACTGGGAAACTCCAGCATAACCGTGACAACACTTGGTAAACTCCAGTGTGTCAGGTGACTACACACGGTAAACTCCGGTGAGTCACTTATTGTTGTTCACTAACAAGTTTTATTTAGAAGTTGGCATGATGAGATTCTTCCATTGTCATCCTTGTCCAGCTGCTCATAATTGTCCGTAACTGGGGACACGGCTATGATCGAGAGGTTGTGCACTTTCACCACAAGACTCAATCAACCCATTATGTCCTTGACCCTCATGTAGTGAAAAGGAAAGGAGAAGATTGAGGCGAGACCTTTTGGGAATAGTCCCTACTTAGTCAAGATAGGGGCCATCTATCAAGTGGCTGCACGGGAAGCAATCTAAACTTGGAGCAACTTCAAATCTCTTTGATCCTGAGCGGTTGTCGGCAGTGTGATCCATACTCCAAAACTGGAGAATCAACCTCTTCTAGCAATTTTATACTCCCAAAACTGGGGAAATGCTTAAACCAACCACACACCCAGGTAGTTCTTTAACTTAGTTATTTTTCAAAACATTTACCAAGACAACATCTTTGCAAGGCTAAGCAATTCTACTAAGTTAAAGGCTACTACAACAACATGGTATAAGAGGGGTGGCTACACTACTTTGGGATTTCATAGCATAGCATAGCATAGTAGTAGTACTCCTATAATGCATACTACTCAACAAAATAGCTACTCATGCATAGACAAAATACTTAGGAAAATTTATGCAGTGAGCATCACTTGCCTTGGAAACAGGTTGAGCAGGAGCAACAGTTGCTAGAATTCCCGGGTCTCTCCGAATAATCTAATTAAAATAAACAAGCCACACATAAACACATAAAACAATAATAACAATACAACAAAATATGCTATGCATGAAATACATCTAAAATCCTAAATAAAATACTAACTATTGTTTTCTGGTTTTTAGAAACATGCATGAAGTCAAAATGCATTTAAAACAATTTTTACTTTAACAATAATACAAAACAAATCCCAAAAAGGGCATAAACACTAATTTAAAATTACTATTAAACAAAATAATTACAGAAAATATGGGAGTGGTCTTACTGGACAGAGGACTTCAAAACTAAACTAACCCAATTGGATTCACTCAAAAATATATTTTTAAACTAAAGTTATGCCAAATTTACTCAAACAACACATTTGAAATTTGAATAAATTTAAACATGTCAAAACAGAAAACTAAAACGCCAGAAAGATTCTACAGGTTCTAAGGATTTCAAATATATAAAAATATTTGAATTTGGCCATACCAATAAAAAGTTATGATAAATCTAAGTTGCAGGGGCTTTTCTGCAAAACAGACAGAAAAATACTAATAAGGAAAATACACAGAAAATCCTTGTCCACGTGGCTGCTGACTGGATCTGATTTGGCGGCTTCTGATTGGCTGGGGGTGCTGACTGGGCTGCCACGGGTGCGCTGACTGGACCGTACCGGTTCGGTTTAACAGATCTAATCCTGGCCGTTTAAACAAGATCCGACGGTGAGGATTCTAGGGTTTCTGTGGAGGCTGCCGGAGTTGCTCCGGTGAGTCCGACACGGCGGCGACGGGCCGGCATGGCCGTTCCGGCGAAACTATAGGGCGGGGGAAGGGGCTTTCGTTACCACGAGTTGCAGGACGTTGAGGCGGCCTTGGTGGCGAACTTGGCGTCGTCCTCGTGCACGGATTCGTCAGCAATTCCTCGTCGGAGTGGCGGGTGGCGACGGCCGGGCGCAGTCGACCACGAACTCGTCGATCTGGTAAAGGAAAAGGTGCAAGACCTTGTCAAAAAGAACCGAGTGGATGAAGTAAGAGGGGAGGGGTAGGAGAGGAGGCACGGGGTGCACGTTCTTCACCGGAAATGGTAGTCGACGACGGCGGCCGAGGCGGACTACGGCGACGGATTATGAGCAGCCTGGGGGCTATTGGGAGGGGGATTTTTGGGGCAAATGGAAGAGGAGGGAGTGGGCTATAAGGTGGGCGTCGTGGGAGGGGAGGGGGTGCTGTGTAGTGGCCGAAATCAAGAGGGGAAGATGGTGCGGTTTCGGCCATGAAAATCCACCAGCGGGAGGAGGAAGGTCGGATGACGTCAGCAATGACGTCATCATTTTTTTTTCTTTTCTGAAATCTTTTAATAGCTTCTAAAATACAAGTCCAAAAATTATGAAATAAATTTGTAAAAACTTGTAATAAAAATCTTTACTAGGATAACTCATATGGAAAATATTTTACACACTTTTTATTTACAAAAATGCCACTGGCATTTAAATGGCTTTTAAAGGCTATTTTCTTAAAAGAAAATATAGATAAAATTATTTCTGTTTTTAGGCACAATAATTAATTACAAATTTTCAAACCAAGTTTATATTTAAGTCTTTTTCAAACAATTTGAGAAAATACTTTTTAGAACACTTCTTGCAAATAGAACACTTAGGCACTATACTTGGCCATCAAATAAAATCATAAAAAGTCAAAATATTTAAGAGAGCATAATAGGCCCCTTTTTATCATTTTCTCAAATAGGGTTTAAAGTGGAAATAGAATTCCAACTTTAGAAAATTTGAATGCAACAAGCAAGAAAAAGATGAATGCATGCATGATTTTGGATTTCCAAAACAAAATATAATAATTTTCAAAAAAGTTCTTGATTTTTCTGATTTTTTTAAAAATTTGAAAATCTTGGGATGTTACATACTACCACCCTTAAAAGGAATCTCGTCCCGAGATTCGAAGAGGCTAGAAAGAATGGGTTTGAAAACTCTGGGGTTTACCACCCTTAAAAGAAAAAATTTTGTAGGTAGTCTCGAATATCAAGCTTCAAACTGGATGCTTGTTTAAAATGTACCATTCATCATACCAGGTTCATTGTATGCTCTTTCCATATGGACATGGTTCACATATCCCTTATCGAAAGGATTTGGCTTGGCAGCTTCTTCAGTCTTCCATTCAGGGCAGTCACTTACATAATGTCCCATATTCTTGCACTTATAGCATTGTATCTGACTAAGATCTTTCTTTCCAGTGTGGTGATGATGATTCTGACCATTGTGGTTCCCATTGCTGTAACCATTATGGTATTCCCCATTATTTCCTTTGCTTCCACCACTATGAGCATGATCATGATGGTTGTGGCCATTTCCACCATGATAGTTGGACTTCTTTTGTGCAGATCCTGAGTTGTACTTGTTGTCACTGTACTTCCTCTTCCTATTCTCAGCCTTTTTGATATTATCCTCAAGTGTGATTGCTTGATCCAAGAGGGCCTGGTAGTTCGGGGCGTATGCAACTGTTAAAGGAATTTTTAGCTCGTCACATAGTCCCTTGAGGAATTTATCCTTCCTCTTGCCATCAGTGTCAATGTCTTCAGGAGCATAACGAGACAATGAGTAGAAGTCATCCATGTACTCCTTAAGCGTCCTGGTACCCTGCTTCAGGTTTCGGAATTCCTCCTTCTTCAAGTTCATAATGCCAGAAGAGATATGGGCATTACGAAAGCCTTCCTTGAATTCTTCCCAAGTCAAATTTTCCAGAGGATGGGTGATCTGAAAGGTATCCCACCATTGTGCCGCTGGTCCTTCCAACAGATAAGCGGTAAATCTTACTTTCTCAGGCTCGGTGCACTCACAAGTTACCAGGTCCTTATTTACTGAACGCAGCCAATCATCCGCCACAATTGGCTCAGTTGCATTGGAGAACTTGGTAGGTCTGAGCTTCAGAAATCTTTCAAGTCTATCCACTTGAGGAGGAGGTGGCGGCGGTGGAGGTGGTGGTGGTGCATTCTGGTTTGCCATGAATTGAGCCATCATGGTCATCAACTGAGTCTGCGCTGCAATCATCTGTTGTAACATGGCATCGGTGTTGTTGTTCTCAGGATCACGTCGGGGAGGCATCTGTGGGTTTTAGCATAGATGAGCAAAAGATAGACAGATCTATGAGAAATACTCCTACCCATACAAGCAATTAACACAATCAACCAAAATCGTTAAGCTCAAAACATCTTTTTAGAAAAACCGAACTAATCGTTTTTTTTTTAGAAACGAATCACACCAAGGTTATGGAAAACAATTATGACAGTACTGCCATACCACAATTTGATAGGTCAATACACTATCGGGATCTCGTTATTCTAATAAATAGGTGGTCTAGTCTATCTCCTTCTTGTGCGTATCAAGTTCTTTTCCTTCAAACCCTAAGCTCTTCATGTTGTCCTTGAGTGCTCTTGGAAACTCAGTCTCACATTGCAGAGTCATGGTCATCACTGGTCCTTTCTTGATGGATTAGATGAGATTGGTTATCTAAAGATGAGAGAAGATACTTAGAAAGCAATTAGACAAGATGGTTACAAGAATGATATTAGAAAAGTTTTTGGACGAAGAGAAAATAACTTTTAGTCCTATGGGCTTTCTTATTTCTATTCCAAACCTAGGGTTTCGAACCTACAGGCAACACAGTGCTCTGATACCATCTGTAGCGGACCTGCACTTAAAAATAGGCAAGATCCCTGTGTATAGTGCAAACCCCTGGATCGATTCATTTGCACACACAGTTTACGATGAAATATCACAACATTGTATCAATTTATTACACGATTGAATCCAGAGTCAAAATAAACCATTACAACTTTGCATAGCTCGAAGCTAGCATAAAACAGAAATAACAGCGGAAGACTAAATATTATTGCATGGAGTCCCAATCTTCATGTAGCCACAGGCGAAACATGTTGGTTGCAGACTCGAAACCCCTAACGAAACCTCACTCTTCGTCAGAACAACCTGATAAAAAGATATTCAACAAGGTGGGTCAGAACCATATAAAATGGAACTGGCAAGTGATACTTGTGGACTCATAAAGGAAAACTTCTAACATCTATATGCATATCTGGCTGGTGGAGTTTTGAAGGCTCTTTGCGTAAAGCAAGTTTTATCCTATAAAAACATTTTGACTCAATAAGTGGTAACACTGGGAAACTCCAGCATAACCGTGACAACACTTGGTAAACTCCAGTGTGTCAGGTGACTACACACGGTAAACTCCGGTGAGTCACTTATTGTTGTTCACTAACAAGTTTTATTTAGAAGTTGGCATGATGAGATTCTTCCATTGTCATCCTTGTCCAGCTGCTCAGAATTGTCCGTAACCGGGGACACGGCTATGATCATAGTTTGACACTCTCGAGAGGTTGTGCACTTTCACCACAAGACTCAATCAACCCATTCTGTCCTTGACCCTCATGTAGTGAAAAGGAAAGGAGAAGATTGAGGCGAGACCTTTTGGGAATAGTCCCTACTTAGTCAAGATAGGGGCCATCTATCAAGTGGCTGCACGGGAAGCAATCTAAACTTGGAGCAACTTCAAATCTCTTTGATCCTGAGCGGTTGTCGGCAGTGTGATCCATACTCCAAAACTGGAGAATCAACCTCTTCTAGCAATTTTATACTCCCAAAACTGGGGAAATGCTTAAACCAACCACACACCCAGGTAGTTCTTTAACTTAGTTATTTTTCAAAACATTTACCAAGACAACATCTTTGCAAGGCTAAGCAATTCTACTAAGTTAAAGGCTACTACAACAACATGGTATAAGAGGGGTGGCTACACTACTTTGGGATTTCATAGCATAGCATAGCATAGTAGTAGTACTCCTATAATGCATACTACTCAACAAAATAGCTACTCATGCATAGACAAAATACTTAGGAAAATTTATGCAGTGAGCATCACTTGCCTTGGAAACAGGTTGAGCAGGAGCAACAGTTGCTAGAATTCCCGGGTCTCTCCGAATAATCTAATTAAAATAAACAAGCCACACATAAACACATAAAACAATAATAACAATACAACAAAATATGCTATGCATGAAATACATCTAAAATCCTAAATAAAATACTAACTATTGTTTTCTGGTTTTTAGAAACATGCATGAAGTCAAAATGCATTTAAAACAATTTTTACTTTAACAACAATACAAAACAAATCCCAAAAAGGGCATAAACACTAATTTAAAATTACTATTAAACAAAATAATTACAGAAAATATGGGAGTGGTCTTACTGGACAGAGGACTTCAAAACTAAACTAACCCAATTGGATTCACTCAAAAATATATTTTTAAACTAAAGTTATGCCAAATTTACTCAAACAACACATTTGAAATTTGAATAAATTTAAACATGTCAAAACAGAAAACTAAAATGCCAGAAAGATTCTACAGGTTCTAAGGATTTCAAATATATAAAAATATTTGAATTTGGCCATACCAATAAAAAGTTATGATAAATCTAAGTTGCAGGGGCTTTTCTGCAAAACAGACAGAAAAATACTAATAAGGAAAATACACAGAAAATCCTTGTCCACGTGGCTGCTGACTGGATCTGATTTGGCGGCTTCTGATTGGCTGGGGGTGCTGACTGGGCTGCCACGGGTGCGCTGACTGGACCGTACCGGTTCGGTTTAACAGATCTAATCCTGGCCGTTTAAACAAGATCCGACGGTGAGGATTCTAGGGTTTCTGTGGAGGCTGCCGGAGTTGCTCCGGTGAGTCCGACACGGCGGCGACGGGCCGGCATGGCCGTTCCGGCGAAACTATAGGGCGGGGGAAGGGGCTTTCGTTACCACGAGTTGCAGGACGTTGAGGCGGCCTTGGTGGCGAACTTGGCGTCGTCCTCGTGCACGGATTCGTCAGCAATTCCTCGTCGGAGTGGCGGGTGGCGACGGCCGGGCGCAGTCGACCACGAACTCGTCGATCTGGTAAAGGAAAAGGTGCAAGACCTTGTCAAAAAGAACCGAGTGGATGAAGTAAGAGGGGAGGGGTAGGAGAGGAGGCACGGGGTGCACGTTCTTCACCGGAAATGGTAGTCGACGATGGCGGCCGAGGCGGACTACGGCGACGGATTATGAGCAGCCTGGGGGCTATTGGGAGGGGGATTTTTGGGGCAAATGGAAGAGGAGGGAGTGGGCTATAAGGTGGGCGTCGTGGGAGGGGAGGGGGTGCTGTGTAGTGGCCGAAATCAAGAGGGGAAGATGGTGTAGCGCCCTTGCTTAGAAAAGCAATGACATTCTGTGAGATATGCTATTCCCTGGATCGAGTATGGATAGCAATTCACAAATAGATGTAATACCATGCATCAATGTCAAATAATTATTACATCGCGAGATCCATAAATAAAATATTCTTTACAAATTGCATAGCCAAAGGCTAGCTTCAATGCAAAGTTTGGCAGCGGAAACATAAGTAGCACAGAGAGCTTCATCATCTTCATGTGCCACTGGCATACATGTTGGTTGCAAGCTCGAAAGGTAGACATCCTCACGCGTCATTGTAATAACCTGCAACATTAACGTTGCAGCCCAGGGAATTTGGGTCAATACCTTATGACAGGCCGGCAAGTGATACTTTGGTGGAATATAAAATGGCAAGTCTAAATCTATATGCATATCTGGCTGGTGGAGTTGAAGGCTATTGCATAAAGCCAATTTTGTCCTACTTTTCATAAAGCTTTTTTTTTCATTTCTCAACTTTCTATAAGACGAACCGGCATGAAAACCAGTGTCTCTTCTACTCTTGTTCACCCATCAAATTTTATTTATGAAATTGGAATGAGGAGATTTTCCATCGACATCCTTGTCCAGCTGCTCAGAATTGTCCGTAACCGGGGACACGGCTATGATCATAGTTTTACACTCTCGAGAGGTTGTGCACTTTCACCACGAGACTTCATCAACCCATTCTGTCCTTGACCTTCTTGAAGTGAAAAGGAAAGGTGAAGATGAAGACGAGACCTTTGGGAAACAGTCCCCTGTTCGTCAGGCAGACCCATACAAGACATTCATCCGCTGAGAACTGCCGGAATCAGGTTCCTAGAACTTACTTAGTCAAGGCAGAGCCATAATACCAAGTGGTTGCACTGGAAGCAATCTAAACTTGGAGTGACTTAAATCTCTTTGTTCCTGGGTGGCCGTTCACAAGTGCACGTACTCAGTTAAAACCATGGAAATGGCCCTGAGCAGCCACTCAACTTTGACCACCAATAGAGCAAAACCAATTGCCACCCAGGTAGTTCATTAACTTAGTAGAGTTTTTATCCTTTCGTACTACAATAAAACATTTCAGCATAGCAGTTCTAACTTCTACCAAGTGAATGGGTTCCTAAATCAACAGGATTAAAGGGTGATATACTAAACAGGTCTGCATAGCAATATAGTAGTACACCTATCATGTATACTACTGAAATAGTCTACAATGCATATATAATAAAATAGTAGGTCTTTCATGAAAGGGTGTATGCACTTGCCTTTTGGAACTTGTCGTTGCTCACACACTCTTTTTCAACGTAGCTCATAGCTCTCCGTTCAATCTATACAATACAAACATATGGCAATAAGCAACAATACAACAATCCAAAGAAACAAACATAACAACAAACATAGATAGAAACAAACAAAACTAGGTTGGTGGTCCAAGCTTCAATACATGATTCCATATGCAAAAAGAATCAATGCATTTAGGTTTGGGGTTTGCCATTTGGGTCAGGGGTTGGTCTCAATTCAAATTTGAACAATTTCAAAATCGAATAGGTTGCAGGGGTGTTACAAAGGTTCTAAAGATTGGTCTTGATCAAAGTGATCACACAAAGGAATTGGTCAAAAGAGTTTTAAAACATTTCGAAACTATAGTTTGCAAAACATTAACATTTAAGTGGCCTTTGGCACACTTTCAATGTTTATGTTTCAAAAAGTGGTAGCTAGGTATGGCTTTGGTCTCTCTGGACAAAGACAACTATTTGAGGAAGTTTTCTAAAAGAAAACAATTTAAAAGGGTTTATAGAAATTAAACTATATCAGAAATACTCCAATTTGAGTCTCTGATTAAGAAATATTTTTAAAACTATCAAAAATTAATTATAACAGTGGGATCATGTCATGCATGTTCCAAGGTTTCCAGAAATATTTTATTTGCAAAATTTGGACTTATAGATTGAAAACTATGTCAAATTTACTCAAATGACTCATTTGAAAAAATGAATAAATTTGGATTTTCAAAACTGAAAACTAACAGAGCCAAAAGATTCTACAAGTCCAGAGCTTTTCAAAAAGATAAAGTTTGCTAAATTTGGCCAAAGGGTTTAAAAGTTATGAAGGTTTGAAGATATAGGGTCTTTTCTGCAAAACTGCTTATATCCCCTTTTATCTTTATTTCGGAAATAAAATTCCAGAAAACGGGGTGGCTCGGGCTCGGCTCACGGCTCGGCTCGGCTAAGCTGCGGCTCGGACTCGGCTCGGCTCGATCTAATCCTGGCCGTTGGTTTCAGATCGAACGGTTGTGGATGCTTTGACCCTACCAGGCGGCAGTTGGTCACCGGAATTGGAGAGGACGGCGGCGCGGACGTCGACGGCGGCGGTGCTCCGGTGGTGCTCTAGCCTCGACGAGGCGCGGACGACACGAAGACGACGATGGATGTGACGGCGACGTCGATTGCTTCCGGGATGGACGAGCGGAGGCGAACGGAGTGGCGGCGGCGGATGGCGCTCCCGGTTCTTGGCCGCACGCGTCGATTCTATGACCCTGGAGACGCACAAGATGGTCAAGGAGGTGTGCGCGGATGCGCCGGTCTCATTAGACATCACGAACGGACGAGGAGACGACTCACCTTGTCGGGAACGTGGTCGCAACGGCGGCGCTGTTTGGTCGAGGACGAGCTCGTCGTGTCTGTGCTCCCGAGGGCTCAATAGGATGTCCATGAGGTTTGCACGGACACGGTAAGTCAAAAGAGCTGGAGAAGGGACGAGGGGAGGTCGCAGTTCGTCGGGATCGAGCTCGACATGGCCGTGGCTGTGCTGAAATGGCGGGCCAAAATACGGCAACCTGGGGGCGTATTGGATGGGGATTTCGGGGGGAGAAGGAAGAGGAGGTCGATGGCTTCGCATAGGAAGAAACGGCACTTGATTTGGGGCTGTAGAACATCCACAATCAATTCGGGAAGGAACTGAAACGGGAGACATAAATCACGTCGGGAGGTTGAAGATGTTGATGACGTCAGCATGACGTCATCACTTTATCTTTTTCTATTTTTCTGTTTTCTTTTATAACTTTTGATTTAAAGCTCCAAATCAAGTCAAATAAATTTGTAAAAATTTGTAAAATTCCAAATAGTCAAAATAGACATTTAGGAACTATTTTTGGTCAAAACAAAATTACCAACATACCCTTTTGGTCAAATTTGCCTTATATGGCTATTTGGGGATTTTCCAAATTAGGGTTTGTAAATATCTCAAAATATTTAAATAAAAACCAGAGAAATAAGGTGAGTAATATCATTCAAAATGATAACTCATTTTCATATTTAAAGATAGTTTAAGATAAAACCTTTTATAAAACAAAGATTGGAAAGATGTTTAAATCGTTTTCTCAAATAATTTAGGGTTTATAATATCCCCATATTATTTATTTTAAAACCAAATATCCAAGGTGGAAAGTACTATTTGAAAACTCATTTAAATATTTTATTTCCAAAACTTTAAAGTTGAGATTGGAAGATAAAGGAATATTTAATTTAAAATATAACTTTGAATATGTCAAACAATCTTCTATAAAAGCTTTTCTTGATTTTTGGAGACTTTTATTTAATTATTAATAAAAGTTTTAAATTTTTGTGATTTTTAAAACATTCCAAAATTTTGGGATGTTACAAACCTACCACCCTTAAAAGGAATCTCGTCCCCGAGATTCGGAGAGGCTAGAAAGAAAGATGGGTTTCTGGGACAACTAGGTTCAGAGAAATGGGTGGGCTACCACCCTTAAAAGAAACTTTTGTAGGCAGTCTATAACTCTTTCCTTCGGGCTAGGGTCCATCGAGTTAGTCTTTAGGTCTCACTGGAGTCAACTATATCTTACACTCATGAAGTGCTCCATCTCCAATAGGTGGGTGTCTCTTTAGATAACTTCGGATACCATTCTCTTTAATATGGCTTGACATATTACATCCTCATCCATGTGATGTCTCCGGAAATATTTCTTCTCTAGGTTGGCATCCTTCACTGCAACAAAGCGTCATTTCTAACGAAACTCTCATGGTAGGTCAAAACTTTCATTGTTGGATCTCTTCTTCTTCACGAGAGTTGTGGTTTATCCTCACCGAATATCTTACGTTTCGGCAACTTTTGCCTCACATAGGGTTATAATATATTATCCTCCTATGGATCAGGCTTATCAACGTCGTCTCTCTTATAGGTATGTCACTCAGATTTATCAATCCAAATAGTGAAGGGAATAACATGAGTAGTAGGAATGGTGATCAGTCCATCCTGCACCCGTATCATTTCCTCAATATGTAGATAGGTAAATCACGTAAACTATCTCTCGGGCATCCTCACTTGTCTAACAGAAAGTTTCTCATCTGCAAGACAACCTGAACTAAACTATCGCTCCTTCAAACTATGGTGTTACGAAAACTCCTACACAGATTAGCTCACACTACAATTTTCTGCTATCCTTCTCCTTGGGGAAAACACGCTTTCCATGTCGTCTTAGCTTGTCCATTTCAGTGCCGTGTCTTCATCCCTGATATGATGAACAGGCTTCACAGCACTATATAATTTTTTTCACAATAGGTTTCGTGTACTAGAGTCGCCACACGCTTCATTCATACTCACAAAGTGTGGTTATTACATCGACATCACACCACTCTTACATCACAATACTTATTTTTCCACTTACATATAACTAGTGGCATTTATTACATCCTCAGAACATTTCCATTTACCATGGTCCTTCTTCCTGGCTAGACTCCTCATGAAAACTCAGTTGGTTTCTTGGCTTCTTGATTTAAACTGATATCTGATCCGCTTCTTTTCCGGTGTGGTGAGTGTGACAGCTTTACTAGCATGATCTATCTGACCTTCATACCTGGACATCCAGTCCTTGCCTATGATTATATCCAATCCTTGCAAGTCTAGCACAAACAACTCGCTTGGAAACTTGTGTGTCTCAATTTCCAAGGTCATGTTTTGGCATACCGCGTTTGCTGGTCTCTTCCCTTCTGTAGAGCTTACTCTGATGGGTCTTCTAATCCCTTGATAGGATACCTTATTTTTACTCACAAAGTCTTTTGATATGAATGAGTGTGTAGCCTCAGCATCGAAAAGTATTCGTGCAGAACATGAGTTGATCAACAATTCTTCAATAACTAGGTTTGGTCTCTTGAGAACTCTCTCACTGTTTATAGAGAACACATGTCCCTTTCGGAATTGGGTTGGCTTGGTACCAATACTAATCTTCTTTTGTGGACAGTCCCAAGAATAGTGTCCCATTTTCTTGCATTTGCAACACTCCACCTGACTGAGGTCTTTCCTATTGGGTTTGGGGTGGGTGTTCTGACTACTGTTTTCTCCCATAAGGTGCTCATTTCCGAGATCATAAACCTCTTCAGTATGGACGGGGCTGTGGTGTCCATGGTTGATGTGGTGATCAATTTCTCCATGAAAGTCGTGTCTATGAATATTATGACAATGGTGGTTATTGTCTCCATGATAGTTGAACTCAAAATGATTACGTTCATCATCTGAAGTGTGCAATTCCTGCTGTGATTCCGAGTGATGTTCTTCCACATTATGCTTTCGCTTCTTGTTCGCAACCTGCTTCAGTTTGCTCTCCAAGGTTATCGCTTGGTCAGCCAGCGACTGGTAGTTAGGGGTATAGGCAACTGTCAATAGAATGGATAGTTCGTCATTCAGACCATTTAGAAACCTTTCTTTCCTCTTAGTATCTGTATCAACATCATCCGGTGCGTAGCGCGACAGGTTATTGAACTCATTCATGTATTCTATTACATTTCGGTCGTCTTGTCGAAGATCGAGAAATTCTTCCCTCTTCAGCTTCATCACTCCTGATGAAACATGTGCAGTACGGAAACCTTTTTGAAATAAATCCCAGGTCATCTCTTCAATGGGGTAAGTGATCTGGTAGCTGTCCCACCAGTCTGCTGCAGGTCCTTCTAGTAGGTGTGCCGCGAATCTAACCTTCTCAGCATCTGTGCATCCGATGGTCACCAAATCCTTATTCACTGATCGTAGCCAATCGTCGGCCAAAATAGGTTCTGCAGCTCTTGAGAACTTTTCCGGTCGAAGTTTTAAGAATCTGATCAACATATCCACTTGAGTAGGAGGTGGTGCTAGAATGTCCTTGTGGTCTTCCTGGTTGTGGGTCATCAACTGATTCAACTGTTTCTGTGCATCTAGTAACTGTTGTAGTGTAGGCATCACCGGGTTGTTGGGATTTGGCTGGGACATCTGTTTAGTTTAGCATGGATGAGTAGAGATAGAAGAAAATCTAAAAGAAGTTCTACTCAAACACAGCAGATCAAGGCAATTCATCTTACAAACAACATCTAGCAAGCATCAAACAACAGTAAAAGAACCAATAGCGATAAAAAAAAAAACTCCACCCACTTAATTTTCGAAATTATAGTTTGGATAACAAACAAACACAACAAGGGTTTTTTCAAAATAAACACGATTGTACTGCCATACCACAATTTGGTAAGTCAATACAATATTACGATAACGTTATTTTAATAAAATGGTGGTCTAGTCTATCTCTTCCTTTAGTGCTTCAACGTTCTCTTCTATTTCTTTGAGTTCGTCGAGGTACTTCTGGTGTTGTGAAGTCTAAATTGAAGTCTTCGATCAAGGCGCTTGATAGCTTCTCATACTTGTCATGTTGATCTTCAACGTCTTCGGAAACATTTCCGAGTCATGGTCATCTATAAATAAGATAAGATAACTTAGAAAGCAATTAGGTGAGAAGGTTACAAGAAGATATTAGGAAAGATTTGGACAAGAAGAAAATAACTTTTGTTCCTATGGTCATTCTTATTTCTAATCCAAACCTAAGGTTTTCGAGCCTACAGGCAACATTACGCTCTGATACCATCTGTAGCGCCCTTGCTTAGAAAAGCAATGACATTCTGTGAGATATGCTATTCCCTGGATCGAGTATGGATAGCAATTCACAAATAGATGTAATACCATGCATCAATGTCAAATAATTATTACATCGCGAGATCCATAAATAAAATATTCTTTACAAATTGCATAGCCAAAGGCTAGCTTCAATGCAAAGTTTGGCAGCGGAAACATAAGTAGCACAGAGAGCTTCATCATCTTCATGTGCCACTGGCATACATGTTGGTTGCAAGCTCGAAAGGTAGACGTCCTCACGCGTCATTGTAATAACCTGCAACATTAACGTTGCAGCCCAGGGAATTTGGGTCAATACCTTATGACAGGCCGGCAAGTGATACTTTGGTGGAATATAAAATGGCAAGTCTAAATCTATATGCATATCTGGCTGGTGGAGTTGAAGGCTATTGCATAAAGCCAATTTTGTCCTACTTTTCATAAAGCTTTTTTTTTCATTTCTCAACTTTCTATAAGACGAACCGGCATGAAAACCAGTGTCTCTTCTACTCTTGTTCACCCATCAAATTTTATTTATGAAATTGGAATGAGGAGATTTTCCATCGACATCCTTGTCCAGCTGCTCAGAATTGTCCGTAACCGGGGACACGGCTATGATCATAGTTTTACACTCTCGAGAGGTTGTGCACTTTCACCACGAGACTTCATCAACCCATTCTGTCCTTGACCTTCTTGAAGTGAAAAGGAAAGGTGAAGATGAAGACGAGACCTTTGGGAAACAGTCCCCTGTTCGTCAGGCAGACCCATACAAGACATTCATCCGCTGAGAACTGCCGGAATCAGGTTCCTAGAACTTACTTAGTCAAGGCAGAGCCATAATACCAAGTGGTTGCACTGGAAGCAATCTAAACTTGGAGTGACTTAAATCTCTTTGTTCCTGGGTGGCCGTTCACAAGTGCACGTACTCAGTTAAAACCATGGAAATGGCCCTGAGCAGCCACTCAACTTTGACCACCAATAGAGCAAAACCAATTGCCACCCAGGTAGTTCATTAACTTAGTAGAGTTTTTATCCTTTCGTACTACAATAAAACATTTCAGCATAGCAGTTCTAACTTCTACCAAGTGAATGGGTTCCTAAATCAACAGGATTAAAGGGTGATATACTAAACAGGTCTGCATAGCAATATAGTAGTACACCTATCATGTATACTACTGAAATAGTCTACAATGCATATATAATAAAATAGTAGGTCTTTCATGAAAGGGTGTATGCACTTGCCTTTTGGAACTTGTCGTTGCTCACACACTCTTTTTCAACGTAGCTCATAGCTCTCCGTTCAATCTATACAATACAAACATATGGCAATAAGCAACAATACAACAATCCAAAGAAACAAACATAACAACAAACATAGATAGAAACAAACAAAACTAGGTTGGCGGTCCAAGCTTCAATACATGATTCCATATGCAAAAAGAATCAATGCATTTAGGTTTGGGGTTTGCCATTTGGGTCAGGGGTTGGTCTCAATTCAAATTTGAACAATTTCAAAATTGAATAGGTTGCAGGGGTGTTACAAAGGTTCTAAAGATTGGTCTTAATCAAAGTGATCACACAAAGGAATTGGTCAAAAGAGTTTTAAAACATTTCGAAACTATAGTTTGCAAAACATTAACATTTAAGTGGCCTTTGGCACACTTTCAATGTTTATGTTTCAAAAAGTGGTAGCTAGGTATGGCTTTGGTCTCTCTGGACAAAGACAACTATTTGAGGAAGTTTTCTAAAAGAAAACAATTTAAAAGGATTTATAGAAATTAAACTATACCAGAAATACTCCAATTTGAGTCTCTGATTAAGAAATATTTTTAAAACTATCAAAAATTAATTATAACAGTGGTATCATGTCATGCATGTTCCAAGGTTTCCAGAAATATTTTATTTGCAAAATTTGGACTTATAGAATTAAAACTATGTCAAATTTACTCAAATGACTCATTTGAAAAAATGAATAAATTTGGATTTTCAAAACTGAAAACTAACAGAGCCAAAAGATTCTACAAGTCCAGAGCTTTTCAAAAATATAAAGTTTGCTAAATTTGGCCAAACCAATAAAAAGTTATAAAGGTTTGAAGTTCTAGGGTCTTTTCTGCAAAACTGCTTATATCCCCTTTTATTTTTATTTCGGAAATAAAATTCCAGAAAACGGGGTGGCTCGGGCTCGGCTCACGGCTCGGCTCGGCTAAGCTGCGGCTCGGACTCGGCTCGGCTCGATCTAATCCTGGCCGTTGGTTTCAGATCGAACGGTTGTGGATGCTTTGACCCTACCAGGCGGCAGTTGGTCACCGGAATTGGAGAGGACGGCGGCGCGGACGTCGACGGCGGTGGTGCTCCGGTGGTGCTCTGGCCTCGACGAGGCGCGGACAACACGAAGACGACGATGGATGTGACGGCGACGTAGATTGCTTCCGGGATGGACGAGCGGAGGCGAACGGAGTGGCGGCGGCGGATGGCGCTCCCGGTTCTTGGCCGCACGCGTCGATTCTATGACCCTGGAGACGCACAAGATGGTCAAGGAGGTGCGCGCGGATGCGCCGGTCTCATTAGACATCACGAACGGACGAGGAGACGACTCACCTTGTCGGGAACGTGGTCGCAACGGCGGCGCTGTTTGGTCGAGGACGAGCTCGTCGTGTCTGTGCTCCCGAGGGCTCAATAGGATGTCCATGAGTTTTGCACGGACACGGTAAGTCGAAAGAGCTGGAGAAGGGACGAGGGGAGGTCGCAGTTCGTCGGGATCGAGCTCGACATGGCCGTGGCTGTGCTGAAATGGCGGGCCAAAATACGGCAGCCTGGGGGCGTATTGGATGGGGATTTCGGGGGGAGAAGGAAGAGGAGGTCGATGGCTTCGCATAGGAAGAAACGGCACTTGATTTGGGGCTGTAGAACATCCACAATCAATTCGGGAAGGAACTGAAACGGGAGACATAAATCACGTCGGGAGGTTGAAGATGTTGATGACGTCAGCATGACGTCATCACTTTATCTTTTTCTATTTTTCTGTTTTCTTTTATAACTTTTGATTTAAAGCTCCAAATCAAGTCAAATAAATTTGTAAAAATTTGTAAAATTCCAAATAGTCAAAATAGACATTTAGGAACTATTTTTGGTCAAAACAAAATTACCAACATACCCTTTTGGTCAAATTTGCCTTATATGGCTATTTGGGGATTTTCCAAATTAGGGTTTGTAAATATCTCAAAATATTTAAATAAAAACCAGAGAAATAAGGTGAGTAATATCATTCAAAATGATAACTCATTTTCATATTTAAAGATAGTTTAAGATAAAACCTTTTATAAAACAAAGATTGGAAAGATGTTTAAATCGTTTTCTCAAATAATTTAGGGTTTATAATATCCCCATATTATTTATTTTAAAACCAAATATCCAAGGTGGAAAGTACTATTTGAAAACTCATTTAAATATTTTATTTCCAAAACTTTAAAGTTGAGATTGGAAGATAAAGGAATATTTAATTTAAAATATAACTTTGAATATGTCAAACAATCTTCTATAAAAGCTTTTCTTGATTTTTGGAGACTTTTATTTAATTATTAATAAAAGTTTTAAATTTTTGTGATTTTTAAAACATTCCAAAATTTTGGGATGTTACAGGTTTCGGCCATGAAAATCCACCAGCGGGAGGAGGAAGGTCGGATGACGTCAGCAATGACGTCATCATTTTTTTTTCTTTTCTGAAATCTTTTAATAGCTTCTAAAATACAAGTCCAAAAATTATGAAATAAATTTGTAAAAACTTGTAATAAAAATCTTTACTAGGATAACTCATATGGAAAATATTTTACACACTTTTTATTTACAAAAATGCCACTGGCATTTAAATGGCTTTTAAAGGCTATTTTCTTAAAAGAAAATATAGATAAAATTATTTCTGTTTTTAGGCACAATAATTAATTACAAATTTTCAAACCAAGTTTATATTTAAGTCTTTTTCAAACAATTTGAGAAAATACTTTTTAGAACACTTCTTGCAAATAGAACACTTAGGCACTATACTTGGCCATCAAATAAAATCATAAAAAGTCAAAATATTTAAGAGAGCATAATAGGCCGCTTTTTATCATTTTCTCAAATAGGGTTTAAAGTGGAAATAGAATTCCAACTTTAGAAAATTTGAATGCAACAAGCAAGAAAAAGATGAATGCATGCATGATTTTGGATTTCCAAAACAAAATATAATAATTTTCAAAAAAGTTCTTGATTTTTCTGATTTTTTTAAAAATTTGAAAATCTTGGGATGTTACAGAGATGCCGGCCACCTTGGCCGAGACAATGTCCATTGCTGACAGTTATGCGCTCGGTGATCCGACACAGCCCTTACTGGCCCCGGTCGACAGAGACAGATCGGGTCGGCGAGGTGATCGCTCGGATTACCGAGGAAAGAGAAGGGAAGAGAGGCCGGATTACCGGTATGGGTCAGACCAGGTTGCTGCCATCGACCAAGATCAGATGGGTGCCGGCAGCAGCCAGAGACAGAAGAATGACGGTCCAGCGTGGGGCCAGAACTCAGAAGGAAGGAGGCCGTGGGACGGCGAAAGAAGACCGTGGAATGGCGAGAGGAAGCCATGGAACGGCGACAAGAGGCAGTGGGCTAACCCCAGTGGGACGATGCCGAATGATCCCTGCAGCTACCACACCAAGCACCCCAGCAGACCGGCTCAGCACTCCAACCAGAACTGCAGCCGAAACAGGCGCCCGCAGGAGAATACCGGTCCGGCAACTCGACCCGCACCACTCACGGGTGTGAACGCTATCCCGGTGAACGCCCAGGCAAGGCCTGAAGATGTCAACCAAGTGGCCAACATGGCCAACACCAACAACAACTCCTACTACCCCGGCAGCAACGCTGGCCCGAGTCGGCAAAATCAATACCGAGAACCTCACCAGAGTTATATGGTCTTTGTGACCGAACCCAACGACAAGCAGAGTCAGCACAGGCGTGCTATGGAGGTAAATGCCGTTATGCCGGCAGTGCCGAAATTCATGTACTGGTCCGAGGATGAGGTCAGCTGGAGCATCAGGGACCATCCAAGGGTCATGCCCAACCCAGGGGGTTATGCTCTAGTGTTGGATCCGACATTCGTCGGGCCCAGCATCAATGTCAGGTTCTCCCGGGTCCTTGTTGATAACGGGAGCAGCATCAACATCATGTACCGGGATACCATGGTGAAACTCGGCGTAACCGAGAATATGATGCAGCCGAGCAAGACCACTTTCCACGGCATTGTGCCGGGTATTTCGCATGCACCCATGGGCACGATTTGGGTAGATGTCGCCTTCGGCGACAAAAGCAACTGCCGGACTGAGAGTCTGTTGTTCGAGGTCGTGGATCTCGAAAGCCCGTATCACGCCTTACTCGGCAGGCCGGCACTCGCCAAGTTCATGGCGTCCACTCATGTGGCTTACCTGAAGATGAAACTTCCGGGTCCGAACGGTGTCATCACCATCTCGGGAGACTACAAGCGCTCCATGGAGTGTGCCTCAGCTGGGTCATCCCTGGCCGAATCACTGGTGATCGCCGCCGAGAAGAAGAGAATCCATGAGGTGGTGGCTTTGGCCCAGGCATCTCAACTCGGTATGCCGAGTGCGGCTAACCCGCAGCAAACTGCAACCTTCCAGGCGGCGAAGGAATCGAAGAAGGTCGGCATCGACGAGGCTAACCCGGACCGCTCCGTCATCATTGGTGCCGGGTTGGACAAGAAATAGGAAAGCGAGCTCATCAACTTCCTCCGTGAGAATCGGGATATCTTTGCATGGTCCAGTCAGGACTTGCTGGGTGTTCCGAGGGAGTTGGCTGAGCACTCTCTGCATGTCAGGCCAGATGCTAGGCCTGTGAAGCAACCGACTCGGCGTCTCGCCGAAGAAAGAAGGAAGGCGGTGGGCGACGAGTTAGCCAAGTTACTCGCGTCGAATGCCGTTGTGGAAGTAAAATACCCGGACTGGTTGGCTAACCCGGTCCTGGTGGAGAAAAAGAAGGAAGAACCGGATGCGCCTACTGTCTGGCGCATGTGTATCGACTACACCCACTTGAACAAGGCCTGTCCCAAAGATCCTTTCCCGTTGCCCCGGATCGATCAGGTGATCGACTCCACGGCCGGATGTCAGCTGTTGTCTTTTGTGGATGCATACTCTGGTTTTCACCAGATCCCGTTAAACCCGGATGATCAAATAAAAACTGCTTTTATCACCCCGTACGGGGCTTATTGCTATCGTGTCATGTGTTTTGGTTTGAGAAATGCCGGCGCTACGTATCAGCGCTGTATGCAGAAATGTTTGCATGATCAGATAGGAAAAAACGTGCAAGTATATGTCGACGACATAGTCATAAAAACAAAAGAAAAACATACTCTGTTAGATGATCTCAGAGAAACATTCGCAAACCTGCGGAAATTCCGACTAAAACTTAATCCGGATAAGTGTACATTCGGTGTGCCGGCCGGCAAGTTACTCGGTTTCCTCGTGTCGAGCCGAGGTATCGAGGCAAATCCGACTAAGATCCGGGCAATAGAAAATATGAGGTTACCGAGATGCCTCCGAGATGTCCAAAAATTCACGGGTTGCCTGGCTTCCCTGAGTCGGTTTCTAGGTCGGCTGGGAGAAAAGGCCCTACCTTTGTATCAATTAATGAAAAAATCTGATAGATTTAGCTGGACCCCGCAAGCGGACTCGGCATTCCATGAGCTGAAAAAGGTGTTGGCTACTGCGCCGATATTGGCTTCGCCATTACCAAGAGAGCCCATGTTGCTTTACATTGCAGCCACTAATCGAGTCGTCAGTGTCGTTGTGGTAGTAGAAAGAGAAGAAGGGGGAACCACCGTGCAGAGGCCGGTGTATTACCTGAGTGAGGTACTCTCCACCTCGAAACAAAATTACCCACACTACCAGAAAATGACCTATGGTGTGTACCTGGCGGCCAAGAAACTGAAGCATTATTTCCAGGAGCATCAGATAACCGTGGTGAGCGCGGCTCCTATCGCGGAAATCATTGGCAATCGAGATGCAAGTGGTCGAGTAGCCAAATGGGCCATCGAGTTGGCGGCGTATGCACCACAATACGCGAGAAGAGATACCATCAAGTCTCAAGCAGTGGCCGAGTTTCTCGTGGACTGGGCCGAGATGGAATATGAACCATCTCTGCCGGACTCCAATTACTGGAGGATGCACTTTGACGGGTCCAAGGTAAAAGAAGGCCTGGGTGCCGGTGTGGTTCTCACCTCGCCAAAGCGAGACCAGTTGAAATATGTGCTGCAAGTTCATTTCGCGGCATCCAACAATGTAGCCGAGTATGAGGCATTGATCCACGGACTCAAGGTGGCCAAGGAAATCGGAATTCGCCGGATAGTCTGCTATGGTGACTCGGATCTTGTGATTCAGCAAACCTCGGGCAACTGGGACGCCCTGGATGCCAACATGGCGGCGTACCGATTCCATGTCCAAAAGATCTCGGGATTCTTTGATGGATGCGAGTTCAACCACATCCGGCGGACCGAGAATGAAAGTGCAGACATGCTGTCCAAGATTGGATCATACCGACAGGCCATTCCACCCGGAGTGTCTCTGGAGCATCTTCACAAGCCATCAATTAANTCCAAGATTGGATCATCCGACAGGCCATTCCACCCGGAGTGTCTCTGGAGCATCTTCACAAGCCATCAATTAAGCCTTCACCCGAGTCAGACTCAATATTCATCCCGGGTAATCTGGAATCCGATGTCGTCCCGATGGACGTTGACGTCGGGAGCAAGCGCTGCCGGGGACCCGGGACTCCGCAGGACCCGGGGACTCCCATGGATGTCGCGTGTGTTATGTCGGACTCAAGATAGAGTTGGAAAATTGGAAAGCCGCTTGGCGGAACTCGGGAATCCTTTGGGAGGACTCGGGGACTCGTCAGCCTATGTCGGGTGTCGTTATGTCGGTTGAAGCCATGGAGGTCGATGAGCCTGAACTCGGAACTCGTCCGGTACCGACATGGGCCCAACCCATCATGACATTTATGTTGGATGGCACCCTACCGAGTGATGGAGATCTCGGCCAGGCAGATACAGAGACGATCCAAGTCTTTCACCATCATCAACGAGAGTTATACAAGAGAAGCGTGACCACCGTTCTTCAGCGGTGTGTCGAACCAGAAGAAGGAGAAAGATCCTCCGAGATATTCACCAGGGAGAGTGCGGTCACCACGCCTCTTCCCGAGCATTGTGGCCAAAGCATTCCGATATCGGTTTTACTGGCCGAGTGCTCTGCAGCAGGCAGAGGACATAGTCCGGAAGTGTGAAGGATGTCAAAGATTTGCAAACAAGATTCATATGCCGGCGTCTGCACTCAAGACTATCCCCATCACTTGGCCCTTTGCGGTGTGGTGTCTGGATATGGTAGGACCGTTTAAACCGGCCCGAGGTAACATGACCCACATATTGGTGATGGTGGACAAGTTCACCAAGTGGATCGAGGTGAAACCAATAAGAAAGTGTGATGGCCGTACAGCTGTGTCGTTCTTAAAGGATATTATCCTGAGGTATGGGCACCCACACAGCATCATCACTGATAACGGCACAAATTCGCCGAGGGAGACTTTGCTCGGTTTTGCCAAGAAAAGAGAATCCGACTCGACCTGGCGTCGGTCGCGCACCCGCAGTCAAATGGGCAAGTGGAAAGATCAAATGCTCTGGTCTTATCCGGCCTAATAAACCCCGGCTAATCGAGCCACTGTTACGTGCTCCGGGGTGTTGGCTGGATGAGATCCCGGCAGTACTATGGAGTCTGCGGACTACACCGAATCACTCGACCGGCTATACGCCATTCTTCCTGGTCTACGGAGCAGAGGCAGTTCTGCCAACCGACATAGAGCATGACTCGCCGAGAGTTGCCTATATACCGAGTCAGAGGCAAGAGAAGCCCGAGAAAACGATGTCGACTTGCTCGAAGAAGCACGAGAGTTGGCGTTGTCCAAGTCAGCGATATATCAGCAAAATCTCCGATGTTATCACAGTCGGAAGGTGAATCCTCGCAAGTTCCGAGAAGGAGACCTCGTGCTTAGGCTTGTGCAGCGCACGGCCGGGATGCACAAGCTATCCCCTCCGTGGGAGGGACCGTTTATCGTGAGCAAAGCTTTGAGCAATGATGCCTACTATCTTATAGATGCTCAGAAACAGGTGAAGAACAGGATGGACCGATCCGGAGAGGAGACCAAACGCCCTTGGAATGTAGCTCTCCTCCGCCCTTTCTACTCTTAAGAACCCACTGTATGTATCTCGAAACTAAGAAATGAAATGTCGGCACCCCGAGAAGTGACTCGGGGACTGCCTTGTTGAAAAAATCTGTGTTTTATCCTTGTATTTTAATTCCTTGTGTCGGATGGCTCTAAAAACCGTATCACCTTGTCCGTAAGTATTGTGTGCTGTGTCCTCGTGATCTTGTGACTCGACTGCCTGACACCGAAAAAGGTAGGCAAGAGCAAAGGTTACTCGGTGCAGTAAACAAGAAAACCGACTCGGGGACTCGGTCCAGGAGCGATTCGGTTTCCTTTTAATAACCTTATGTCGGATGGCCTTGGCTATTTTCCCAAGTTTCTAAGTACTGTATGCTGTACAACGGTCGTTTTTGTGACTCGACTGCCTGACACCAAAAATGGTAGGCAAGAGCAGAGATGGCAAAAGTATAGTAAACAAGAAATTGAACTCGGGGACTCGGTTCAATGTGATCCGGCGTACGGCTAAACTTGTTAAAACTTGCAAAGTAAAAAGTCAAGTACCAACCATAAAAAAGTGCAAGGTATATATTACATCTGCACCCGGCATTCCGGGGATTTAACGAATTGAGTTTTTCTTAAAAAGTTTAAGCAGCAGCGTCCGAGGTCTTTCGGGCAGAAGGAGAAGCTGGAGTCTCAGTTGCGGTTTCCTCGGCGGTGGACCCAGTAGCAGTGCCGGTGGCTGACTCGGGCGGAGTGTCTGCTTCGATTTCTTCGTCGACGGCCTCGTCTTCGTCTTCTCCTTCGTCTCCTTCAACCGGGATCTCCTCAGATTGGGGAACCCGGTCGCCAGGGACAAAGGAGTGCACCGGGGCGTACTGGATGAGAGCATGGGCAAATTCTTGACGACGCCGGATGTGATCCGGATCAGTGAGCCACTTTGACCCGTCGCGCAGAGTCTTGAGCTTGTCGAGATCGAGCCCTTCGTACCAGGACAGCACGTACATCATCGCTTCATCCGCTCCGACTCGGGCGGCGGACGATCGCCAGTCATCAAGCCTGTCCTCGGAGCCCAGCAGGCATGTGGCTAACTCATCAACAACCAGAGGGGCCTCGCACCCGGGCCAGAGAACGTTGTATGCTCGGATGGCAGCAGTGAGGAGGTTCATCCCGATTAATCTCATCGGCCCCAAGCGAGCCTTCAGAGCCACCAAGTGGGCATCCATATCCCACTCGGCCGAGATAGGGCCACCTCGGATCTTCTCGAACCGGTGCTCGTTCGCGCTCTTGTCCGCGGCGGCCTTGGTGTGTGGGAAGCGTTCTGAGTAGGGAATGGCTAGCGCCGAAATAAGTTACAGATGAAGAAAGATGAAAGAAGGAATAAAGGCGGAGGGGAAGAGGGCTCACTGTCCATCTCGGAGTTGATCTTGGAGATGTCCACCAGCCACTGTGCGATCTTGGCCTTCAGAGTTTGAAGCTCGCTCCCGGCCGAGGTAGCCTCAGACTTGGATTCGGCAAGCGACTCCTGGAGTTTCCGGGTTTCCTCGACTCGGAGCCGCTTTTCCTCGGCAGCGCTCTTTTCCGACTCGGCGGCTCGACTCCGAGTTTCCTCCAGTTCGGCCTTCAGCCGGAGCACCTCCTCCTGCTCCCTCTTCAGCTCGGCTTGATGTGCAAGCTCGCGCTCCTTATGTGCGGCTGTGCCGAAGTAACAAGTGTTAGAATGAGCAGATTGATGCAAGTGCAAATTGAAAGGGCAAAGTGTGGCTTACACTCGATTTCCGAGATCCGTTTCTCCAATCCTTCGGCCTTGAGCGCCGAGTCAGCTACTTGGTCCAGCTTGGCTCGCAGCAACTTGTGTTTATCGGAGAGGATTTTGTGGGCCAGCAGAAGTTTGCGGTGCACTTGCGTGCGCTTGGTCATGCAGATCTGAAAAGAAGAGATATTAATATTATTGATAAAGATTCAGCCCGAGTTATCTTTACTCAGCCGAGTTTCAGTCACTCGACCCGAATCTCGGGGACTGGGGATGGATAATATATAATTAAAGAAAAATAAACCGAGTCATATTTACTCGGCATAGCTTACCGCGGCTGCTTGGTCGGCTGCGAAAAGGGCAGATTTTACTGCGGCCATCTTTTGGCCAACCAGACTCGGATTCACCGGATGCTCTAAGAGGATTTGGCTCGCGGGTGGCTTCGAGCTCACTTCGCCCAGGTCGGCGGCGTTCCACTCCGTGTTGTAGTGCTCGAGGGAACCAAGGCTTTTTCCGCTGTCGGTTCGCACCGGGGCATGCACCCAGTCAGTGGTATGTGTACTGGTTAATAACACTGGGGGTGTCCCGCGGCTCGCTGGCACCACCAGCTGTCGTTCCGGATTAGCCGACACCGTCGTCACCAGTGCCTTTCCGGTTGTTTCCCCAGTTGCAGGAACTGGAGCCTTGGATGTTTGTGGCCGTGGCTGCGGTTGTGCCGGTGCCGGCGTTGGCTTGGCCGTCGGTTGTGTCGGTGGAGGTGTTGGCTTGGCCGTGGATGTCGATGTGGATTTCGACTTAGATGTCGATGGCCGTGGCGGTTGTGTCGGAGCGGGTTGTGGCTGCGGTCGCAGTTGCGCTGTCTCTTGCTGCTGCTGCTGCTGCTGTTGCTGTTGCTGTTGCTGTTGTTGTTGCTGTTGCTGTTGCGGCTGTGGCGTTTCTTGCTGCGGCTGACTCGGATGGGCCGAATCTTCTGGTGCCGCAGTCTTCTCTGTTTCGGGGGCTGACGTACTGGCCCCGAGATTCTTGGATATGTCGGTCGCCACCGACTCGGATCCCGGAGCCGTTGGAGGCACTGTCGGGCTGGTCCGTGGCGGACTCGGCAGTCTTGTGTCGTCCGGCCGAGGCGGTGTCGGAGTCCTGACAGGATCCGAGTCAGTGGGCTCGGTTGGAATCTCCAGAGGAGCGGAGCTGCAAGGCAAAGAAGTAAAAGGTATCGTCAGAAGGAGGAAACTGTGGTCAAGCATATAAAGGTTATGCCGGCAAAAAGAAGGCTTACCCCTTAGTGACTGGGCGCTCGCGGCGCTTCGCCGCAGTCTTTACTCGCTGCTTCTTCTTCGCGGGAGCGCCGGATGTTCCGGCACCGGCAGACGCAGCTGCTGGGCGTTTCCGAACTGCGCCCTTGGGTCCCGTGGCGAGGGGCTCCACCTCGAGCACCTGATCGTCCGCGTCAGCTGGGGGCGAGCACACCGGGTAAGCAAACGAAACCGGGAGAGGATCTTCTACCTCTAGAATCCGACAGTCGTCATCATCATCATCTGACCAATCTCGGACGCGAGCCTTACCGGTGACAGGAACTGTGCCGACATCAGGGATCGGCATGTTGTCTTCGTTATCCGGGTCCACCGAGTCAGCTTCGACCCGGTCTGGACCCCATTTGGCAGCCGGATCCCGTCCGTCCTCCTTCTTTTGCCGCTCGAATCTCTGAACAATGGAAACGGAGAAAGATTAAGGCCAAGTATAAAAGGGAACCGACTTAAGAGTTTATATCAGCAGGAAAGTTACGTCGGTACAAGTCATTTACCTGGGGAGGAAGGTTGTTCCGGCTGTGAGGTTCTATTCCCCACTCCCACTCCTCCGTCATCCTTGTCCGGGCTATGGCCTTGACCCGCTGCCGGATCTGGGCCTTGGTCAGCTCGACCGTGCTTATCCGGGTCGGATCAAGAGGGCCACTCATGTGGCAAATCTTGTGGACTCGGCGCTGAAGGGGTGAGACCCGGCGGCTAATGAATGTCGCCAACAGATCGTCAGCAGTTAATCCTTCTGCGCGGAGCTGTCCCACGACTTCGTGGATCTGGTTGACCTCGACCTCTTGGTCGGTTGGATTGTACCCCCAGTTGAGTTGCGCTGTGGGGGGGGCGATGACAAAATCCGGCAAGTTGATCTTGTCGACGTCAGTCGAGTTCTTCACGTAGAAGAAGGAGCGCTGCCATTTCCGGCATGACTCCAAGCCGTTGATCCTGGGGAAGATGGAGCCGCGCCGAGGTGTGATGGTGGCGGCCCCGCACTGGGTCATCACCTTGGGGGCGGCCGGGTCAGCAGGATTCGGAATGACCTGCTTCCGGAATCCGAAATACTTGGACCACGCGCGGACGCTGGCCTTGAGACCGAGATAGCCCTCGGTGAAGGAGGCGAAGGAGGATAAGGTGGTGATGGCGTTGGCCGGTAAGTGGTGAGGCTGGAGACCGAAACTGTCGAGGAAGTTTCGGAAAAATACGCTGGCGGGCAGTCCGAGTCCCCGCTCAAAGTGCGCGACGAAGACGACATGTTCGCCCTCCTTGAGACTCGGCGTTGTCTCGGTGCCGGGCACTCGGCACTCTACTCCGGGCGGAATCCGTCGAGTCCGGATTAGCCAATCTATCTCGGCTCTTCCGACATCAGAGCCTTCCCAGGAGGCCCGAGTGGATCCCTCCACTGTAGTTTCTTCGACCGAGTCGATCACTTCGAGGGCGGCGTCCGACATACTGGTGAAAGGTTACCGAGATCTGCAAAAAGGTTCACCGGCGGTGAGCGAGATGTGCCATAATGAAAACAGAGAGAAAAAGGGAAGAAAATATGCGGGAAGATGCAAACAAGTGCTAGATCCAAAAGAGAAGTGAAGAGGAAGAAAAGAAAGTGCTGTGGTGGCTAACCCGCCGGCGGCACACCGCAACCGCGGCTGCGAGGTCACCGGCGGCGCGCGATGCGTCGCCGCGGTGAAGAACAAGAACAAGAACAGGGCGAAGAAACAGAGGAAGAAGAAGGACAGAGAGAAAGAGAAAAACTCACCGCTGGGATGTGCTGGTGCGGCGGCGGCGAAAGATGCAACCGCAGCGTCCTGCGCGTCGTCCGGCGGCGGCTCGTCGGCGTGCGTGAATCCGTGCGGCGGCGACGGGCTCTGTGCTCTGCGTGCACTGGAGAAGGAGGAGAGCGAGGAGGCAAGGAAGAGGATGAATGAGCGCGTAGGGGAGAACCGTACCTCTCCTTGTTATTTATGGGCGGCGGAGGAGATCGTGTGTGCGGGAGTTATTGCGCACGATCTCGTAACGGATGAGAGGTTACCACCCCACGATCTGTGGCACGATTCCCGTTGCGACTTAACCGCCGCACGATCGGCCACACGGGAGGCCACAGGAGGCCAACGGTCCAAGGGCGGTACACGCGATCGGGCGAGACCTGAGGAGACGCACGCGCGGTCAAGGCTGCACTCAAGTGCTTACGTGGGCACAGTGGCCAAGACGACCGACGTCACACAGGTGGCACGCATGCCTGTGGCACGTCCATCCGTGCACGGTGACCGAGGCATCAGGCAGAGATGCTCTGCCACGTAGGGAACCGACGACTCGGAGGAGTCATGAGGTTTTGTCCCGTATGTCGGAATGATCCGACGCAAGATGAGATATCAATTTGGGATACATGGTGTTTTCCGACATACGAGTGTCGCCGGCATATGTTACGTCGGAGATCGGTTAAAAACGCTGATTTCGGGGTAAACCTGCCGTGGCCCTCCATCCGAGGCTGCAGGACCGCGCCAGCTTCGGGGACTAATGTCGGGGGGCAACCCCCGGATATGGGCAAGGTGCCGATATAAGGGTTGACTCGGTGTTGACCGGGTCACTGAAACCGACATAACTATACCGGCTGACTCGGAGCTGGCCGGGTCATGATCAACCGACATATTGTTATGTCGGATCGCGCAAGTTATATGTCGGATCGTTCTTTGTTCTTCTTGTGTGCAGGGAAGGCGAAACCGAGTTACAGGGAGTTCGGCATGCCCGTGCCGGATAAGGAAGCTTACTCGGGCCAGGGTCAAGGCGCAGGTCTTGTCCCTACAATCACGGGTCAGGACGCAGAGCCACTTGCGCGATGGGACGAGCCCACTTGACCAGAGTGATTGACCTCCATGCCGCTGACCGAAGCGGGGTACCAGGGAGCAGTGTGTTGGAGGAGACAGATGGGACGTGCCACGGCGCGGTGACGGAAGCGGTCAGAGGACCGGGCGTGGCTACAGTCCGGGCTACGCCAGCACTGATGTCAGCCCTAACTTGTGCCCTGGGCTTCCCTTTATAAGGAGCACCGGGGGCTCCTCTTACGGGGACGCATGCACGCATACTACACGCGTTAGAGCATTTCTTTCATAGTCAGTAGAGAGCTAGAGAGAGCTTCCGAGACTCGGTTAGAGGCCTAGATCGTGCCGTTCTTCTATCCGGCTCGAGGAGCAAGCTTGTAATCAGTTGTAATCCACATATAAATCAAGTTGCAGGCAGGAGTAGGGGTGTTATCTCCTCACGAGAGCCCCGAACCTGGGTAAATTTGTGTGTCGGTGTGTGTGAGTTGTGTTCTTCGTGTGCGTGTTCGTGTGCGCAAGCCCTCCCCGGGTGCCTCCAGCGTCCATCGGCCCCACACTTCAAGCCATCCTATGGCATCTGCCGTGACACCACCACGACATCCGGCTCCTTTCCTTCCACTTAGTCAAGGAAGACGACGGCGGTGTAGCTCCTCGACATGGCTTGGAGGCTCGGGGAAGCGTGTACCGGCGGGGACGTCGACGGCAGCCGACCATGACGCTCCAGAGCACGCCTTGGGCGGACTCGTTTCCGAGAAACAAAGAACGGAAGAGGTGCGCTGAGGTGGGGAATCGAAGAAGTAATATCCAGGGCGACCTACGGACAAGGTGGCGAGGTTCGGGGTGGAGTAGGGCGACGGGGACGTCGGTGGTGGCCGCGGTATTACTCTCGGGAGCACGTCTCTTGGCATGGAGATGGTGAGGTGAGGAGGAAGAGGCCGGCGGCGTCGCTGTGGGATAAAACGAATAGAAGCCCTAGGGAAAGCTCCAGGACATGATATATAGGTGGGAGAGGCGTTGTACGACGCGCATCGAGGTGGGGTGGAGGAGATCATGTGGCTGTTTATGGTTCGTATGTGTGTGACGTCAAAAGGTAGGAGAAGATAGTGGTGGGCTGGCTGGTGGGCTGAGCCAGAACAGAAAGAAGGGCAGAAGGTGCCCCAACCGGCCTGCTAGGAATTTTCAGGATTTCCAAATTTTAAAGAATTGGAAAAAGATAGAAAGAAAGGATAGGAAAAGAAAATAGGGAGAAGATTTGCATATAAAAATAGGGTTTGCCAAAATAAAATAGGGTTTGGTAAAATAATATTTTGATTTGTTTTTTTTTTTGGAAAATGTGCAAGGTGATTGATGCATGATGTCATGATGATGCAAAAGGAAAATAACAAACAATTCTAATTTGGGGAAAACCCCGGGATGTTACAACCGACACCACTAACAAGGGATCTCGCCTCGAGATCCTCGCTACCGCCAGGGGGGAAAGAGTGGAGTCATACTATCAAATCTTCTCACGCCATGTTGATCTTCTCAACACCACTAACAAGGGATTCTTGCTCACGTCGATGATCTTCTCGACACCACTAACAAAAGGTTCTTGCTCACGCCGGTGGTGATGTTCGTCTGTCGAGATGCTTCCGAAGATCGAACCTATTAGGATGAAAGGTACAAAGATCGTCCAACCCACGAGGATGCTATGACTCGAAAGATAGATAAGAGAGAAGATTTAAAACACACAAGGCAAGAGAAGGAATAGAATAGAGGTAAGGAATAAACAAGAATCCTATTGAGGTCTTTTCAAATTACCTTTAATAAAATAGTTTTGACACTCTACAAACAATGACCATTAGCTAGGGTATCCTACAGGCAGAGCGGACCCGCGGGGTATCAAAGAACCTGAGCTCTGATACCACTTTGTAACGCCCCGGGATCGGTACTATGTAGACTTGAGCGATTCCCGCCAAATCCGCATAATAACGATCCTAAGACTCCCACCAGGTATAACGTGCACGTCGCAACACACACGTTATGCGAGTGGAATTGTGATGATCATTACAACAGTTCTCGATGGAACCCATAAAAGAACATATACAACAACGACTCACCGAGTCAAGAGCAAAAGATACAATACAAAGATCCAAAATAACAACGGAAGCGAATAGCGTCCGACTACGAACAAGATACAAAGTGGACTAAGATTCCTGAAGATAAACGAAGGCACCATATCCCTGCCTAAGCCAAGCTCGAGGGATTCCCAAGCTAACATCGTTAGACTCCAAACCTGTTGGCTGCATTGGAATAGTAGCCCCGAAGGGGTCAGTATTATAAACAGTACTGGAAAGGAATACTCACAAGATATCAAAACTTGAAATCTGGGGGAAAGGGTTAGTGGTTGAAGCGGCGACAAGCAGCACTAACAACTGATAGAGACACGCTACAACTTTCGTCTAAAAGAGACAAGGTAAGAGAGTGCATAGAGAACCAACTATACTAACACCAAACATAACCCAGCCGATTCCTTACCCGCTCGTTTAAAACCACGGACAGAAAGCCCAAAGTCACTCACACAGTTGACAATTTTATGGGTTATTATTTAAGTAATCTATCTTACTGGTCAAGTTATTATCAGTAGGTGCAAGTTGTCTATGATCTTGTTAGCCAGCATCATCACCAAGTCGTCCATAACCGCGGACACGGCTTTTCGAAAAGATTTAACCCTGCAGGGGTGCACAAATGTGGCCACACGTTCTTCAACCCATCGTGCCATGCAATTAGCACACTTCCGGGGTATGCTGGCAGGGTATTCGACGCTACAGTTTCCTTCACTACAACACAAGTCCAAGGAACCACCTAGCTAGGTTGGATCCGCATCGAAAGTCTGGCCGAAGCTCCGAGGCGGACCTAGCCGATGTGAGAACGGCTTCGGGAGGAACACTCATACGATTGCCCTCCTTCCACACTCGATAAACGAACGATCCGCAAGCCCTACCATAGGTAACCATTACGTATAAGTCCCGGAGGCGTCCCATCCATACCTGCATCACAAATAAATAAAGCGTCGCGCAAATGAAAACACCCGAACTAAGTTGTGGCGCCCTGGACAAGGATGCAGATCCGGTACTATGTCGAGGGGAGTCCCATTTCCTCCCACATGTGGGTAGTGCGCTCAGTCTTGGATCAGAGACAAGAACTCGGGTCCTAGGCGACACTAGCAGAACAAATCACCACGATTGGCCTTCTGCCGATGACTTATCTTTATTAATTATTCACATCGCCAAACATTATAGATTATCATGTGAATTAAGGCCAACTATCGTATTAAAGCATGACTAGAACAAGATTCAAGCAAAACAAACCTAAGCATGCGCTACGACTCGCAAAGGCCAACAAGGTAAACAAACAACAACTTAATAGGATGTGGAGGTGTGGCTATATCATGGCTGCCAGGTAAACATGCAAATAGGATCAGGACACAACCATCGTAACATAGGGCTAGCAAGGAACAAAAGATAGGAGACGGAAAGCAAGCAAAGATAGCAAGTGAGTAGTACTTGCCTACAATCCGGTAAAGGTAGAAGAACCTGTCGTTGCTCACATCAACTCAACGTCCTATCCGCGAAGAAGCAACGACCATTGGCAACGGAAAAGATGCATTTTACACTACGACAAAACATGAGAAGATGCATGTAAGCCAATTAAACATTTAATTATAGGGTTCAAGTTATTTTTCTAACCATCAAAATTAAATATTGATTTAACAAGGAGGAACAAGGCATGGGTGAGCTAATCAAAATTAAATGGAATAGGGCATTATTTTAAATTAATACCCACACATTCCATATGTATTTATTTAGGTGATATACAAAACCCAACTAATGTGCAACCTACATGATGCAAACATGGATGAACATGGCATATTAATATTACTTTCATTTCTCTGATAATTTTAGACATACAATTTATATTAGTTGCATTTATAAACAAATGATATGATAGATACAAGATTGACACGTTTTCTGCAAAAAGAATAAAGAGATTTAACAAGGAGGAACGAGGCATGTGTGAGCTAATCAAAATTAAATGGAATATGGCATTATTTTAAATTAATACCCACACATTCCATATGTATTTATTTAGGTGATATACAAAACCCAACTAATGTGCAACCTACATGATGCAAACATGGATGAACATGGCATATTAATATTACTTTCATTTCTCTGATAATTGTGGACATACAATTTATATTAGTTGCATTTATAAAACAAATGATATGATAGATACAAGATTGACATGTTTTCTGCAAAAAGAATAAAGAGATTTAACAAGGAGGAACAAGGCATGGGTGAGCTAATCAAAATTAAATGGAATAGGGCATTATTTTAAATTAATACCCACACATTCCATATGTATTTATTTAGGTGATATACAAAACCCAACTAATGTGCAACCTACATGATGCAAACATGGATGAACATGGCATATTAATATTACTTTCATTTCCCTGATAATTTTAGACATACAATTTATATTAGTTGCATTTATAAAACAAATGATATGATAGATACAAGATTGACACGTTTTAAAAAGAATAAGGAGCAAAAGGTTGGGCTTTGGGTGCCAGCAGGAGGATTCGAACTTGTGTCGGGCACAGACAAGGAACAAGGGCGCAGCCACGGGGCCACAGATCATTTGACGAAGCATATGGGGTGCGACTGCAAAAAGAGAACGTGAAGCAAAGCGTTAACTGCTTCAGACTTCAGGTTCAGAGAAGCGATGCGGACGGGGACTATCTGCAGCGGCGCGGCTGATTCCTGGCAGGGGCGGAGCTGCTTGGGCTCACCCTGATGCACATGCATCAGGGTCCAAGATTTTTTTTTGCTTCTCTTACTACATAAAAAGGCATTATGCATCAGGTTAGGCCACCAAGTGTGCATCAGGCAGTCCAAGAGGGCATCAGGGTTGCTCTTACTCCAGCTCCGCCCCTGATTCCTGGCATGCGGCCTCGAGGGGCAAAGGAAGCTGGTGTGTGCCGGTGTGGGTGTGCTGCGGGTGCTGGTGTGTGGCACGTCAGGTGCAGGAACAAAGCAGAGGCCAAACAGGAGCTTGCATCCATTGAGTTCATGGCGATCAGAAGAGAGCACAAGCTCGCGTCGGCTACGGGAAAAGCTAGAGATAGGAGAAGGAGGGAATAGGACGGGGAGCTCACGGGGAGGGTGCTGGTGTAGGCGTTCAAGCTTGAGGTCGACCACGGCGGCGTGAAGATGAGGTGGACGTGCGGCGTGCTCCTCACGGACGGACGTAGACGACGGGGACGACGACCTTGGTCCTTCCAGGCAGCTCCGGCTCCTTTCCTTCCACTTAGTCGAGGAAGACGACGGCGGCGTAGCTCCTCGACATGGCTTGGAGGCTCGACGAAGCGTGTACCGGCGGGGAAGTTGAAGGCGGCCGACCATGACGCTCCAGAGCACGCCTTGGGCGGGCTCGTTTCCAAGAAACAGAGAATGGAAGAGGAGGCTCTAAGGGGGGAAATCGAAGGAGTGATATCCAGGGCGACCTCTGGACAAGGTAGCGAGGTTCGGGGTGGAGTAGGACGACGGAGACGTCGGTGGTGGCCGCGGTTGTACTCTCGGGAGCACGTCTCTTGGCATGGAGATGGTGAGGTGAGGAGAAAGAGGCCGGCGGTGCTGCTTTGGGATAAAACGAATAGAAGCCCTAGGGCAAGCTCCAGGACATGATATATAGGTGGGAGAGGCGCTGTACGACGTGCATTGAGCGGGGGTGGAGGAGATCATGTGGCTGTCCATGGTTCGTACGTGTGTGACGTCAAAAGGTAGGAGAAGATAGGGGTGGGCTGGTTGGTGGGCTGGGCCAGAAGACAAAGAAGGGCAGAAGGTGCCCCAACCGGCCTGCTAGAAATTTTAAGGATTTCCCAATTTTAAAGAATTGGAAAAAGGGAGAAAGAAAGGATAGGTAAAGAAAAGAGGGAGAAGATTTGCAAATAAAAATAGGTTTTGCCAAAATAAAATAGGGTTTGGTAAAATAATATTTTGATTTGTTTTTTTTTTTGTAAAATGTGCTAGGTGATTGATGCATGATGTTACGATGATGCAAAAGGAAAATAAAAAACAAATCTAATTTGGGGAAAACCCCGAGATGTTAAAGCGGGGAGCTGTGCGGGCCCGCGCCACAAAAAAGTGGGGCACTGTAACATCCCGGGGGTTTTCTCCAAATTAGAAATTGCTTGTTATTTTATTTTGCATCATCATCTATCACATTGCATATTTTGCAAAAAAAGAAAAAAAATTATTTTACAAACCTATTTTGTTTTGGAATTTTCCCCTCTCCTTTCTTTTCTCTCTTTTCTTTCTCTCCTTTTCTTTCTCCCCTTTTCCAATTCTTAAATTGGGAAAAATTCGAAAATTCTAAAGGGCCAGCTGCAACCACCTACCCTCTTTCCTGGCCCATCTCTTCATCTTTGGGCCCAAAGCCCATCACCACCACGTACGTTGTCGTCTTCCTGTCTCTCACGCAGGAGGCGTGCTCCTTTCCCTCATGGCCGATGTCAGCCACCACCACCACGCCTCCCACCACCCTCTCCCCATCTCCCACCGCCACCAGCCTTCCCCCCTTTCCCTCACCTTGCTCTGTTCTCTCTTCCCATCCGAGCTCCCATGACCGGAATCGGAGCCTTAAGCTCGCCGCCGCCTAGAGTCTCCCCGATCCAAGCCAATATGTCTAGGAGGTAGCGCGAGCCCCACTCCACCGATTCCCCATCTCCAAGCCGCCATCCCCATCATCTGCTGCTCGCGGATGTGCTCGCCCGAGCCGTTCCCCGTGACGGCAACGACGACGCCGTCGCCTCTTCTAGCCTCCACGAGCTCGGGGACCTTTTCTAGGAGCTGCGCCTCCCTCGTCTTCGTCGACTACGCGGAAGAACAGGAGCCGAAGCTTCCAAATTCGTCGTCGACCATGTCCGTCCCCTGCGCGCATGCCTTGGATGCCGACGAGCTCTTCTTCATCCTCCTCGACTAAGACACGTGCACGTCGTCCCCGAGCCCGTTCTCTTCACCAACAGCCCCGTGGTGAGCAACCGCGTCCCCTACCTCTTTCCCCTCTCTGCATCCACGTGCATGGAGCCAGCAGCGGTCGCTGTAGATAGCGTTCGACGCTCTGTTCCTGAACTGAAGTCTGAATCTATTGCCTGTCCAAAATTCAGTTAACCTCGATCTGTTGGTTCATTTGCTATCGGATCTGCTCTCTAACACCGAAACAGAGCTGGCCCAATGGCTTGCTCTCTGCTCCTCTAACCTGGCCGACCAAGTTTCAATGCCCCCAAGGCCACCAATTATCACCCCTTTTTTCGGTTTTATTTATTCTTTTGCAAAATGTTTCAAATCATATCTTTTAATTCATAAGTCCAAATTAAAAGTGTCATACATGAAATTTTATCAGAAATATCGAAGGAATATTAATATGCCATCTATGCTCATGTTTTCATCATGTAGCTTGCACTCTAGTTGTGTTTTGTATTTCACCTAAATAATTAAATATGGAATGTGAAGGGAATAAATATAATTAATGTCCCTATTCCATTTCATTTTGCGTAGCTAACCCATATCTTGTTCCTCCTTGTTAAATCAACATTTAATTTTGACGGTTAGGAAAATAACTTGAACCTTATAATTAAATGTCGGAATCTCAGTTCCGTTTAATTTGGCTTAAGTGCATCTTCTCATGTTTTGCCATGTCATGCATTCATGTCATCAACATGCCAGATCTTTTGCCATAGTGTAAGATGCATATTTTCCATTGCCCAGTGTTCGTTGCTTCTCAGGGAATAGGACGTTGAGTTGATGTGAGAAACGACAGGTTCTGCTAGCTCTACCAGATTGCAGGCAAGCACTACTCACTTGCTACCTTTGCTTGTTTTTCCGTCTCCTATCATTTGTTCTTTGCTAGACTTATGATATGATGCTTGTGTCCCGATCCTATTTGCATGTTTACCTGGCAGCCATGATATAGCAACATCTCCACATCCTTTTAACCTGTTGCCTGTTTATCTTGTTGGCCTTTGCGAGTCGTAGCGCAAGCTTAGCTTTGTTTTGCTCCAGTCTTGTTCTAGTCATGCTTTAATATGATAGTTGGGCTTAATTCACATGTCAATCTATGATGTTTGGCGATGGGAATAATTAATAAAGATAAGGCACCGGTGGAAGGACAATCGTGGTGATTTGTTCTGCTAGAGTCACCTAGGACCCGAGTTCTTGTCCTCTGATCCAAGACTGAGCGCACTACCCACATGTGGAAGGAAATGGGACTCCCCTCGACCTAGTACCGGATCTGCAGCCTTGTCCACAGTTCGGGTATTTCCATTTGCGCGACGCTTTATTTATTTGTGATGCAGGTACGGATGGGACGCCTCCGGGACTTATACGTGATGGTTACTTAAGGCAGGGCTTGCGGTACGTTCGTTTATCGAGTGTGGAAGGAGGGCAATCGTATGTGTGTGCCTCCCGACACCGTCCTCGCAACGGTTAGGCCCACCTTGGAGCTTCGGCCGGACTTTCAAGGTGGATCAGACCTAGCTAGGTGGTTCCCTGGACTTGTGTGGTAGTGAAGGAAAGTGTAATGTCGGATACACTGCCAGCATAGCCCGGAAGTGTGACAATTGCATGGCACAAAGGGTTGATGAATGTGTGGCCACAATTGTGCACCCTTGCAGGGTTTAATCTTTTCGAAAAGCCGTGTCCGCAGTTGTGGACGACTTGGTGATGATGCTGGCTAACAAGATCATAGACAACTTGCACCTAATGATAATAACTTGATTAGTAAGATAGAACTACTTCAACAATAACCCATAAAATTTGTCAACTGTGTGAGTGCCTTTGGGCTTGCTATCCGTGGTTTTAAACGGGCGGGTAAGGAATCGACTGGGTATTGTTTGGTGTTAGTATAGTTGGATACCTATGCGCTCTCTTACCTTCTCTGATTAGACGAAAGTTGTAGCGTGTCTCTATAGTTGTTAGTGCTGCTTGCCGCCGCTTCAACGTCTAATCCGTTCCCATGGAATTTAGGATTTGATATCTTGTGAGTATTACTTTCCAGTACTTCGTATAGTACTGACCCCTTCGGGGCTGCTATTCCAATACAGCTGACAGGTTTGAAGTCTGATGATGTTAGCTTGGGAATCCCTCCGGCTTGGCCTGGGCAGGGATATGGTGCCCTCATTTATCTTCAGGACTCTTAGTCCACTTTTGTATTCTTATCCGTAGTCTGATACTTATCGCTTCCATTGTTAATTGGATCTTTGTATTGTATCTTTTGTTCTTGACTCGGTGAGTCATTGTTCTATATATATGTTCTTTTGTGGGTTCCATCGAGATCTGTTGTAATGTTATCACAATTCCACCCACATAACGTGTGTGTTGCGACGTGCAAGTTATGCCTGGTGGGCATCCTAGGATCGTTATTATGCGGATTTGGTTGAAACGCTCAAGTCTACATAGTACCGATCCCGGGGCGTTACAAAGTGGTATCAGAGCTCAGGTTCTTTGATACCCCATGGCTCCTCTCAGCCTGTAGGATGACCTAGCTAATGTTCGTTGTTGTAGAGTGTCAAAACTATTTTACTAAAGTTTATTTACATCTATTCTATTCCTTCTCTTATCTAATGTGATTTAAATCTTCTCTCTTACCTATCTTCCGAGTCATAGCATCTTCGTGGGTGGACGATCTCTGCCTTTTACCCTAATAGGTTGGACCTTCCAAATGATCTCGACAGACGGTCATCGCCATCGACGGAAGCAAGAATCTCTTGTTAGTGGTGTCGAGAAGATCAACCTGGTGCGAGAAGACTCGATAGTACAAACCCGCTCTTCTTCCCCCCGGCGGTAGTGTCGGTTGTAACATCCCGGGGGTTTCTCCAAATTAGAAATTGCTTGTTATTGTATTTTTGCATCATCATCTATCACCATGCATATTTTTCAAAAAAGAAAAAAAATTATTTTACAAACCTATTTTGTTTTGCAAATTTTCCCCTCTCCTTTCTTTTCTCTCTTTTCTTTCTCTCATTTTATTTCTCCCCTTTTCCAATTCTTAAATTGGGAAAATTTCAAAAATTCTAAAGGGACAGCTGCAGCAACCTACCCTCTTTTCTGGCCCATCTCTTCATCTTTGGGCCCAAAGCCAATCACCACCACGTACATTGCCGTCTTCCTGGCTCTCACGCAGGAGGCGTGCCCCTTTCCCTCATGGCCGACGTCAGCCACCACCACCACGCCTCCCTCCTTCTCCCCTACATAAAGCCTCCCCTTGTGGCCGACCGAACCCTAGACCCTATCCCCATCTCCCTCTGCCACCAGCCTTCTCCCCTCTCCCTCACCTCGCTCTGTTCTCTCTTCCCATCCGAGCTCCCATGACCGGAATCAGAGCCTTAAGCTCGCTGCCGCCTAGAGTCTCCCCGATCCAAGCCAATATGTCTAGGAGCTAGCGCGAGCCCCACTCCACCGATTCCCCACCTCCAAGCCGCCATCCCCATCATCTGCTGCTCGCGGATGTGCTCGCCCGAGCCGTTCCCCGTGACGGCAACGACGACGCCGTCGCCTCTTCTAGCCTCCACGAGCTCGGGGACCTTGTCTAGGAGCTACGCCTCCCTCGTCTTCGTCGACTACGCGGAAGAACAGGAGCCGGAGCTTCCAAATTCGTCGTCGACCATGTCCATCCCCTGCTTGCACGCCTTGGTTGCCAACGAGCTCTTCTTCGTCTTCCTCGACTACGGCATGTGCACGTCATCCCCGAGCCCGTTCTCTTCACAAGCAGCCCCGTGGTGAGAAACCACATCCCCTACCCCCTTCCCCTCTCTACATCCACGTGCATGGAGCCAGCAGCACTCGCTACAGATCGCGTTCGTCGCTCTATTCCTGAACTGAAGTCTGAATCTGTTGCCTATCCAAAATTCAGTTAACCTCGATCTGTTGGTTCATTTGCTATTAGATCTGCGCTCTAACACCGAAACAGAGCTGGCCCAGTGTCGTGTCTTGGATCACGGACACCGGGAGTAAAGGCTACCCCCTTTTTAGGTTCAGCATGGGGCGCGAGGGAGGCTGGGAGACGCCTACTTCCGGGAGAACCTTGTTGAGACCGCCGATCTACGTACTAACAAGCAACACAGAGACATAGGGAGTTTACCCAGGCTCAGGCCGCCCGGAGGCTAAAATCCCTACTCCTGCATGTCTGGATTGAGTGGTTTACCATGGTGTAGCTTACAGAGGTGGTTGCGGGTGAGAACCCGGGAGGTGTTGGCTGGAGGTTGAAAACGAGCAGATCCTGTCCGGGAGGAGATCACCTCTCACTTTTGCAACTCTCGTCTGGTGCGCTACCTAGCCTAGCTTCCGACTCTCTAGGATTCCGTCCTTTCCCTCAGGTGCCTTGGTCCTCCTTTTATAGGCTAAGGGGATCCCACAAGGGCACCTTTGGGGGCAGAGGGGTTTTAGGCGGGAAAACCCCTCCGGGTTCTACTTATGGGGCGACGTGGCCTCTTCTCATCTAAGTATTCTTTTGAGGGGGGCTAGGTGCGGTCTCCCACCTTTTGCAGGTCAGGCGGACAAAGGCTGACACCTTTTCCGACCGTGTCCCCCCGCGGCGCCTCCATTTTCTTGGCGCCCAAGTCTTCTAGGAGCTTCCAGCCGGAGCTGACAAGATTATCCTCTCCGCCCGTACGGAGGCTGGAACCCAGAGGTGAGCCTGGCCTCCTGCCGGGCGTCCGGGTCCCCGGGACCTCCGCATCGTCTGCCGGGTTGGGGGTGACCCGGAAGGTTCCCCAGCCCTTAGTCGTGGTTGTCGATGCCGTCCTTGCCTGGTTGCCGTGGGGCAGATGGGGGGCCATCTGCCAGTCTTGAACCCTTGCCTTGTTCGCCTTCTTGGTGGGCCGACTGGTGGTGGACACACTTTGACCGTATCAGGGGAACCCCGTGTTCCACTGTTGCGACAGTAGCCCCCGGGCATAGTCCCGGCGGCCACGTCCTTCTACTGCTAGGGCTATGACCAAAAAAAGTCATAGTGGGTCCCCGGCGTCATGTCTTTACTGTCTTGTCCCATCTGTCAGGGAGTGGATGCTTGAAGTTATCCGCTCGGGGAGTAACTGTGCCTGCCTCCTCGATTCTCGGAAGCGGAGAAGGCGAGGCGACGGCCGTTGAAGGCGCAGCCGAGCCTTCTTAAAGGCGGGGGTGCCCTTCCCAAATCTTCAATCGTCTTTGTTCTTCTTCTAGCTCAACCCCCCTAGCAGAGCCGGGCATGTCGATGGCGAGAGCCAGGAGAGGAGTTGGACGCTCCTGCTCTTCTTCACCGGTGGCGGAGGTGGCCACTAGTAGCCGTGGGAGGGCTGCTTCTCGAGGTCGAGCGGGGCGCAGTCGCGGCGGTGGCCGCGGTCGTGGTCGTGGAAGTCGTGGTCATGGAGGCCGTGGGGCTGGAGGCTTCCCAGACCCTCCCCCTCGGAGCACGACCCACTCCGGCTTCCCTTCGTTCGAGTTCGTCATAGATCTGGATAGCAGGCTGCGCCGCCGGCTCCGTCTGCCGGACTCCTTCGCGGTGGTGGTGGATTCAGACGACGGCCGGCCCACCGGCTTCTGGTTGCAGGTGGACAGCTGTCCCAACGGCCCCTCCTGGGTCGAAATAGAGTACACTGTCGACGACTTCATGCTCCTGGGCCGGGGATGGAAGGCGTCTGCACGCTCCCATCACCTAGCCCGGGGGCAGTACTTGGCGTTCGAGTACGACGGAGATGCGACGCTCTCCGTGAAGATCTTCCACGCCGAGGGAGGACGCGTGGACTCCTGTCTTGTCTTGGATCACGGACACCGGGAGTAAAGGATACCCCCTTTTGAGGTTCGGTATGGGGCGCGAAGGAGGCCGGGAAACGTCTTCCGCCGGGGAGACTTCATCTAGGCCCGAGATCTACGTACAAGCATGCACCGCAGAGACACAAGGAGTTTACCCAGGTTCAGGCCGCCCGAATGCTAACAGCCCAACTCCTGCATGTCTGGATTGAGTGGTATATCATGGTGTAGCTTACAGAGGTGGTTGCGGGTGCGAACCCGGGAGGTGTCGGCTAGAGGTTGAAGACGAGTAGATCCTGACCCGGAGGAGATCACCTCTCGCCTATGCTACTCTCAGTCTTGTGTGCTACCTAGCCTAGCCTCCGACTCTCTGGGCATCCGTCCGAAATCCCGTCCGAAATCTGGTCCCCCCCTCAGGCGCCTTGGTCCTCCTTTTATAGGCTAAGGGGATCCCACAGGTGCACCTTTGGGGGCGGAGGGGTTTTGGCGGGAAAACCCCTCCGGGTTCTTCTTTGGGGGTGACGTGGCTTCTTCTCGTCCAAGTATTCTTCTGAGGGGGTTAGGTGCGGTCGCCCACCTTTCCCTGGGCGGGCGGACAGGGGCTGACACCTTTTCCGTCCCTGTCCCCCTTCGGCGCCATTGTCTTCTTGGCGCCCAAGTCTTCTAGGATCTTCCAGCTGGGGCTGGTAAGCCTATCCTCTTCGCGCGTGCGGAGGTTGGTTCCCAGGGGTGAGCCTGGCCTCCTGCCGGGCATCGGGGTCGCCGGGACCTCCGCGTCGTCTTCCGGGTTGAAGGGGGCCCCGAGGGGTCCCCTGGTCCTTAGCCGTGGTTGTCGATACCGTGCTTGTCTCGTCGCCGTGGGGCAGATCGGGGGCCCATCTACTAGTCTTGAACCTTGGCCTTGCTCGCCTTCCTGGTGGGCCCTCAGGCGGTGGACCCACTTTGACCGTATCAGGGGAACCCCATGTTCCACTTTTGCGACAGTAGCCCCCGGGCATAGTCCCAGCGGCTACGCCCTTTTGCCACCGGGGCTATGACCAAAAAAGAGTCAAAGTGGGTCCCCGGCGTTAGGTCTTGACTGTCTTGCCCCATCCGTCAGGGCCGCGCTTCGCGGAGGCGCGCGCCTCGCGGGTCTTCTTTGCCTTGGTGAACGTTGCGGTCCGCGCGGATCACCAACGCTCGTCTTGAATCCAACGGAAGGAAGCGTGCCAGATGGAACGCCTCCTCGATCCCCGCACCAGCCGGAGCGGTGGGGCTTCTCCGGTGCCAAACGAGCCATGAGGTGAGTCTGGACTCCTTCCCCGATCCTTCCGTGTCCACCAGGGATTGCGGCAGCCCTGACCGTCGTCGTGCGTTTGCAGGTCCTCCGGGTCCGGAAGCCCCCGGAAGCGCGGTCCAGTTAATGAAGATGAAGAGGCGGGAGAGACCGCGGAGAGCTCCGCGGCGGTCGCGGAGAAACACCCATCTCCCATCAGGTCCCCTCTGAGGGCCGGATCCCCAGAGGGAGCCGAAAGNGAGCAAATTATGAGGCAAAGTGCTTGGAAAAGTGGATGCATTTTGAATGCATCAGCGGCACAGGCTTAAGTAGTTGCAGAACCGAATGTAAATTCAGAATTGTAATTTAGAATGTAAATTCAGATAAATGCAACCCTAGACTCAACTCCCGGGGTCATTTCCCAAATCTTCCTTTGCACTAACGCGCCGTCGAGTTTTCAGAGGAGGCCTCTTAGGTGCCAAGCACTCTACCTGCGCGCATCCCAAATGTGTTGCTAAGATGCTAACGCGGCAGACGTACCCCTAAGGAGGACTATACCTTCTGGGAGTCCTTCTCCACTGTCCTCGGGTACTAGGCCAGAGGGAAACGGACCGTTCGCCGGGGTGGATGCATACCCCCGCAAAGGCTCTCATCAACTGTCAAGCATGCGCAGGTCGATGGTATATTGACTCCGAGCAAGATATTATGCCTAAGTGCAGGATACAGATGCAAGGACTTAGCTATTTTTCTGCCGCGTCCTGGATCCACCCTGTCCTTCCCGGGTACCCAACTCCTTAGCCGAGTTCCGCCGCCTGATCCTATCCCGGGAAGGAGCTGCACACAGCAAACATTCAGTAAGAAAAGAATGGACCATCTCTTATACCATGTTAGCGCGTTATCCGAAGCAAACCGCAAGCACAGTTGATAGTGCATTTCTATGGTGAAGTTCGTCTCACCACAGCACTGCCATATTCCTCCTTTCCGCGGCATACGGCATGATCGGGCGGCAGTGCCTATCTGCGAGGCCACTCGCGGCGCTTCAACCCGTCAGCCACCGGCACATACCAGCCCCCTGCTTACGGGTTGCTAAGTATAACACGCTTTCATGCAAGAATTGAGGCTCACAGAATTGAAATCACTTATCTTTTATTCCCTTGGCGACGATTCTTACACGCTATTACAGAACACTAGCCCCCAGGGCGTGCTTTAACGGATTCGACGTTGGGCGATTCATGTTCGTAGTTAGGGGTAGAATTTGCATAGATTCTCGATGTTCTAGGTGTAGCCCTCCGGCCTGCCTTTCTCGTCCTCCAGGTATACCGCTCCGGGTTTCAGGGTATGAGTGACCCGGTAGGGTCCTTCCCACTTGGATGACATCTTGTTCAAGCCTTCCATTTTTTGCTTCTTGCAGAGTACCAGGTCTCCGGGTTGCAGTTCCCGCGAGCGAACATGACGACTGTGGTATCGACGGAGTCCTTGTTGGTACCGGGCTGACCGTAAGGAAGCTCGGCACCTACTCTCTTCCAGCAGGTTTATGTCATCGATCCTTTGCTCTTCTTACGTGTTTTCATCATAGGCGAGCACCCGGGAGATCCATGCTTTAGCTCGGATGGCAGCACAACTTCAGCTCCATAGACGAGGAAGAAGGGTGTTTCTCCAGTGGCTCTGCTTGGTGTTGTTCTGAGGGACCACAGTACGCTTGGCAGGTGATCAATCCATTATTTCCCTTTGTTCTCCAGCTTGTCAAAGGCTTTGGTCTTCAACCCCTTGAGAACTTGTGCATTGGCTCGCTCTACTTGCCCGTTGCTTCTTGGATAGGATACCGAGGCGAAACACACCTTGATACCCATTTCTTCGCAGAAGTTGAGGAAGGCTCGACTGGTGAACTGAGTGCCGTTGTTGGTGATGATTCTGTTTGGAACTCCGAAGCGGTAGACGATTCCCTCGATGAACTTGATGGCGGCCTGAGCCGTCTGGCGTGGTACTAGCATTACCTCTACCCATTTTGTGAACTTGTCGATGGCTAAGAACAGCTACTCATGTCCTTCGATAGAGTTTGGCACCTTGCCGACGATGTCCAGCCCCCAGACCGCGAATGGCCAGGAGATTGGAATTGGCTGCAGCGCTTGAGCCGGCTGGTGCATGTTCTTTGCGTAGTACTGGCAGGCTTCACGGGTCTTGACCAGCTGCTCCGTGTCGTGAAGTACTGTTGGCCAGTAGAACCCTTGGTGGAAGACCTTCCCCGTCAGTGATCTTGATGCCATGTGACTCGAGCACGTGCCCTCGTGTATGTCCTTTAGCAGTTCTTGGCCTTGTTCTTATGCTATGCATCGCAAGTTGACTCCGTTGTCGCGTCGCCAGTGGAGCTCGCCGTCAATTAAGACATAGAGCTTAGCCCTACGGGCCACCCGCTCGGCCTCGTGGTCGTCTTCCAGGAGGACGTGCTCCACCGTGTACTTGACGATGTCCTGGGCCCAGGTTGGGTGGGTTCGTTCCACCAGCAATACCGCCTGGGCAGGAGGAAGCAAAGCTTCTTCTGCCGCGGACACTGCCGGGTCTTGGGTTTCCGAGCTGGCTACCCGTGTTGTCGGTGTAGAAGGGTTGCCAGCCCCCGGTGTCGACGCAGACCTTGACTTGAGCCTCTCGGGAGAGATTGAAGGCTGCCAGAGCACCTCGATGTAGAACCCGAGAGGTACTAGCTCCCGCTTGGACGCCATTTGTGATAGCTCATCCACGGACGTGTTCTCCTCCCGCGGGACATAAACAACTCTGAAGCTGCTGAAGCGCCACTGGAGTTTCCACACTTCCTCGACGTATGGCGCCATCTGAGGGAAAGCATACTCCTTGTTGACTTGCTTGATGACTAGCTAAGAGTCACCCTTGATGACAAGCTTGCCGATGCCGAGACCGATGGCAACACGAAGTCCCGCGAGCAGGCCTTCGTACTCCGTCGTGTTGTTTGAGATGTTTCCTTGCTAGTACATCTGGATGACGTACTTCAGGCGGTCGCCGGTTCGTGAGGTTAGGACAACTCCAGCACCTCCCTGCCCTTTGGTGTAGGAGTCTTCAAAGTGCATGGTCCAGGTGTCCGGATTCTCCTTCCCGGGGAGGCTTGTTTCCTCTTCCGCTTCGTCGAATGCCGTCTCGGTCCACTCGGCTGTGAAGTCAGCCAGTGCTTGGCTCTTGATGTTTTCCGCGTGCTAGAACTTGAGACCGAAGCCTTGAAGTTCCATGGCCCACGCCGAGATGCGTCCAGTGGCTAGCGGATTCTCCAGGGAGCTTCTCAGATTGTACTTGGACACCACCGTGATCGGGTGCCCCTCGAAGTATGGCCTCATCTTGCGGAAGGCAATGAGGATTGCTAGTAAAAGCTTCTGCATCATGTGATATCGCTCCCGGGCGTCGCGCAGCACCGAGCTGATGAAGTAGACCGGATGTTGCACCTTGCGGGTTGCTGAGCCCTTGGCGGGCTCGGCGTCCTCCACGTCTTCGGCGCCCTGGGGTGTTGTTGGAGTAGCCCCCGGCAGGGCTGCCTCGGAGTGGATCCCTTCGTCTCCCTCTCTAAGTCGTGTTCAATGATGACGAGAGGGGTCGAGGTGCTGGGATCTTCGAACCCCTGGTCACCCGGCCGCCTCTTCTTGCTTGATTGCCCCGGGAACGGATCCACGGGATGCTTGCCCTTGCTCGACTTCTTCGGGGGTGCATCGCGCTCCGCTACCAGCATGGCACTGATCACCTGGTTGGTGGCCGCGATTGATGCATGTAAAATGCATATATGAACTTTGCACTATAATACTTGTATTCCATTCATATTTGCATCATATAAGGGGTATATTACTATTATTCAAGATGCTATCTTTTATTCATGTTTTGATGCTGTATGTTATTTCACCTTGTTTGACATGAATTAGTTAGTTCTATGTACACTCATGCATGCATCTAGATGGTCATCTTTCTCCCTTTTGTTAGCCCAAAAATTCCAACAAGTAAAAACTTGTTTCCAGCACCCTCAACCCAAGTTTTTCCAGTGAGTCCACCATATCTACCTATTAGCTTTATGCTATTCCAAGTATGTTTACCATGTTATTTGTGTTATCTATACCTCTAAATGAAAATGAGTATGTAATGGGAAAAGTTGGTTAAAAAGCTCTCGCGAACTTGATGCACACTTTATTTTTATTGCATTTAATAAACATGAACCATTGTGATTAATATTATGATGATAGTGGCTTGATAAATGTTTAAGGTTGGGAGTTAGCCCATATGTGCTGTCACATGCAAAGCTTTCAACATGTTCCATCATTTATTTAGTTGATATCATGTACTTTTGTTTATGGATGCCTATCATGGTGAAATAATGTGGAAATAGAGTAAGTTTAAATGAGTTTGTATAAATGGTTAGAGAGAAACCTGGGCCGCTAATCTAAGCCATGCATCATTCATGGTGGAAATTTACTTAGATGCTATTTTGAACTTTATGTGATACACCCTACAATAAAAAGCTATATCAAGTGGTAAATAAAAAGGGTGTTGAGGTTGTTCATTATGTTCGTTTGTCTTGCTGTTTTGATGTGGGCTTGATCCATATCATGGGACAAGAGGTACCCCAGTTGAGGCTCTTGATAATACCATTATTACTTACAATGATAGATAACTTAAACTTGCTTTGTTTCCCAAGATGAGTAATCATGGTGTAGGTACTTGTATTCAAGGGGCATGAGACATCTAACCTTTACTTTATCAAGGCCACTACTCATATTTGCTTTCACATTTAACTTTAATCATTCAAGATGCTATGATAGGGGAATGAGAGCTTGACACCAAGTATTACCATTGCAATCAATAACTCAAGTAGAATAGTTTGGAGGATAGATGAAACTTATGCATGTTTTACCTCTACTCATTTATATATCCTTTCCAAAGTGTCCACCTTTTACCTTCAGATTTTCATCTTCATTCTATGACCAATGTAGGATGTTCTTACTTATCATATTGCATACTTGTGGTCCATATTACTATCTTTTATGTTACACTTTGTGAACTATCATTGAACATCCTTGCATTGAATACTTGATATCACTTTATAAACTATTTGCATATTGCTACTTCTTTCAATTAATGAATCATTTGACTTTATGTAGCAGTAGCAATCATCTTTTATATCCATGTTGTTATTATATTGCAAAGTTCATGTTAGTTTTATCACTTTCATACTCGAGGACGAGCATGAGTTAAGCTTGGGGATGTTGATGCATGTAAAATGCATACATGAACTTTGCACTATAATACTTGTATTCCATTCATATTTGCATCATATAAGGGGTATATTACTGTTATTTAATGATTTTTGGTAATTAATAATGATTTCCCCTTTTTATGGAATTAATCTTGCGCAGGCAGAAAACCCCTATTTCTTTCCTTTTTTGTTTCAGGGCCTTAACGACGTCATAATGAGCTATAAATTTATGGGGATCATTATTTTGGAAGGAGGAAGACCTAGGAGCGAAAGAAGCAAGCGAACAGAGGCCGGAGGGGCAAAAGGGGGTGCCCCACGCGGCCAGGTACAGGGGCCGCGTGGGCCCACCTATTTTGGCCCTCGTGGCCCCGTTTGCGTCGATCCTTCGCCCTGAAGCATCCTCGTGACCTAAAAACGCCTATATAAAGAGCCCCCCGATGTTTTTCGAAGAGAGAGCCGCCACACGAGAGAAACAAGAAACAGAGACCAGGAGGCTGCAGATTGGAGGGGGAAACTCCGGCGGAGCGCTGCCAGAGAGGTCTCCTTCTTCTCCATCGACATCTCCACCATCTCCATGATGAAGAGGGAGTAGTCCACCTCTGGACTATGGGTTTGTGGAAGTAGCATATGTATCTCTCTCTCTCTTGAGCTTCACTAATTAGCACCGTATGAGCTGCTGAACATGATTACGGTCATCGTTGTATTACCTTTGTGGTGGATCTTTTTATGAGTTAATATGCAATGTTTATTTCAGTTATGAAAGTAGATGCATATTATGTACCCCGTTCTTGTATCCTTGTTTTGATCAAGCATGTTTATGAGAGCGTGTGAGGGGGAACGTGTGCATTAGTTGGAGTAACGGGGGTGGTGATGTGATAAGCTGACAACTTAATATCGCGATCCATTGGGTGTTTACCTTACTTTGTTGCCTCACTAGGGATAAACCAAAATACCATGTTGCAAGGTATGAGGAGTGACAAGCCTCTACCTATGACTAGATCCAGCATGTTCTTATTTTCACTTCATGTCATTAATCTTAAGGCTATACTCTGAGTCATCTTAATTACTGAGGTGTTATGATTTAGTTCGCATCTTGGTGGAGTATAAGTGAGACTAATAATCAAAAGGTCTCTATGTTAGGACGTGATGCTCATATAATTAGTAACATGTCATTAAACTTGTTTGCAATCTCATATGTTAATCCTATGTCTACTTATTTGTCACACTATATTAAAGAGAGAGTGCATATGTGAAACCATGAACCCCGGTCCATTTTTCATCATAAGAAACTACTTTCCAACCACTTTTAAGCATTTTCTACATTCAGCCATTTTAAAATCATAAAATACAAAAACACTTTTATTCATTGCATACACATATAAAAACCCCAAAAATATCATCCATCATCATTACTATCATCCTTGCATTACTACTTACCACCATTGCATATTTATTTACTGTTTTGCATTCATTATTATCTTAATATCATTCTCACACCTTGTGCTTGACAACCACTTGGTGAGGTTGAGGGCACAAAGCAATCTACCTTGTTTGCAGGAAATCTAGAGAAGGACAAGGAGATAAAATCCCCACTACTGATTCCCCGAGAGTTCGATATTAAACCCTCCAGTCACCCTCGTGGGGAAACACTTCCACTTCTACATACTCTGTACTTGGAGGCTCAACCTATCCCATATATTATTTTCCTTTCAGGGTATCAAGAGTGCTTGTTGGCGTAGTTGAGGGAGAAACACTCTCATCAATTCCATCATCAGCGATGTACAGCAGCAAAGGTTCCTTCTCTGCTGGGGCCACGAGGACTGGCGGTGAGGCGAGGTAGCGCTTGAGGGACTGGAGAGCTTCCTCGGCCTCGGGTGTCCACTCCACGGGGCCCGATTTCTTGAGCAACTTGAAGAACGGTAAGGCCTGCTCTCCAAGCCTTGAGATGAAGCGCCCGAGTGCAGTGATGCACCCGTTGAGGCGTTGTATGTCCTTGACCCGACGAGGTGCCTACATTCGTTCGATGGCCTTGATTTTGTCGGGGTTTGCCTCAATCCCCCGGTGGGAGATTAGGAAACCCAGCAGGTTACCGGATGGGACCCCGAGCACGCACTTGTCGGGGTTGAGCTTGAAGTTGACCCGACGGAGGTTGTTGAAGGTCTCGTGCAGGTCCTGGACGAGGGAGTCCTTGTATCGGGTCTTGACCACGATGTCGTTGATGTACGCTTCAATGTTGCGGCCCAGCTGAGGCCCAAGGCATGCCTGCATTGCGTGCTGGAAGGTGGCTCTGGCGTTCTGGAGGCCGAAAGGCATCCAGGTGTAGCAGTAGAAGCCCTTGGGGGTGATGAAGGCCGTCTTCTCCCGGTCCTCGACCGCCATCATGATCTGGTGATACCCGGAGAAGGCATCCAGGAAGCACAGCGACTCGCAACCGGCCGTGGAATCCACGATCTGGTCGATGCGCGGTAGAGGGAATGGGTCCTTGGGGCAGGCCTTGTTCAGGTCTGTGAAGTCGATGCAGAGTCGCAGCCTGGAGGTCATCGGTTTTGGCACCACCACAGGGTTGGCTACCCAAGTGGGGTGAGGAAACACCTTGATGACGCCGGCTTCCAGCAGCTTGTCGGTCTCGGTGATGATGAACTCCAACTTCTCCTTGCTCTGCTTTCACAGAACTTGCTTCACGGGGCGGGCATCCGCGTTCACCGCCAATCTGTGCTCGATCACCTTCCTTGGTACGCCGGGTAAACCTGACGTCTCCCACGCGAAGATGTCAGAATTTCCCCGAAGGAAGGTGACGAGCGCGCTTTCCTATTTGTCAGCAAGGTGGGCACCGATGGTGATGGTGCGAGAACCGTCGCTCGTTAGTGCCACCTTCTTCTTCATCTGCGGGTCGCCATGGAATGGCGCCTTCTTGGAGGAAGTCGACGCCGAGCCCCCGGGGTTCCCTCCGCCCCCGGATAATGCGCCGGCGCCAATGTCCCGCAACTCTTGACGGGTGTCCGCTGTCATTGCCACCGTCTGGTTCAGCTTCTGGACGCAGAAGATGGCGTCGTCGATGTCGGCCTTGACCTTGATCACGCCCCATGCCGCCGGGATTTTGATCATGTTGTAGGCAAAGTGGGAGACGGCCATGAACTTGGCCAGCGCAGGCCGGCCGAGTATGCCGTTGTATGGGAGCGGTGTGTCGGCGATGTCGAAGACGATATCCTCGGTGTGGAAGTTCTCGGGGTCACCGAAAGTGACCGGAAGAGTGATCTTCCCCAGAGGCCGCGTGATGTTACCGTTTACGCCTTGGAACACGCCAGTGTCTTGTAAGCCGGAAAGGGGAATTTGCAGGGTGGTCAAGACCTTCGCCGTCAGCAGGTTGAGCCTGGAGCCTCCGTCGACCAAGATCTTGGTGACCTTATAGTTGTGTATGATGGGCGACACGATTAGGGGCAGGGTCCCTACCCTGGCGACGTTGTCGGGATGATCTTCCGGGTCGAAGGTGATGACCTGATTGGACCACTCGAGAGGCTTTGGCGGCACCGAGGCGATCGTGTTCAGCTCCCGGACAAGTCTCTTGCCCGCGCTATTGGAAGGAGGCAGGGAGGCTCCTCCATGGATGCACCCGACAACTCCGTTGATCTCTTGGAATTGTCCATTGCCGCCTCCCTGGGGAGCCGGAGCATCCCCATTGTCGGCAAACTCTGGGTTGTTTGGTCCGCATCCGCCTTGGCCTCCGCGCCCTCCGTCGCGGCCTCCGCGACCTCCGCCACATCCCCACCCCCGGCCTCGCGTGGGGTAGTCCCAAGAGTAGTGCCCGGGGAGTCCGCAGCTGTAATAGGCGCCTGAGCCGACCCCGCCAGCCTGGCGTTGTGTGCGCACGGCGAGGCCATTCACCTGGCGGCAGTCCTTGAGCAGGTGGTTGCCGTCGGGGTGGACGTGGCACCATGGATCTTCCTCGCCCTCAGACGTTGAGCCGGCTTGGCCTTCTTGGGAAGAGGCTCGGTGACGAAGACGCGCTTGTTGGGTCCAGGGTCCCGCTTCTTGTTCTTGGCGGGGGTGACCTTGTCCTCGGGTTCATCCTCCCCGGGAACCCTGATCCCTTCCTCTGCATGGGCGCGGCGGTCCGCAAGCTCCTAGAGCTTACGGGTGGTTTCGATGCGATGTGTGCTCAATTTCTCTGCCGAACGTTGGCGTGGAAGGACTGGATCACCAGCTCTTCCTTGATGCAGGAGATGGTGTTCACCTTCTGGGTGAAGCGTTGGATGAACTTGCGGAGAGTCTCACTCGGAAGCTGCTTGAAGTCGTGGAGATCACTGGGAACTCCCGGGCGCTGGTACCCGCCCTGGAAAGCCCCCAGAAACGCCTCCTTCAGTGCCCGCCAGGATCGGATGGAGCACTTGGGGAGGTTGAGAAGCCACGATTGGGAATCTCCCTTCAGGGACAATGGGAACCAGTTAGCCATCATGATCTCGTCGGCCCTGGCGACCACCGCAGCGAGCTAGTATAGCTGCAGGAAGTCCTGGGGGTTGGTGGTGCCATCGTAGCGGAGGACGTCTATCTTGAACTTCTTGGGCCAGGTGGTCTGGCAGAACTCAGGAGAGAGGGCTAGGCAGCCCTCGGCGATGTCGTCGTCCCGATCCTCCCGACGATGGCGTTCTCGGCGGCGCTCGATGCGGGTGCGCATGTCCTCGTGCAGGCGGTTGTTGAGATCGTTGCACAGATCTCGATTGCGTGTAGAGGACGATCCGATGGAGATGACCGGGTCACAGTCGTGGTTCGCCCGATCGGCCGCAGGAGGGTTTGCTCATGGAGGTACAGCTTTGCCTGGGCGCTCGCCCCGGGGATGACTCCGGGGTTCACGCGTCTCAGCCCCCTCGGCTCCGGGACTGTCGACGGTGGGAGCGTGAGCGGGCTCACACCTGGGGCCGCCATCGGCAAAGTGGAGGAGCCCCTCCACATGAGTCTGCCACTCCTGGTAGACCTTGGGGTTGTCGGTGCTCAGAGGGAACTGCATCAGGGTCTTGGCGGTGACAAGGGCGTCGTGGCGAGCTTGCGCGTCCGCGGAGAGGAGCGTGCAGGACTTGCTCTTGGCACTGAAAGAGCATGGTTGCCCCCATGTGTTGTTTTGGTAATTAATGACAATCTCTATGGACTAATGTGTGCTTTGAGTTATATTTGCAGTGTTGGTCCATAAGGAATGCTTGGACTCCATATGTTGGAGTCAAGGCTAAAAGAAGAAGACCATATGTTGATCAAGGCTAAGTGCAAGTTGATCAGCATACAAGATTAGGGCATGTGAAGAAGAAGATCATTTGTTGATCAAGGCCAAGGTGTTTCTCCATGAGCATGAATCAAGAGGAAGATCCTATGTTGTCCATGGAGGATGGCGTCACGTGGTGATCGTCATCAAGATAAAGGCCAAGTGAAGATATGTCGAAGAGTGCCTCTCCCATCTTGGTGTATGGGGGAGCAATATGCGATTCTTCACCAAGCGGAGCACAATCAAGAAAGGTGATCCACTTGAGAGTAGATCAAGATCGTCATCATCTAGCTCAAGTGGAATGCGCAAGGCAAAGGTATGATCCTGATAGGGTTTCTATTTTACCGGTCTCGCGGTGTAGTTGGGAGACCGGGTTTTAGGATAGGTAACCGTACTATCAAGAGGGGCTCTCAAGTGAGCTTTAGCGTATCGGTCGTAGAGAGCTCAAACCTTTGCATCCTTGGCATCATCTTTATTGGTTCCTATTTGGCTCTTATCGTGGTGTGGTATTGGTGCTTGTCGTGCTTCTCATGACAAGGCCAAGGTCACCGAAAACGGTTTCTCATGTGTCTCCTCTTAAGTTTTCGGTGTCGGAGATTTTGCCGGTCCATCTATGCGGAAGGTTTCACTCTTCCATTTATTAGCAAAATCTCCCTTGATTGGTTTCAATATTCTCACTTGTTATTGGATAGCATTTGTCGTCCTCTTTACAGCAAAAGTGGTTTCGTGTCATTCGGACTTCATTTGCAAAAGATATGGTTTTCCGGTTTTTAATAGAAAGGTTTTACCTCTCATCATTTGGTTTTACCATATCTTGTTGAACAATGATGTTTCTATGTATATTCTTGTAGTGCTCGTTGTGACGATTCCAACGAGTCCAAGATTACCGAAAACGGAGTTCGTATGTGGAAGATATTGCGTTTTCGGTATCGGTCGTTTTTAAAACAGAATATTAGAAAGAAAAAGAAAAAAGGGTGTGACCGGACCGGCCTGCCGACCGGCCCAGGCCGGGTCTCTGGCCGGCGCAGTCGGGTGGGCCTCCGGCTCACTGGCCGGCCCAGGCCGGGTCACTGGCCGGCACGGTCTGGCAGGCCCCCGGCTCCCCGGCCGGCCCAGGCCGGCTCACAGGCCGGCGCGGTCGGGTGGGCCGCCGGCCGCCAGGCCGGCCCAGGCCGGGTAGCAGGCCGGCTCTTTTGCCCTGTGTACTTCCACTTCTCCTGCCGGCTCCCAGGCCGGCCCAGGCCGGGTTGCAGGCCGGCCTGGCTGCTGTTTGCCTCCTTTTTCTTTTTTCCAACGGCTCCTTTTGGAGCCTCCTATTTAAGGGGTTTCTTCCCCAAATAAACCCTAATTTTTGCCAACCTCTTGAGCTATTTTCTCCCTCCATTATTGACCTTCTCAAGCTTGGCTTTCTCTCAATCTCTCCGATAGTTCTTGCTACCTTTTGAGGAAAAAGAGAGAGGAGATCTAGATCCTTGTTTCCACCGGTTGATTTCTCCTCTAAGTGAGGGGAACACTTTGGATCTAGATCTTTGGAGTTTCTTTGTGTTTCTCCTTTGTTCTTCCTCTCTAATCCCTCCCAAGCATTAGTTGCTTTGGTTGGATTCGGGTTGGAAGAACTTGATCACTTAGTGTGTTCTTGCCATTGCATTAGTTGCATCGGTTTGAGTTCTCCACGGTGATTCATGGAAAGTGAAGTTGAGAAGCTTGTTACTCTTGGGTACTTTGGTGCCCTAGAGCTTGTTCCTCTAGGGCACGTTGGTACCCTAGACGGTTGTTGATTTCTCGGAGTCTTGGTGGCTCACGGGATTTGTTGGGAGCCTCTAATTAGGTTGTGGAGGGTGGCCCAACCTTGTTGGTCTCGGAGGTTTGGTAGCTACGAAGACATTGTCGGGAGCCACCAATTGAGTTGTGGTGTGTGCCCCGGCCTTGAAGCATCAAGTCTTGGCAGCTCGGTGCATTTGGTGAAGACCCTCCAACTTGTGGAGTGTGCTTCATCCTTGTAAACGTTCTAGTTGTCAACCTCAACGGCAACATAGTGACAAGTGCCTCGCCACATTGGTGGTAAGACACAACGGAGATACGGTGTGCCATATCAAGGCTACTCGGTGTTTCACATTGGTGAACACCGCGCCGCTCCAACGGAGACTAGCTTCCATTGGGAAGTGAACTTCAGGATAAATCATCGTCTCCAAGTGCCTCGGTATTTCTATACCCGAGCTTCTTACTTATGCTATTTACTTTGTGATAGACATCGAGCTTAAAGTCATATATCTTGCTATCACTTAGTTGATTATATTGCTTAGCATAAGTTGTTGGTGCACATAGGTGAACCTAGCTAGTTTAGGTTTTGGCTTGATAAATTAAACGTTAGTTTTATTCCGCATTTATTCAAGCCTTAACCGTAATAATTTTAAATCGCCTATTCACCCCCCCTCTAGGCGACATCCATGTCCTTTCAGGCACCTTGCTGACCCTTGTCGGCGCGGACGTCGTCGCTCTTCTCCCCGACAGTGGGATCCCTGCCGGTGTTGTCGTCGATGCTCTTCTCCCCTCCCGAGCATGAGAGGTGAGGCCTGGTAAATTTCCCTTGTGCAGCCGAGTCCTCGCCGCTCTGGATGTTGCCGCCCGCTCCATCCGGCACCACCTTCTCCGGAAGCGGTGGCGGAGGAGCGTTCTGGTTTGCCGCAGCGGCACGGCGCTCACCAGAAGCCTGAGTGCGCGTGGGGGAGGCCGGCTTGGACGCCGCGATGTCGGGCTTCTTCTTCGGTGGCACGATCGGCGAAGAACTTGAGGTAGATCTCAGCGAAGATCACAAAGTCGATGGAGACGAATCCAGCACTTGCGCCCCCTACCTGGCGCGCCAGATGTCGTGTCTTGAATCACGGACACCGGGAGTAAAGGATACCCTCTTTTTAGGTTCGGCACGGGGCGCGAAGGAGGCTGAGAGACGCCTACCTCCGGGAGAATCTCGTCGAGACCTCCGATCTACGTACTAGCAGGCAACACAGAGAGTTTACCCAGGTTCAGGCCGCCCGGAGGCTAAAAGCCCTACTCCTGCATGTCTGGATTGAGTGGTTTACCATGGTGTAGCTTACAGAGGTGGTTGCGGGTGAGAACTCGGGAGTTATTGGCTAGAGGTTAAAAACGAGCAGATCCTATCCCGAAGGAGATCACCACTCGCTTCTGCTACTCTCGTCTTGTGCGCTACCTAGCCTAGCCTCCGACTCTCTGGAATCCGGTCCCTTTCCTCAGGTCCCTTGGTCCTTCTTTTATAGGCTAAGGGGATCCCACAAGTGCACCTTTAGGGGCGGAGGGATGAAAACCCCTCCGGGTTCTACTTATGGGGCGACGTGGCCTCTTCTTGTCCAAGTATTTTTCTGATGAGGGTTAGGTGCGGTCGCGCACCTTTTGCAGGGCGGGCGGACAAAGACTGACACCTTTTCCGACCGTGTCCCCGCTCGGCGCCTCCATCTTCTTGGCGCCCAAGTCTTCTAGGAGCTTCCAGGAGGAGCTGGCAAGCTTATCCTCTTCGCTTGTACGGAGGTTGGATCCTAGGGGGTGAGCCTGGCCTCCTGTCGGGCGTCCGGGTCCCCGGGACCTCCGCGTCGTCTGCCGGGTTGAGGGTGACCCCGGGAGGTCACCCGGCCTTTAGTCGTGGTTGTCGATATCGTCCTTGCCTGGTTGCCGTGGGGCAGATGGGGGGCCCATCTGCCGGTCTTGGACCCTTGCCTTATTCGCCTTCTTGGTGGGCCCACTGGTGGTGGACCCACTTTGACCGCATCAGGAAAACCTCATGTTCCACTATTGCGACACGTACCCGGCCCCTTCCAGTTAAGTCCAATGCTCGGCAATGTCTCGCTCCATCCTCGCCGACGCCTTCTCCACCACAACTCTCGGCCTCGCCGACGTGAGGGTGAACAGAGGGAAAGAGGGGAGAAAATAAGAGAGAAGAGAGCGTCGCAGTTGGCTCGCAAACCGAGCGAGCACTCGCGTGAACGAGATAAAGCAGTTTCACATTTAAGTACATCAACTTGGAAATGTAACGGACAAGTTCTTGATCTGGACTCGCGTGATCTTTTTTGTCCAAATCACACCAGCTCGGGCTAACGTTCATTGGCCCATTGCACACACCCTTTTAAGCTATATACGCAGATAAGTAGATAACTGTGTGCATAGCATTCTAGAAGATTGGAAAATGCATAGAGGCGATCTTGTGTTAACCTTGATGCGCTTCAACTATGTCATGTTTCCTTCTTAATCGCATGTATACAAAATAACGCCAGCAGACGTTGTGTTCGTGCTGCGGCTGAACTAGGTCTAGCGTTTAAGTTTTCGCTGCAATCGTGTAATCGCTGGCCGCGATCTCGTCCATGGGATGGCGTGGATAAAATGGATCAGAGGGAATAAAAGGAAGAACACGGAAAACACGCAAAAAATTACAAGTCGCAAAATTCTTCATATGTGTTCGCGTTTGCTCTCTAAAGTTTGTCGCGCTCGCGTGCCCACCTCGTGTGTGTGTTGTGTCCCAACATTTTGCATCAGACTCAAGAGTTGCCACAGGGGGAGCACGACGACGACGAAGATATTAAATGAGAAGAGATCTTTTTGTTCGAATTGTGCAAACTTATCACGAAAAATTCCCCTTTTTTCACTCCCAGGAGGAATGCTGCCGGTTTGTTTGGGTTCATAACAAACCTAGCCGGAAGCCGAACCAGATCTAAACTATTATTCAGACTTATCGGCCGATTGAAAACCAATCTACTCATCACCAACTTCGTGATGATCTTATTGAGTATTAGTGGTAATTATATGATACTTTTACGCTATAATAAAATTAAGGCCGTGTGCATCTATTGATGCAGAGTTTGGGGATCACCCATTTCAAAAAAATTAGTGGTAATTATATGGAAGATAATCTCCCATTTTATACACTGGATTTTATTAGATTCCAGTGTGATTTGAACCGTTCTTTACAGTCTGGAGCATTCACTATTTGTTTAATTATTCGAATTTGAACAATTATTGCAACTTCTATCATTGCTGTATTGTGTGATGCAGTCCGTTAGATTTATGTTGTTGTAATTAAGATTTTGTTATTCAAAGTAATATTTTTGAACTAAATCCTGAAAATTGTTTTGCGGTATCGCACGGGGCCAAACGGAACATATTTCAGAAACTCACACTGTAAAACATTTTTCGGGAAACCTTGATTTTCCGGTGTGGCTTTTTCCGAACTCTGTTAGAGATGATCTCACTAATTCTTCGCGATAGGTGATTGAAAAAGAAAATACTCCCTCGAATTCGTAAAAACTGTCATGAGAAAACAACCTAACAAAGAAGAAATCTACCTACACGCTATTTTTTCGGATGGAAGGTAGTAGAAAAATCCGTAAAAATTGTCAGTGAGAAAACAACCTAACAAAAAAAAACTACCTATAAGGTACTACCTCCGATCCGATTTAAATGACGTAAAATATACTCTAACGATGAACAAACTTGTACAACGCTATCAGGAGCTACGTACCCAGCCACGACCTAGAGGCGATCTAGGGTTTCTTCGCCTCCCGTTGCCGCCGCCGACGATCTGCTCCGCCTCTGTGGATCTCGGTCCTCGTCGACGGGAGGGCTCCGTTCTCTTGTTTTAGCGTCCATGTTTGTTGGGGCGGCGCTCTGTTGGTGGCGGCGGCGTTTCTTGCAATAATGTCTTCCCAGCTTCAGCCCCATCTCGGCGGCGACATCGAGAAGCTTGTGGGAGTGGTGTGGTTCTATAGGACTTTTCTGGCGGTGGCGATCTCCGGATCGTCATGGAGCTTCATCGGCGGTTCATCCTTCTTCTTCGGCTCCGGGACGGATGTGGTCTTCTTGACCCGCTCAACGACTTCCCGTCCGCATCCAACAACGTCAGGCCGGCTCTGGGAGCAGCGGCAGCGACGACACGCCATCAACACGGTCTGAAGGTTGAAGACGAAGGGCATCTCAAGGATCTCGTTGTAATTTTCATTTTTTTCTTGCGATGTTTTGTACTGTTCGGTGTTTCTTTTAATGTTAGGGTCCTTTTCGCAAAAAAACTTGTACAATGCTTGTGATATTTATTTCGGACCGGGGGAGTATTTTTTTTTCCGGATGGAAGGTAGTAAAAAAAAGAGACATACTAATTCCGCGTCATAGGCCGGCCCAGCAAACGGAGGAGGTAGGCGATGGACATCCACAGATTTTATTTCTTTCGTAGCCCAGTACTTCCAGCTCAAGTACTCACTTGTAGTTATAGCTGGCCAAACGGCCGGCCCGGCACGGCACGGCCCGTTAGGCACGTTTAGTATTCGTGCCGTGCCGGGCCGGCCTGCGTGCCGCGGTCACACTTCCGACACGGCCTGTTAGGCACTATTTTTTTTTTTGATAAAATAGCTATAAAATGTAAAAAACAAAAAAAAACTAATCGTGCCGGGCCGGGCCGGCTCACGGGCAGCGAAACGAACTCAGGCACGAGCACTAATGGGCCCATGCCACGGCACGGCCTGATTAGTACTGTGTCGGGCCATGCTTGTGCCGGGCTAAAAGAACTGTGCTTCGGGGCGGCCCGTTTGGCCGGCTATACTTGTAATCTGCCGCTGGACTTGACACCTGCATTCCGCGCGTTCCCGGTCATGGCTATCGCCTCGCCCTCCCCTCGCTTCCACCTCTCCCTCCACCTCCAAAACCCCAACCCGCCCCCCAACCGCAAGCCCCGCCCGACGCCGACCGCCGAGACGCTTCGCCGTCGCCTCCTCCGCAAGGGCGTGTCCCCGACGCCCAAGATCCTCCACGCCCTCCGCAAGAAGGAGGCCCACAAGTCGCTCCGCCGCGCGAGGAAGGACGCCTCCACCGCCAACGCGCCGACCAAGGACGAGGCGCTAGCGGCAGAAGAGGAGGCCAGCTTCCGCGTCGCCACCGAGGAGTACCGCGCTCTGATGGGGCGGCCCTGGGATGGTGCCCGCAGCGGCGCGGGCCCACCGCGCGTGGCCTCCGGCGAGGAGGGGCTCGATGGCCTGCGGAAGATGCTCGAGGGGAGGCGGGGTGGCGGGTTCCAGTGGCTTCTTGACGACGACGTAGAGAAGGAGGAGGCGGAGGACGCCAAGGGAAAGCAGAGGCGTGTCGGCTCCGGCTGGATTTCGGAAGTGGGGGACGAGGAGAGGAAGATTGCGTTGCTGGTGAGTAGGTAAGCCATGTTTCCTGCGCTTCCTCTTTCATGACGTTATTCGTTTAACATTGTAAGTCCTGCTCTGGAGTAGTGTTGGCTGCGGCCTGCTTCTCAACTTTTGTTGTTAATTATTCAGTAACATGAGGAATAACTTGTGTGACTCCCTAACCCCCCCCCCCCCCCCCCCCCCCCCCCGGCTCACTTAAACCCCACATGTCAGTGACAGCGAAAAGGGGCCTCTTAGAGTTCAACCCGCGAACAAAGGGGGACCAGTGCGAGTGTGAACCTACCAACAGTGAAATCACTAAAACTGACGTGATTGATTTAAATCCACGCGGCAGCCACGTTTTGGGCAAGTAATTGATAGATTTCGCAAGGATTGCACCTGATAGCTATACATGTTTTATATGAGCACACACTCATGTGCACTTAACTTCACTGTGCATCTTCGTTAGCCTTACACCATTATCAAGTTATTTTGTCCTTACTAAATCCTATTTTAGGATGAGCATCTCTTCATATGTACCTCGTCACCTATGAACTGTTAAGTGTTGCGTTTCCATTATCGAATAAACAAGTTTGTCCACCAGGCTCAGTGAAGTGGAACTAAGTTTGGGTGATTGGAGGCTTACTAGAATGATGAAACAAGCTGACCTGATATATAATGAAGATAATCTACTACAAATACTGAAAGGGCTTGAGGCTCAAGGAAACTGGCGGCAAGCTGTTAATGTTACTGAATGGGTGTACAGTGAGAACAGCTACAAGCATCGAAGAAGCAGGTATTTTTCTGTTTATGCATTCATATTCTACTCACTTCTTTCTTTCCAGTCACTGCAAGCATAATTTACAAAATGCAATTGTGCTGGAATATCAAGAACATTAACTAATACAACTATTCCATATCTAGGTTTGTGTATACGAAGTTACTCTCAATCCTTGGGAAAGCATTGATGCCAACTGAAGCACTTCGAGTTTTCACGATCATGCGGGTAGTTGTTTTGCTCATAATCATAAGTAATTAATCGATTTATATTTTATATGTTCTCACCTTCCAAAACTAGGAAAATTGGGATTTTTATTTTCATGCCCCTGGTTTCTTAGTTGTACTCAGTTTTCCCCACTGGGAGAAAAGTGAGCAAAATATGCATGTTTTTAGCAACTTTTCGGGGTGAAAAGTGAGCAAAATGTGAGAATTTTATTTCCCCCGTGGGGAAAAGTGAGCAAATATTTCCCCAGTGGGGAAAACTGAGTACAACTAAGAAACCGGGGGCATGAAAATAAAAATCCACACAAATGGCACAAATGTTTTATATTTGCTTCACATCAGGGAGATGCTCAAATATATCCTGACATGGCTGCATACCATAGTATCGCTGTTACACTTGGTCGAGCTGGCCTTCTCAGTGAGCTAATTAAGATAATAGACAATATGAGACAAAAGCCTTCAAAAAGGGTAATGATGATGCGAGGCAAAGATTGGGATCCTTTGTTGGAGCCGGATGTTCTCATTTATAACTCGGTGAGGGCAGCTTCTGAAGCTTTTCTTGTCATTTATTTTTCCCTAGTTCCATGTCCAAAGAAGTCTTGATCCTGTTCAAAACATGATTTTCTTGTCACTTCGACCTTCGGTTTTATAGGTTCTTAATGCATGCGTACTATCACAGCAGTGGAAAGGGGTATTTTGGGTGTTTCAGAAAATGCGATTTAGTGGATTGACGCCCACAGGTGCGACATTTGGGTTGGCAATGGAGGTAAAGATGTTCAGTTAATCACTGATATTGATATTTGGGTTAGTTGGTAGCATTTATCTATTCTTGTTTGGTCTACATATTTACAGATCTTCATGACATTCATAACTCTATTGAACTGCATAAACTAGCCAACTCAACCAAAAGTACGAATTCATGGAAAGGACCGATGAAGGCCACAAGTATTTTTATTAACAGCTCATTGGCCTGGTTTTGAACTTGAGACCTCTCGGCTCTGATACCATATTAAATTGCATGCACTAGCCAACTCAACCAAAAGTCAGAACTGAGGAAAGGGTGAGACAATATATTTCAACAAACTCGATGAGGGTATCACTAACTTATTTGATTATTAGCATATTTTAAATTATTATCACTGTACAATCTGTTAATATATGATGGAAACTACATTGCTATATTATTGACAAGTTGTGTTTACTTTTAAGAACCACAATTTCTAGTTAGCCATGTCTGTCTCATACTCTCATTGCATATTTTCAAGCCATATACATGCATCTGGTTTATAAGTGTTGGTCTCTATTTACTATTTACATTGTTCTAGCCTTCCAGTGCTTTGATCTTGTCCTGTCTATATCCCTGTGTCAAGTTATTTATCTTCTTCCTCATACATGTCCTTTATCTCATATCTTCGTAGACTCAAGAACCATTGTGATACTTTAATATGGTCAAACCTCTCTGTTGTCCAATTCGTTCCACTCTCAAGCAACTAATTTGGTATCAATTTTAAGAAAAGATGGTGTTTTTATTAGTTGAATCTTTGATCTGTTATGGCATGTTACTATTCTTACTGGAGCTGCTTTCTGAAAGGTTATGCTTAAAGCCAAGAAATATGAGTTTGTCCAGAAGTTCTTTGAAAAAATGCACAGAAAAGGGGTACCTCCAAGAGCGATAACTTATAAAGGTAGCGCTACAGTAAGCTTCGTCTGGTGTACTGCATTCGTGCATTGTAGTTGGATATACTATCTGAAATTTCGGTTATGTAGTTGACTGTTGACCTTCTATTTTTTTTCAATCAGTGCTAGTAAGAGCCTTCTGGGAACAAGGGAAAGTAAATGAAGCAGTTGAAGCAGTTCAAGACATGGAACAAAGAGGAGTTGTTGGAGCTGCAAGTGTGTACTATGAACTAGCTTGCTGTCTTTGCAATAAAGGAAGGTGGAAAGATGCTATGTTACAGGTTTGTAAATGATTATGTTTTCAGTGTAAGTGTGTAACTAGTCAGATATCGCTACCTTTTGGGGTTTGTGCTAGTTGTATGATTTTTTTATTTCTTCATCGAGATTTAGTTACCAATGTTGGGAGTTCCCTCTCTATTCTCTGTTCTCTCTGTTCTCCCTCTTGAGCCAATGAAGAAAACAGGGGACTTGAACTAGAGAGGAGCACACAAGTTTCAGGCAACATATGCCTTCCTTTTCTATTAGACTTTGTAGCAACGAATGCCTACAAGCTTGGCAACCTATGCATATGCTACACCACAGCATTTGGCAAACCTTAGCAACCTATGCTCGCCCTCAGCAACCTATGCTAGGACATTGGCTTGCAACTTACTTGCCCTCAGCAACCTATGCTAGGACCTTACAGGAGCAGCAACTAATGCTCTCCAACTCTCTTGCTTTTCATACATGGGATGCCTCTCTTTATATAGAGGGTTCAAGGCTGGTGCTACAACATTCTAGAGCCTTCTACCGCTCTCTACTGAGGTCCAGCCTAAGAATTACATATAAATAGTAGTCTAGAACATACTAGCACCTACTAACTTAACTCCTAAGCAAGGATAGCTCTCACACAACCTATGTGTGTTCACACTATACCCTGCACACAACCTATATGTGCAGTTTACACCATGACAAGATTAAATCAGGCCAACAATCACCCCCCTAATCTTGTCATCTTCAATCAGCGCTGGATGTTCATCCGCCGACGCGAAAAACACTTGTTCTTTCTTCCGGTTTCGTCGTCGGACGAGCAGTGACCACGGATGCCACAGTCGTAGCACTTCCCCTTCTTCTTTCCAGCCTTGCGCCCACTACGCACACTGGTCTCGGAGTCGTTGCTATTGTCCTCGTCGTTCTGGCAGCCGGCATGACCGTGGACAGCACCACGATCACCCTTCCTCGATTGATCACGTCATTGGACGACACACATCCAGCTTCCATGGGACCGACACACGGTCCTTCTTGGTCCTCGAATCTTGAGGCTCTGATACCAATTGTTGGGAGTTCCCTCTCTATTCTCTGTTCTCTCTGTTCTCCCTCTTGAGCCAATGAAGAAAACAGGGGACTTGAACTAGAGAGGAGCACACTAGTTTCAGGCAACATATGCCTTCCTTTTCTATTAGACTTTGTAGCAACGAATGCCTACAAGCTTGGCAACCTATGCATATGCTACACCACAGCATTTGGCAAACCTTAGCAACCTATGCTCGCCCTCAGCAACCTATGCTAGGACATTGGCTTGCAACTTACTTGCCCTCAGCAACCTATGCTAGGACCTTACAGGAGCAGCAACTAATGCTCTCCAACTCTCTTGCTTTTCATACATGGGATGCCTCTCTTTATATAGAGGGTTCAAGGCTGGTGCTACAACATTCTAGAGCCTTCTACCGCTCTCTACTGAGGTCCAGCCTAAGAATTACATATAAATAGTAGTCTAGAACATACTAGCACCTACTAACTTAACTCCTAAGCAAGGATAGCTCTCACACAACCTATGTGTGTTCACACTATACCCTGCACACAACCTATATGTGCAGTTTACACCATGACAAGATTAAATCAGGCCAACAACCAAACAGCTCAGGAATCATGTCATATGTGCCACCAAGCTCAGGAAAAAAACATGCAATTGCTTTCTTTTGGATGGCAAAAAAGCTGGAGAAAACAATATGCTCTAATAAAGCCACTAGGTATGGCTTTTGTGCCCATTATGGTTCACGTCACCTCAAGTGGCATTCATCAAACCTTCTGAAAGTTGAGTTTTGGCCGTGCAAAATCTTAGATGTTACCAACACAAATGGTGGTGTTTAGTTTTGGAGGTCTTATGCCTCGGAACAGTTTGTCCTAATTTTCAGATTGATTTATGGTGTTGGCTTTCTCAAGATGTTTCAAATGTATCCAAATAGTCTCTTACTCCCTCTGTTCACAAGTACGTGACATTTTAGAATTTGAGTGGTTGAACTTCCCTTGTCTTTGACTGATAATTTTACCACACTAACTAGATTGATTATATGACAATAGTACCAATAGAGATTTTTCTTGCGAATGAGACAAAGCTATATATTAATCAAGCACCAACATTACAAGAAAACCCGTGGCAAGAAAAGAAACTACAATCCAGCCCTGGGGGAATTCTTCATCTCTCAATCCTGCATATGCCGATGACGCCCTCTCTAGTTCCGCACCACTGCTGGAACTGCCAGGGTAAGAAAGTAGTATCCACACAGGCAGCCAGGAAATCCCCGATCTTTGCAGGCGACATTGACCCCGAAGGATCCATGGACAGGAGAAGAAGATGACACTGGGTTGATCACACGTAACACACCAACCTCTGCACCCCTCCCAGTGATGCCAAGAAGCACCACCGGAACGAGGGTGAGGCGGGGAGAACTTATTCCATGCCGGCGGTGACGCCATCGCCTCGTGACGGGCAACCGAAGAGCGAAACCTACATGCAAACCCTAACCCTATACCAACTAGACCTCCAGCAAGGCAAACTATGCCCCCCCCCCCCCCCCCCCCCCCCCCCCCACACACACACACACCCTGATCAGAGCCTCCCCGTGCTCCTGCACCGGCCGAGCCAAGGGGAGAAGGTGGGGGCGGCGATCCACCAGCGGAAGAGGAGGATTGGAGGCGGAGGCCCAAGGGACGGTGACTAGGTCTATTTGTGCCAATAGAGATTTTGATGTGTGGTAAGTTTGACAAATAAAAAGTACTTCAGTAAATAAATACTCGTAGTTCATGGTCAAAGTTGCTTATTGAAAACCATGAGGTTGTCAGTCTCTAGAACAGATAGTACACTGGATATGCTCTTTCCTGTTCCGTTGGGGGTTTGTTTAGTAGCTCCACTTCCACACCATTTTCTTCCTAGTCATTTTAATTAATCTTACCTTAACAAAAAACAGGCATTACATTTGTTTCCTTATTGCACAAGCAGTATGTCCTCGTGTGGGCCAGGAGAGTAAAGAAAATAGACGTAATTTTGATGATATTTTTTCTGTTTCAGGTTGAGAAGTTGGAAATGCTTCGCCTCACTAAACCGCTGGAGTTCGCATTTACTGGCATGATCTTAGCCTCTTTTGATGGTGGATTTCTCTCTGAATGTATCTCAATATTTGAGTCAATGAAGGACTACTGTACTCCAAATATTGGGACCATAAATGTCATGCTAAAAGTGTATGGACGTTGTGATATGTTTGGGAAGGCGCAAGACTTGTTTGAGACCACCACATATAGCTTTTCTAGTTCTCAGCCACATATCCATGGTCATCCATTGCTGAAAGCGGACGCATATACCTACAGCTCAATACTTGAAGCATCTGCATCCGCCCAACAGTGGGAATATTTCGAAAATGTGTATAGGCAAATGACTCTCACTCATCACCATCTAGATCAAAGGAAATATTCATGGTTGCTCATCGACGCATCCAGAGCTGGAAAGGTGTGTTTATTATCTACTATCTGCTTACCTTTTTTGAGATATATGACTTGGTGGTTCGATTTTCAAAACCAAAAACTTCATTGGATAATAGTATATATTATGATATTGTGCAAATATGGCCTTCTAATTACTGTAATATGGGTCCACCCTGTGACAATTTTTTACTTTTGAAAGGAAATGTGGCACCTCAAACTCCACCTTAGAATGATCCTCATTGTCATCATCATCCAATTTTTTTAGTGCTTTCATATCCAGATTTAGCTTTGATTTGCATTGGCAAAAATTCTTTTCAAGTTTTGACTATTCTGTGCATCTAACCTCAAGAGAGGGCGTTCCAGATACTTGTAGCCTTCTGGCAACTGTTGTGAAGTGTGCTTGCAGTGAAGGTGACCAAATGCATAAATTATTTGCTCATCGTGATTTTGTTTGCAGCCCTATTTGCTGGAGCATGCACTTGATTCAATACTTGAAAGAGGAGAAATCCCTGATGTACGACTGTTCACTGAAAATATTTGTCAAACTATTGCTCAAAGTGACTACGGAAGGACACTGCATCTCATGAATGTTATGGCTGCGGCTTCCGTCGATGTCAATGAAGTGCAGTGGAGTGATCTACTTCAGCAAAATTTGCATCGATTCAGTGTAGATGCGTTGAAAGACCTTGTAACGCACCTCTATGCTAGTGAAACCATCGAAACAGATCCTGCACATGGTTTTCTAAGAGCATTGCAGTCCCAATGTGTGACAACCTTGGTGAAAGAAAAATCTTTTGTGGCTGATTGTGGTGATACTGAAGAACCCCAAGCAGATAAATGTTCAAGTAGCAATCTGATGGAACAAGATCAGCTCTCTTACAAGGACTCCTCGAGCACGGATATATTTCCTGGTGACAAAGGTAGCAGTGAATTCTCTGATTGCAGTACTGATGTCCCTGAATTAGTTGCCAAAACTGGCTTGGGTGGGGACATTGTATTATGTGATTCGTATTCTGAAAACAAAGAAAATGAACAATGTAAACTTGGGCACTGGGGCACACAAGTATCTGCAATTGACAGAGTTCTTCATTCCATGAACTCATATGGTAACAGTAGTTCGTATGAAGTGATGCCAGCAGCATCAGAAATTCTTGAATTATGGGAACAGGAGGGTGTAAATGACATATTTGTTTCGAAGAAAGAAAGCAGAGCAACCATGATAGGCTAACTGAAGCGCTCGAGTATTATCTGATGTTACCGATGTAATTCTCTGAAACTGGCCTGGTTAATGAGGAAATTATGCAGTCTCATAAGCTGGAGTCCCGTAGGCTTTGATCGCTTTTGGTTTTTGTGATCACATCAGAGAGTTCTATAAAAGAGCAAGACTATTGTGTGGGTAGTAATTATTTTGTTTACACAGGTGGTTGCAGGGGAGGTAAATGCTAATCGTTTTTGCAAAATTTTAGGCGAAAGAGTGTGTATTATCTAAAGTAAACAACCTTGCGTGAGGACCGGCCGTTCCTAGAGCTTGCCGATTCCTGGCCGTTCTATAGGAATGCCACTCAATCGTGACCGTCCAATCGCGCTGTTTTTTTTTTTTTACTGTCGTTGGTCCCACTTGTCATCTACTGCGTGGCTCGAAAATCCCGTGCAGCTGCGAGCGCGGTGGCATTGCCCGTTATTCCGACGGAGCCATTCGGGTCACAATCGTAATTTCACGTGTACTTCACCCCCACATCCCGGCGGCCGTACGCGCGTGGCGTCGAGGGAGGCGATTCATGCCGACGGGGCGACGGCCTTACGCGCGTGGCGAACTGGGAGGCGACGGCGGGTACAGATGCTACAGACGATGACCGTCGTCATCCCTGCCCTCTCTGCCCTCCGCCGGCTTATATGCGACGTGCCTCCTACCGTGTGAACCCTAGGCTTTCATCTCGATCTAGGGTTTGCAGCTACCCCCGCCGCCCCCGATCTAGATTTTCTGTCCACCTTCGATTCGGAACGCTCGAGCTTCGTCGTTGCGACCGCCGTGCCGCTACCCGACCGTAGACACGATGGCGTCGCAGGGATCCGTCGCTGTTTGAGGTTGGTTGCTTCTGGATTTAGCTCTTTGCTTTCTACCAATTTTTTTGTTGGAGCTTGCTGATTAACCTTGCTGTTTGCCCTCTTTTCTCTGTAGTGGACGCTGTGCCTTCCTCTTACCTTGGATTCGGTGCTCCATACGGGTGTTGGTTTAAGGTAAATACCTACAACTGTCTTCTTTCTCTTCTAATTTGTTAGATGCGCTTCTTAGATCCTGTAGGTTGTGATTGCTTTTTTCATTATTTCTGTGTTAATATTGCTTCTATCTAAAGAAAACAGGTCCTCTAGATGCAGTTCTTACATTTTGCATACAGGTAGATGCATTTTTTAGATTCTATAGGTTTCGAACAGATTCTTCATTTCATAGTTACATGCAGTTCTTTGATTTTATAGGTTCGTTGAAGAAGTAAAAATTTTCCCTTCTGCTGCCATGCTATGGATATAGATGAGCATCTATGTAATATTGAGATTGATGAAGGCAAAAAAAAACTTTTTCCATAAACATCACCATATATTGCACTGCTAAAAAAAAATATTTCGTCTACACTGATAAAATCTAAAGTATTACCTCGGTTGTTCAATACTCATTTAATCCTTGGAAGGAAAAAACATATTTTTACTGCAAATTAATAGATACACTTATTTTACTGCAGCATAACATCTTCTGCTTATGAAAGCTGAAAGATTACCTCGGATATCGCATCGCACTAAATAAACTTTCCGCAATAACAATTCATATCATATCTAATCAATTCATACAACAGGTGCCGTAAATGTTTCGGGTTTGTTTATTGCTTACTGTCATTGCTATTGTCTCACTATGGATAGAGATGTTTGCAATTTCTGGTTTCTTTCTCATGTATTTTTTGTCTACAGATAACTGCACTCTTTTCATTCTGTAGGTTGTCATGTTGATTGCAGTATGTACTATAATGCAAACCTGAAATGTTTTTTCTCTTTTCTACATTTCAGGATCGGTTGATAATTTGTTGCTACTGCTTTTCTTTCCCGGTGAACGCGTGAGCTTACTCGCTTCGACCGCCGTGCCGCTACCCGACTGCAAACATCATGGCATCGCATGGATCCGTCGCTACTTGAGGTTGGCTGCTTCTGGATTTAGATCTTTGCTTTGTACCTATTTCCCTGTTGGGCCTTGCTAATTAACCTTGATGTTTGCCTTCTTTTCTTTGTAGTGTACGCTGTGCCTTCCTTTTACCTTCGATTCGGTGCTCCATACGGGCTTTGATTTCAGGTAGGCGCAAGAAGTACTTACAACTGTCTTCTTTCTGTTCTAATTTGTTCCATCCAAGTAGATGTAGTTCTCAGATTTTGCATACAGCTAGATGCAGTTTTCAAAAAGTAATTTTTTTCCATGTTGCTGCCTTGCTATGGATATAGATGACTGCACTTTGTGGGTTGTTTGTTTTCTAACTTTTTCCATACAGGTAGATGCACTTCTTAGATTTTATAGGTTCCGAACAGATTCTTCATATTTACTCATATAAGTAGAACAGGATGCCAATTGTTATATTGTATATTACACCATGTCAAATAAGAACAACTCTGTAATATTGAGATTGAAGAAGGTAGAAATACTATTTCCGTAAACAACACCATATATTGCAATTCATAACAATTTATATCATAGCTAATCAATTCATGCACCAGCTGGGACGCCTTAAACCTACATCAATGATATACTCAATAGCTGATCTTTACCGTAGACTACAAAAGGCAATCATAATATCATCAACAACACTACATGGTTGCATTCACTATTCAGCAGATTATTAGACTATCTCATGCTTTTTTCTTCATTTGTTCCTATTCTGTGAGTTTGCTTATTACTGATTTGTTTTTCCAGGCAACGGTTATAGACGATTCATCTTCTGCTTTCTTACTGCTACCAGTTTACATTCTGCCAGGTACTGCCCTCCCTTTTCTTATTTTACTACTTGCTACTTCATTTAATGCGTGTATGAATCTAAATGCATATTCGTTTTGTCTGCGCCTTAAGATTCCATTCTTTTCTATGCGATTGTCTAATGGTGTTACCTGCTTTGGCCGTTTCCTTTTTTTTTTTGCGTTGGGTAATTATGGGTTCTGTTTGCGGCAGGATGTTTGTTGTCTATTCGTCTTACCTGCATTTGTTGGACGTTGTCGCGTCTCGATGTGGGATTCCACTCCACTCGTGCGTGAACGAGGTGGCTGCTGATGGTGATGTCCTAGGAGGGGTTGAGCTTGAGGTCCATGTTGCTAACCATGCCGATGTGTTGCAGCGTCGCTTTTTCTGGGCGTCCGCTTCTTCTGGTTTTGCACGTCCCCATGATCAAGCCGCTCTTCAGGCCCTTTCTTTTCTTCAAGAAGCTTATGGGTTTGTGATCTGTGATTACAATTACCAGGGTATGTTAGCCTATAGGGAATTAGCCAGGTCGGCTGTAATCTTTGCTGCTTCCATTGTTCGGACAGCTGGTTTGAACTGTGTGGATTCTACAAGTTCTGTTAATGATGTAGATGCTGCTTCACAATGGCAGGTCCTTTATTTGCAGTTGGTTTCTTCAGCATGTAGGTTCTAATATAGGTTGCTATTTATGTCGGTTTCACGTTGTAACTGTAAGGGAATTCTCCTTCCATATCACTGTACACCTGCTCATCGGCTTTACTTGCTTATTGGTCCCGATCTACTATCCTTCTTTGTCCATGTTGTTCTGAATTCTACGCATGAGACTGTTCTTATGCTTCTTTCACGTGTAAATGTAAGGGAACTGGCCTTCCATGCCACTGTATGAGTATTCATCGTCTTTACTTACTTATTAGTCATGTACTGCTATCCTTCTTTGTCTTCTGAATTTTGTGCATGAAACTTTTCTTATTGTTTTTCTGCTGCAATGGATACGCTGATGGTCTCTATCTTTTGTCTTTCTTTTGTTCTATCCATCCTATCAAAGTTTCTGTCCTATTTAATGGACATTTGATGCATTCTGGTACTTAGGATGGCTGGAGATTCAAAATTTGTTGGGTTATATAAATTGGCTTTATGTTTTTTTTCTCAAATTTCAAAATATTAAACTTCCCACTGTATTTTTCTGAGACTAAACTTTGATTGCTTTGTATTTTGACACGTGTATTATTATTTCTATGTTTTGTTATATACTACAAGATTATATGGAATTCCCATTCTGTATTATTAGTATTTGATGGTAATAATATATGTATGAACTTAATAGTTATTACTATACAATGTTCATCATACAGTATAATTTGTTTCTACTCTCCGGTTAATCCTTGACTGTTGGCTGTACTGTTTCTGGCCTTTACTAAGGATCGGTACTGTGCCCCGAATGTGTAATTGATACTCCGATGCCTCCCCGCATTCGTCGTCGCCGTGGGTTGGCTACTCCGATGCCTCCCCGCGGTCGTCGTCGACGTGGGTTGGGTACTGCCAGTCGTGTTCTGTCATCTACCAGCCGTGCAGCGGGGAGTACCAATCATGTGGTGGCTACTGCCAGCTCAGTTCCACCACCAGCTACCGTCTTACTAGGCCGTAAGAGAAAAAGTAGGTTCCTTGCTACATACAAAATGTCCGTTTAGTTTTTTTCGTTACAACTCATAATAAGAGTTACATTATACTCTTTCCATTACACAAAATAGGAGACAGGTCGTTACCGATGTTGAACTGTACCGTTACTGCCTTCAATCGAAAGAAACGCAGATTTCTGCTTGACCTGCTTCGTTCAGGTTATGCAGGTGCATTCGCAATCCTTCGTGCTTCTGTGCCTCACTTCCGACTGTTTTTTAGTTCATGTACTTATTTAGTGTTCCATGTACTCCGTATAGAACCTGTCGTCGATACCCCTTTGCCTGATGATTGGAAAGGTTTTTCTACTGCCTTTGTCGACATCTTAAAAGGTACTGTTAGGTTTTCCTTTTGTTGTGCTATTTCCCCCTGTGATCCTGCCCTGCCCCACCTTTTAAACTTTCTTTTCACGACGTGTCTGTATAGCTTCTTATCGAGGACGGTCTTACCACGGCGCTCCTGATTATCAGTGTTCTCACTGTGGAGCTATCTTCTGGTGGGAGGAGAGGGTTAAGAGTGCGACTGCTGCCACGAAAGGGCGAGTTGTGTACAACCTCTGCTGCAAGTGTGGCAAAGTTTACATTCCGGAATTTGTTGCGCCTCCACCTGAATTGGCTACCCTTATGCATTTTAATGGTGACAGTCGTGCAAAAAAGTTTCTATCAAAAATCAGACTGTACAATTGTTTGTTTGCCTTTACCTCAATGGGAGCCAACATAGATCGCTCGGTCACCAAATCGCGCGGACCTCCAATCTTTAAAATTTGTGGGGCTGTCCACCACCGCTTGGGATCTTTAGCACGCAAGGCGGGTACTCCTAAATTTTGTGAGCTTTACATATATGACACTACTAATGAAGTGAGGAATAGAATCAATGCTTTGAATAAGGATGATAAGCATGGTAGTGATTTAGATCCTGTAATTGTAGCTTCCCTAATAGACATGCTTAATGTTCATAATCCTTTGGTTCAGACATATAGGATGGCAAAAGAACGCATAGAAGGTAATGAAGATGAACATGTGGCTATCCGTATCATTGCTCCATCTCCTGGTGATGGTCCTCAGTTTAGTCTACCCACGTCTTCTGAATTGGCTGCGTTGGTTGTTGGTGAATTCACTGTTGATACACCGTCTCGTGATATAGTTGTCGATAATAAAACTGACGGCTTGCAGCAAGTGTCTTTTTTGCACCCTGCTTTCATGCCACTCCAGTACCCTTTGTTATTTCCGTATGCCGAGAGAGGATTCCAACTCAATGTTCCACATATTGGATCTTCGTCCGTGTCCCCTAAAAAAATGACTATGCAAGAGTACTACTGTTATGTTTGTCATTATCATCCTGATCAGCCAAATCCATATCTTTGTTACGGGTTACTTTCTTCACAAGCTGTTGTCGATTCAAGGGCATGCATTGATGAGAATCGATTATGGTACATTCTTAAGAATCAAGATGATCTTAGATCCGAACACCTTCAGGGTATCACTGATGCTATAGGAGAGGGTTGTGTAGATGGTAGTGATATTGGAAAGAGAACTATCTTGCCTTCAAGCCATATCGGTGGACGGCGTTATTTCGTGGAGAATTTTCAGGATGGTCTTGCCATTTCTCGTGTCCATGGCGCTCCTGATCTTTTCTCAACTTTCACGTGTAATCCAAAGTGGCCTGAAATTACTGAAGCGTTGCTGTTAGAGCCTGGCCAACAACCATGTGATAGGGCAGATATTGTTGTTAGGGTCTATGGTCTCAAACTTGCCGAGTATATAGATGATATTAGAGCTGGTCGTATCTTTGGCCCTGTAAAGGCTGGTACTATTTCTTTGCTCTGCACTGTGTTTTACCATATTGTTCATGTTGTTTATGTTCACTTATATGATATTAACAAGTTTCCTATTGTTTGCTGCAGTTCTGTATACTGTTGAGTTCCAGAAGCGAGGGCTGCCGCATGCTCATATACTAATTTGGCAGGACGCAGACAAGAATCGCCAGGTTAGTGCGGCGTTGATCGATTCCTATATTTCTGCTGAAATTCCAGATCCTGTTGAAGATCCTTTAGGCTATGCTTTAGTTTCTGAATTTATGATGCATGGACCCTGTGGTGACTTGAATGATAAGTGTGTTTGCATGAAAGACGGTGAATGTTCAAAACATTATCCAAAGTTGTTCCAGCCTGAAACGATTATTGATGAAAATGGATTCGCCCTCTATAGGCGTCCTAAGAACGGCCGTTTCATTTACAAAAATGGGAAAAAACTTGACAATAGATGGGTAGTTCCTTATAATATGACTCTGCTTAAGAAATACCAGGCCCACCTTAATTTAGAATGGTGTAATAAGACACAGGTCATGAAATATCTTTTTAAATATGTGACTAAAGGACCGGATTATTCTAAGATTCTGCTTCAGAGAATCAAAGGTAAAGGGGTTGCTGGAGTAGCTGCTAGCCGTGTTGCGGTAGACGAGATTGATGAGTATATACAGTGTCGATATATTTGCGAGCACGATGCACTTTGGCGTGTCTTCGGTTATAGTATTCACACAAAATATCCTGCTGTTGAGAGAATGACAGTTCATTTGCCTGATCAGAATACTATTAGGTTTCGTGCTGGTGCAATACTGACAAACATTATCAACACCGACTTCTTGAAAAAAACCATGTTGACAGAATGGTTTGTAGCAAACCAGACATTCCCCACTGCTCGGACCTTAACTTATTGCGACTTTCCCACCAAATGGACTTGGGATGCCCAGCATAGATTTTGGCATGAGAGAGGAGGCGGTGAAAAAATAGGTCGTGTTTATTATGTGCAGCCTACCAAAGGTGAACTGTACTACCTACGTTCACTGCTAATGATTGTTAAGGGTGCCACATGCTATGCTGATCTGAGATCATTTGAAGGCCGTACTTACCTTACCTTCAAAGAGGCTTGTGTTGCTCGAGGTCTGTTAGGTGATGATTCTGAGTGGTACCGAGCTTTTGATGAAGCCTTGGTTTGGGGCTTTTCCCCACGCTTACGTCAAATGTTTGTCATTATGCTTATAAATTGTGAGATAAAAAGTGCAAAAGATTTCTTTGGTCGTTATTGGCTGGACCTTGCTGATGATATTCAGTACGGTATTAGGAAGGCTCGCCGTGAACCTAACTATGTAGTTCCTGTAGAACAACTTAAAGATATGTTGTTGGATGAACTTGCTGAAGTGTTCCTTCTAAATGGTTCCAAAATTACTGACTTTGACTTACCTCCTAAATCAACATACGAAAGTTCACCTTATGATAACAGACTCCTTCAGGAAGAAACTTCATATGATTCTGCACAGCTTGCAGAGCAAGCTATCCTCTTATTTGACAAACTTAATGATGGTCAACGCTTGGCCTACAAACAAATTGTCGCTTCTGTTGTTGACAAAAAACCTGGGTTTTTCTTTGTCTCTGGATCTGGTGGGACTGGCAAAACTTTTTTATGGAGTGCAATAGTTTCTTTACTTCGTGGTGAACGAAAAATAGTTCTTACTGTTGCCTCTTCCGGTGTTGCGTCCCTCCTGCTTCCTGGTGGAAGGACCGCTCATTCCCGTTTCAAAATACCTATACCAATTGACGAGACGTCTTTTTGTGATATCAAAAGAGGTACCAATTTGAGTAGTCTTATTCAAAATACTTCTCTTATAATCTGGGATGAAGCACTCATGGCTGATAGAAAATGTCTCGAGTCTTTGGATAGAACCTTCCGTGATATTATGTCCGTTAATGATCACTTACTTGCTGATATCCCATTTGGTGGTATAGTTGTGGTTTTGGGTGGAGATCTTAGACAAATTCTACCTGTCATTGAGGGTGGTACCCGCCAACAAATAGTTAACGCAACTATTACCAACTCGCCGCTTTGGGAACATATCACATTTCTGGAATTGACAGAAAACATGAGGTTGTCTATGCCAGGTGCTTCTGATTTGATACAACAAGAAATTGCGTTATTTACCAAATGGGTATTGGAACTTGGTGAGGGAAAACTTCCACTCACTGTAAGAGACGGCGAGGTTACCCCAACCTGGGTTCAGATTCCGAAAGACTTGCTGATACAAACTGACGGAAATAAGGTCCAAGCTATTGTTTTGGCCACGTATGTTGACTTTGTCAATAGGTATTCTGACAGCACATACTTACAAGAGCGAGCCATTCTAGCCCCAACAAATGAAATAGCCGACCTTATTAATGACTTCGTTCTTTCCATGGTGCCAACTCATCCTAGGGAATACTTCAGTTCAGATTCGATAGCTGATTCGCCTGATGCTGTTCAGGAGGCAGATACTTTCTACCCTCCTGAATTTCTCAATGTGCAATCTGTTGTTAATTTTCCTGAGCATAAATTGTCTTTGAAAAAAGGTGCTCCCATCATGCTTCTTAGGAACCTAAGTCAGTCCACTGGCATGTGCAATGGCACACGCTTAATTATCACGGAACTTGCGGATCGTGTTATCCAAGCTGTTATTATTACTGGCTCTCATGTAGGCCACACCGTCTACATCCCTAGAATCGAACTAACAGCCAAGAAAACAAAATGGCCATTTGTTCTTAAGCGTCGCCAGTTTCCTATTCGGCTTTGCTATGCTATGACCATTAATAAAAGCCAAGGGCAGACTTTGACTTATGTTGGCTTATATTTAAAGCAGCCTGTCTTTTCACATGGACAATTATATGTTGCCGTCTCCCGCGTAAAATCTAGGAAATCCCTGAAAATACTTATTGAAAATGCTGATGGCACGTGTGGTTCGGAGACCCAGAATATTGTTTATCCTGAGGTTTTTCGATCTGTGGAAACCCTTTGATATTCTGTTGCTGTCACGTTTTGTTCCATGTCTTTTGTTGCTTTGTATATATTTCCCTCTCTCTACTGGTTTATGCTATCCTGTTTATCAGTTCTTTACCAATGCTGCCTCTTTAGTACTACTTACCTTCATACTATAAAATCCTTTTTATGACGTGATCCTTCTCATTTTGCTTACCCACACAAGTCATTATCTTTTGTGTAACTAGATGCCGATAAGTACTCTTGCTGAAGTCAACCGGACCAGTAAGTATTGGACTGTCTGTGTGTATGTGTCACGCCTGTGGCACCACCGTGGAGCCACTGACAATGGTCCTATCCAGCATACTGATATGGTGCTTATCGATGCACAGGTTATAATTACTATGTTGACTTCATACTTTTGTAACATGCTTCTCTTTTGCTATCCTCTACTCACCAACTGTACTGGCCTTTATGGTGTATAGGGAAATCACATGTATGGAGAAATTCCAACAGACTCTGTTTCGAAGTTTATGAACATGATTGAAGAAGGAAAAGTCTATGAGTTCGGTAAATTCATGGTTTATCCAAACAAGACTCATTTCAGATCAGTCGAAGGTGCTTGGATGATCAAGTTTGGTCGATACACAAGTGTCCAGGAAAAGCTTAATGTTCATGAGGAATTCCCATTTTGTACCTTTTCTTTGACTCCCATCACTGATCTCACAAGCCCTACTGATCGTCCTGTTCGGTTCACAGGTAATTTCTAACCTTTCTTCCATTTTACACTTTCATGTCTACATAGAAATTGAGGGGTATACAAACGGCCTGATACCATTCAGTTGCACTCATTTTTAGGGTATTTTCTACAGATACTTCTCCATGCCAAGTAGTAGTAGTATGTTAGAACTGAAAACAAAAAATTTGCTTGCTGCATATGCATCATAGTTCAGATTTGACATTACCTGAGGGGAATGTATTGACTGCTTTCAACATTTGACAATTGCTCTTACCTACAGTCATTTAAATATCATTGTATAGAAATATTTCTTACCTTCTTTTTTACTACTCCACATCTCTCTTTCCTTATCGTATTATTGTTCTTTATTATTGCAGTTTGACGGTATTTTGTACTGCTACTTCTCCATGCCAAATAGTAGTACTATGTTAGAACTGAAAACAACAAATTTGCTTGGTCCATATGCATCATGATTCAGATTTGACATTACCTCAGGGGAATGTATTGATTGCTTACAACATTTCTCAATTATTCTTCCCTACAGCCATTTCAATATCATTATATAGAAAGGTTTCTGACCATTTTTTTTACTACTCCACATCCCTCCTTCCTTATCGTATTATTGTTCTTTATTGTTCCTATGCAGACATCATTGGTATAATAACAGGTGTATCCCAGGCTACTCAATACCACTCCGCCAACCGTACGGATCCTTCCACTAAAAGAATCATATACCTATCTGATCTTTCGTACGTATTTACTCTCGTGAATCTTTTTTAACAATACATTTGTCCTACCTTCAATCTACTTTAGATGGTATCATTTTCCTGATTATGTTTCTGTTCCTACCAGTGGGCATCAGATCAGCATTGTTTTATGGGGTGAAAGAGCAATATCTTTTGAAGCTGACTGGGTTCTTGAAACTAGCAAGGAGAGCCCTGTGATAGCCATCTTTGTTGGTACTCTGGTCAAAAAATATGACGGTCCGTACACTGCTTCAACCTCTTTTAGTTTACAATTTCATGCTTTATTGATACAAGCTTAATATTGTATCCTTCCTCCTCCTTCATAGGTCATAGGGGAGTAAGTGGTAGTGCTGCATGCCGTTGGTACATTAACGAAAACCTGCCAGAAATAAATGCAATACATGCAAGGTTAGTTTACATTACTTTGCATACTTCAGTACACTTCCTGACACATATGTGCTCTACACACACTGCTAATTCTTTATCTTTGTTCTTTGTTTCTAGACTGAAAGACAAGATCCCTGAGATGGAGACCATTTTACTTCCAAACCAAACTCCTGCTGAGATAGCCGCCCAAGTTGACCTTCAAACAAAAACTGTGGCTGAGCTCATAGATCTCGACATCTGGCGCTATGAGGTATGGTCTGTCACATCTTCGTATTGCACCTCTACATTGTGACATCTTACTTCTATTTTCTCTGTGTTCTCGAATAATCATCCTTCTGTTTTTTTTTCTCTCTTTTCAGCACACCAAATTCTTTTGCACTGCCACAATCTTAAGGCTTAGTCCTTTACAAAGGTGGTGGTTCTTCTCTTGCAGCATCTGTCATAAATCATCCATTCCATTCGGAGCTGCATATAGGTGCTCTGATCCAGGGTGTGCTGGTACTGAGGCATCCCCAAGGTAAATTCAATGTTGTTTTGTTTTCTGTGCCAGATTTCTATTAGGGTTCTTCATGTCTTTTCCTGTCTTTAACAGGTACCGACTTTGCTTCATTGGAGGTGATGGTCAAGATGAGGTTGAATTTGTCTTCTTCGATCGAATGGGAAAAGAGGTCATTGGCAAACCCCTCCTTACCATTTTACGTGCTGGCCACTCAAGTAATACCCCTCTCGAAGATATTGTGAACTCGACAAGGGGAGATGAATCGATTCCAAGGGAACTAGCTTCTGTTATTTCCACCAAATACAAATTTGTTGTGCAAGTGACTTCTAAGAGCTTTGAATCTGAATCTACTAGACCATCCTACCAAGTCCACAGGATTGATACAAACTTTGGGAAACAGCCTAATTCTTCAGCTCTAAGGCACAAACCTGCATTAGGAGCTGCATCCTCCAGCCAATCACCTACTGGTCAATCTCATCTGATGATTGGATCACCGGGAGCAGCCCGCTCTTCTTCAACAGGTGCTTCTGCGCTGGAAGATTCATACGACACAAATGTTAGTTACAACTCTTATCTATAGAACTGTACATTCTGCATCAACATGTTTATTTGGTTTGGACTTTACATGTTTGCCATTTCCTTCTTGTCATTGCACCAGTCTGGCTATATTCCATCACCTGATAAAGCCCCTTCTTCCGTCAACAAGCTTCCAAGTCTTAGGTAGTTATAGTATCTCCTAAAGTTCATCCTTATGATTTAGTGCACTCTTTCCTAATGACATCACCTGACTTGCTTACATAGGAAGAAGGATGTTTCACCCATATCAATTGCACGGAAGACTTTATTTCTCGGAGATGGCCATGAACTTCAGACTCAGCAGGTGCTCTACTTGATCTCATCATATCGTCCCTTTTGCTTACTTGAAAACTTCCACCACATCAAACTCAAAGTAATTCTCATTAGAGGGTTAGTGCATAAACCAAAAATTCACAAGTTCTACTGTGACACAAGCACACCTTAATGCATTATAACATTAGCTACGGCCACTGATGCTCAAAGAATCAAAAAGATCCAAATAAACATCGCAAAGGAAGCAGTGCCCAATAAAAGGCAGAATCTGTCAAAATCTGAACAGTCTGTAAAGACGAATTTTTTCGAGGCACTAGAGTTGCTCAAATCGAAAATCACTGAACTAGAAAAAGTTTCATGCATATATGAAGATTCAGCACACAAAATCTCAAAGCATTTCGTCCACTTCTGGAATAAATGACGAATTTAACGGTGACATACAGAAATCTGTTTCCTGTGCAGAAATCCAAATATAGCAAAAACTTTCTACTAGAGACCTTACTTGGCACAACATTGCAAGAAAATAAAGATACAAAGAAGTTTCTACAGAAGTAAACAAACTTCTTGACTCAAATAAAAGAAAAGATACTGAAAATAAAATGATGGGTTGTCTCCCATAAGCGCTTTTTTTTAACGCCTTTCAGCTAGGCGCAGAAAATGAACATCAAGTATTTACAAGAGAAGAAGCATCAAAACGATATTTTTCTCTAACAATAGAGTCAAAAGGTGACTTCATTCTCTTCCTAGGGAAGTGTTCCATACCTTTCTTAAGAGGGAATTGATATCTAATGTTGCCTCTTTCATATCAATAACAGCACCAATAGTTCGAAGAAAAGGCCTTCCCAAAATAATAGGACAAGAAGCTTTGCACTCAATATACAAGACAACAAAATCAATGGAACAAGGTTATTATTAACCATAACATGAATATCATCAAGCCTTCCCAAAGGTGTTTTTGTAGAATTATCAGCAAGATGAATGTTCAAACAACAGCTCTCCAATGGTGGCAAGTTAAGCATATCATAGAATTTCTTAGGCATAATAGAAACACTTGCACCAAGATCACATAAAGCATTACAATCAAAATCATTTACTTTCAGTTTAATGATGGGTTCCCAACCATCTTCTAATTTCTTAGGGATAGAAGCTTCAAGTTTTAACTTTTCTTCCCTAATTTTCATGAGAGCATTGGTAATATGTTTTGTAAAAGCCATTCTTATACCACCAGCATTAGGAATCTTAGCTAGCTTTTGCAACAACATTATGACTTCAGGGATATTACAATTATCAAAATCAAAATCATTATCATCAAAAGTAATGGAAGAAGGATCTCCCATAGTTCGAAAAATTTCAGCTCCTTTATCACTAGCAGTTTTGGTATCTTTTGGCAGTTTTAAGCGTTTTTCATGAGAAGTGGTGTCGTGGGGCTACCTTTCGGGTACCCCACGGTGGTGGTACCTGGGTCACGCCAAGGGAAGCCCATTGAAGCCCATGAAGTGTACCGTGTGGCCCAAGTAGCTGGTTAGGCCGGTGATGGCTTTCCTTATCCTGTAATGTGCAATCCGCACCGTCCACCCGAGATCTGGCCTGTGATATAAAGGCCAGGAGGGTGCGTCACCTAGGTCAAGAAACACACAGGCAAACCCTAGCGAGATTGCCATCTCGCCATTGTAAGCCACCTCGATAATACCAGACAAGCAGGAGTAGGTCTTTACCTCATCTCGAGGGGCCGAACCTGGGTAAACTCGCCCCCTGTTAGCCGTCGTGATCACCAACGTTCATACTCTCTCCCCCTCAATCACCCGGGGTACACAACCTTGGGATTTGCCGAGTCCACACCTTGACAATTGGCGCCGTCTGTGGGAAGAACAGATCATTGGAGTCATGGTTGCGCCGGCCTCATCTGCAATGAAGAACGGCATCAGCGCCAGGGAGTCGATCTACACCGGCTTCCTCGAGCTTGTCCAGCACTCGTCGGCGGATCTCCTGGCGTACGCTGAGCTGCGGCAGAGCACGTGGATTACCTTCGGTAGTCAGCGCTATCTGGTGGACAGTCGTGGAACGCTCCGGCCCACGCTGGCCACGTTGCGCGCGACGGATGCGCCTGCATCTACATCGACTACGCCGACCGCGGCTTCACACGCCGTGAAGATCACATCTACTGCGGCCACGGCGATCGCGTCATCGACTGCCGTGAAGATCGCGTCCACTTCGACTGCGTCAGCACCATCTACGACCGCGTCAACGGCGACTGCGGTGACCACACCTGCGGTTACCAGAAAAGTCGCATCTACTGCAACCCCGGCGCGAAACAAGTCTACTCCGACCTTCTTGTCCGCGCCCCGGACGAAGCCAAATCTACGCCGATTCGACTACGCCAACCGCGCCTCGCATCGCGGAGTCGCCAGTAGCATGACCGTGGCACCCGCCACGTTGCTGTGATCTTCGACTCTGAGCATAGCTCGGACGAAGGAAGCAGGACTGGGAGCATCAGCCCCACTCGACGGGTTACCCCGCGCAAGTTTATATGGCCAGCCCAGCACGATCCAACGGCGGAGAACCCGCATACCCGCTGGAGGTGACCATGCCGACAGGGTGACAAGACTCACCATCACTCGGGAGATGGCGATCAAGGCCATGAAGCACGTGGACGAAGGCACTTTCCCTTCACCAGATGAACCCCGAGAAGACCAACTGGCGGTCCAATACTTGCTTTGAAGGAGTCCGAGCGAGTCCACCAAGAGAAGGCCGATCTGGTTCGGCGCAAAGAATTAGCCGACGCGTCGAGTGCCAGGAGGGCAGCACACTCGTTCATGGCCGGATCGAAAGAAGTCACACAAGGAGGACGTCACAGGCTCGCATGCCACGGGTGCCAGAAGGCTGATCGCGTCCACCTTGCCGCAATCTGAGTCGTCATTCATGACGGAGGATGCGGACGGAATCCCCGTCCCCAAGACACCCGCTTCGGCCCTCATGGCAGTCGAAACCTACCTGCGACTAACACAGCCGCCGGAGGGTAACGCCCACGCCCCCTTCATAGGCGACAAATTCAATCCCTCAGGGAAGTCGAGGAAGTCCTGGCAAAGTCAGCACCAGCAGAAAGGGGTGCACGAGAATCGAGGCCGCCGCGATCGTGAAACCCGCGCCACTTGCAGACCCAGCCCCAATTCGACTGCAACAGCCGCAGCCAGGCGAAGATGTCCGTAACGTCGTCACACAGAGAAGGGTGGACGCAGTCGACAGATGCGAGCAGCGAGTGCACAAGCCAACGACTACGACGACGACAACTTCGAGCCACGCGGAGCCGCATGTTTCAGCTTCAACATCCGTGACACGAAGATGCCCAAAGGCTTCAAGCTAACAGCGGAGACACCCAAGTACGACGGGAAGCAAGACCCAAGGACTGGCNGCATCTCCAGCCAATCACCTACTGGTCAATCTCATCTGATGATTGGATCACCGGGAGCAGCCCGCTCTTCTTCAACAGGTGCTTCTGCGCTGGAAGATTCATACGACACAAATGTTAGTTACAACTCTTATATATACAACTGTACATTCTGCATCAACATGTTTATTTGGTTTCGACTTTACATGCCTGCCGTTTCCTTCTTATCATTGCACCAGTCTGGCTATATTCCATCACCTGATAAAGCTCCTTCTTCTGTCAACAAGCTTCCAAGTCTTAGGTACTTATAGTATCTCCTAAAGTGCATCCTTATGATTTACTGCACTTTTTCCTAATGGCATAACTGTCTTGCTTACATAGGAATAAGGATGCTTCACACGTGTCAGTTGCACGAAAGACTTTATTGCTCGGAGATGTCCATGGACTTCAGGCTGAACAGGTGCTTCTACTTTACTTACTGCGGTTACTTATTAACCAGGAACGGGCTACCCAGACACATAGCCCATTCCCCTCTTAAGAATAAGATAGTGGTTCATATGATCCTGCTATTAATTATGAAGTTGTCTATTTTATTTGATATCACTCTTCGAAATGTTTAGCAAACTTCTGATTACTGAAAACACAATCTACTAAATCAATGTTATGCTCTACATCTTTTTTTACACCAGTTTTCAAATAACATTTATCTATTACAATGCCCTACTCAAAAGAGGACAACTCTCTTAAATCAAACTTCTCTTGGTTTATTAAGTGGCTTATACTTACTGTCCAACAGTTTCTCTCATTATTTGTTAGACATGGTTAACATTGTATATATCATACCATTCTCCAGGATTTACCAATTGTTACGAATGAAGTTCCACCCGAGCCAGCTGATGGAACAGGTGTGAAGGATAGTTCACCAATTGGCACGAATGAGGTTCCATCCCTGTCAGGTAATGGAGCAGATGTAAAGGATCGTTTACTAATTGACTTGAATGAGGTTCCACTCGAGCCAGCTGATGGAACAAGTGTTATCGATACAGCCTCTGAGAAGATGAAGAAGCCAGAAGTAACTGAAGGGGAGTTGAAAGATATGCTTACTGATAGCATACCAACTGAACCGCTTGAAGAGGAGATGCCGTCCCCTTTGACTGTGCCTGTACCTACATCGACAATTCCCACTGAAACCCCTGATAACAGGTTCCTTTATGGTTACCGTTTCACAATCTTATTGCTATTCTGCTTGTCCTTTATAACCTATGTTCATGTTTACTTCTGACCTCTTCACCTCCTTTCACTTTAGGCGCAAGTCCAGAGGTGGGTCTGCTGCTTTGGCGAAGAAAGCCAAAAACTAAGTTACCCTGCAGAGATGCTACTTATTAAGGTCCAAACAAACCATACGTACTGTTAATTCAGTCGACATAAGTACCATCCATTAATTCTGTAATTCATTCCTGCAGATCAGACCTATTTTGCATGTACAAAGTTTGTGTCCGTGAATGCCTCAACAACTCGTGCTCGGTGATATTTTGCTGCTGCTGTCCAAGGTCTTAGTTGCTGAATGTCTCATTGTTGATGCTGTTGAGGCCAGCTACCTTTACCTTTTCGAACTGCTTTTAATTACATGAAACTCATCAGGTGTTTGAGATCATGTCTCTCCATCCACCTTAGATCAGTGATCTGATCAAAACTTATGTATTTGGTACTACCTGCATCTGTGCCTTTGAATATGTACACCTACCTGTGACTCTTATAAACTTAGGTTAAGTCACTGTGCTGTGGATCTCTGAATTAATACCCTTCTGTGTTTCAACATACTACTCTGATTCTTAGTTTCATGTCTATGATTGGTTTGCCAGTTTCTTAATTATGAATTTATGTTCTAATTATCATTCCTATGATGCACAACTTAAATTGGTTAATTTATCGAGTTTTACAGCTCTGCCTCTCCTACGGTAATCATTATTGCTTCTGAACATTCGTATTATATTAAGTTAATTTGATACAGCCCATTAGATTATTGCCATTGTGCCTACTAGGTTCTAAGCCTGACCACTAACTTGGTCTATACAAATCATTTGTTTGTCTTGACTGTTTCTTTGGGTTTTCCTAATTTATGTACCTATATTGTGCTTCATAATTTATCTATCTATATTGCTGATGGAAGGTGAGCAACTCCATGGACAAGATAGAAGTACATACACCTGTTAACAATCAATAATTTGCTGGTTTCTTTCGTGTCTCGATAACAGTCTAACACGTTTAATATCTCCATCGCTAAAGATTTCCTAAATAACCAACAAATTCATCAAGTATCGGTTACGGTAATTCTCCAGGAGATCAACGAGTCTTTATTTCTAAATTTCGTTTGTTTTCGACTTAGTTTTTGCCCTCGGGCATGTAATACTGTTGCGGACGCTATCGTCAACTATGATGCAAAGCTGTGTGCTAATTCCCAAGCCGTATGGCCGGATCATGCTCCAGCTTTTGCACATTTTTTTGTTGCCAGCGATCTTGCTGACCCAGTTTCGTAATGGAATGCTTTTTATAGCACATAAAATAACAGAAACAAATACTATATGATGCCACCCAATTTCGAATTGGCTGGTATATACGGCCCACAAACCAGCCCATGTTTCTAACCTTGGTCCGTTAGGTATCTTCTCCTGGTCGTTTTTTGGTGTGTAATGTACAATGCATCAAGTGTTTGCCTACATTAGATTATGTATAAATAATAAGGTACAATAATTATAAAATTCAATGTGAAGTACTGCAACATTAAAGGTGTACTTTGTGAAGCTGAAAGTAGTTTCATTGTGTTGTGCTTCAGCGCTTTCAAAATTGGCAGTGTGGTGTTTATGTCCACATAGCTGCATGTCTACCAAAATGCACATTTCTTTATTTTAAATTTCGTGAATTGCAATATTTGGTAGTGATATTTAGATTTCTACTTTGTAGATTTGTCCTTGCGTTTTAACAAGCCTGCCATTCAAATGTGTGATGCGTTGTCCTTTTCTTCTCCTTTACTGGATTATAAGGTTATTCTCAACAAACTCAAAAAATAAACCAATACATCTATATGATGGATCTTAGTGCCTATTAATATTATTAATCAACCGTGTCTTCTCCAGATAGCGTCTCTTCCACATATCCAAACAGTGAAAAGAGGCCCAATTTTGTAATTCGCACGACAGCCCATGTGATTTTGGCCCATTCGCACCTAAATGGCCATGTACAGCCCAGTAACCACTGGCTACCCCAGCCATGCTTTTCTCTCACGCTTAGCCAGCCAAGCCCATTAAATTCACCGCACGTCAAAAGACAACAAACCTCGTGCTTACAATAGATCTAGGTTTTCACGTCTCATCTTCTTCCCGTCCGGCGGCGACCCTGTGAACTTCTTCAAAAAGAGAAGCTTCTAATCATCGGTTGTGCCCGCTGGTTCCACCCATCGACTCGACTCCTTCGACGACGGTACTACACTCCTATTCACTTAGATTTCAATCCAAGGTCACAAGTCAAAACTCTGGTCATTTTCCTTACCTCGGATTGCTTGCTTAGATTTTTTCAAAGTACTGGTACGGAACTGGAGCATTTTTGTATGAATCTAAGTACAGAAATTATTAATTCGCTATTAGGTTCACTAGCTACCAATTCCACCTTTTGCAATACAGTTCTATGCTCGATTGCTGCACCAAAACTGCCGCTTCCACTTCAATACTTTGACAACATAGATCAACTGTTACTAACTATATACTTGTCGTCACACAATTTTTTCCACTGTACCGCCGAAATGTTTCTTAAGATACTACATACTGTACAATTTTAGATACATATCCTCTTTCGAAACCCATATTTCATAAATACTACCAATACTGACACGAGATATATACTATCTCCCACGGCAGCAACACCCATGATAATGACATGCCACTTCAAAATGCTTCAAAACTTACATATTTTGACCATACACAGATAAGCATTCTCCTACTGTTTTACTACCTGTACTTATTTAAGCATCACACGTTAACCTGCAGTGCGGACCATAACAAAGTTCACACCCTCCAACATGAGCAACAACAGCGATATTGAGGATGCCTCTGTAACATCTATTTTATCAACTAACAAGCAGGTAAAACCTAAATCATTAACACTTATGAATTTTATTACTATCATCCTTACTGACAGTTAATAGACTATTAACTCTTACTCTCTTAACCGCCCATATTCCAGGGTGGTCAGTTAATTATAACAATCCCAGCAAGAATGATGTTTGATGAGATGCTTAGTCAGCTTGGATTTCAACCAGCTGAGTATAGACGCAGAAATTTTGAAGATCATAAAACCTGTGTGACTGTTATTTTTCAAGCATCAAGAAACCCTTCTCAACGTCCAATTATTCCAATGACTATATCTGGGGTACGATCAATGGACAGTGCTCTTGCAGAAGACAGCGCTGCTGTAGCAGCTATTAGATACATAGAGAGTACAGGTAATGCAGTCATCAGAGATCTAAACTATGTCCGGTCAAAGCATTTAGAAGAAGAGAACAAATATCTAAAGAATCAGCTCAAACAAGTGGATATTGAGGCTAAAAAGCTCGCTAGAGGTTGGTTCCTAGCTGTGAGATATATGCTATCCTTCTCAGACCAATTTCATAATATAGCAATACAAAGCTACTTTGTTGGGCAAGAGGTCATAAATGACACCATGAAAAGAGCTTTTGCAAACATAGAAGAGATTGCACAAAGGCTCAAGTCTAGAGGAACTAAGCTAGAGGCCAAATTGGAGAAAACAAGAAACCATTCTTAGAAGAAAGATGACATCCCATGAGATTTGTAGATCGCCCTCTGTCTCATTGTTCATTTTGTTGAGACCACCTCCACTAACCTTCAAACTCAGAACTTATGTACACCTAAATGGTACTCACATAATGTCATCTATGTTATGACATTGATGTGAATTTCTATATTACTTTTGTATGCTTCAGCATTGTTATGATCTTCGGATTTCGTACGATTTTAATTGTAAAATGTGGTAATTCTTGATCTCAGACAATGCTAAAAATATGCTTCTCATGTCTCACTCTGCAGCTTAAATTCTTTGTTATGTACAGCTATGCCCATTATATTTTCTATGATACAACTATTGATTTTTTTTTTCCCCGTTTCCTACCAATACCTTTCACATGCGAAGAACCTGTGCGGTGCCTCCTTTATTGGTGAGTAATTGAAATATATATGTATGGTGTATCTGATGTCAAAACTGAGCCAATAAGATGATGAAATAGCGGTTTCTTAAGACTTTGTTTCTATGATGTTTCGAATACTCATTTCATGTTACTTAAGGCGTTCATTGTATAATGTTCTACCTTCTCATTTCACATATGCTTTCATATGTGATCAAATTCATATGAATATAATTGTTCTTCAAATGATCTGTATAAATGATTGTAACCACGGGCAAGAAATTTAAAGAAGAAACAAGCGCTGCGCGGCGAGCCGCGCCGTTCGAATCTAGTGTATTTGATATTTGCTTCATGATGCTCTATTTTGCGTTCCAACTCTTATTCTTATGAGAGCATCATTAAAATTATCATGCCTAGCTAAAAGGCTTAAAAGAAAAGCGCTTGTTGGGAGATAACCCATATTTTAATTTCAGTTTGTTTTTTATTTTTCTTGAGTCATGAAGTTGTTGCCTCTGTAGCAACTTCATTTTATCTTTTTGTTTTGGTTTTTTGTGCCAAGTTTAGCCTCTAATGCATTGAAAGTGCAAGGTATTGTGTTGCTGTCCAAAAACAGATTCTGTGCGCCAGTTGCACGAAAATCCTAAAATCGCCAGAATTTTATATTTTTCTGATAATTTTTTACAGCAAGCCTAATGCTTTTATCTATCTTTCGTTAGTTTAAGTTTTTTGATTTGAGCTGCAGAAGTGCCTCGAAAAATTTGATCTTTACAGACTGTTTAGATTTTGACAGATTCTGCTTTTATTTTGCATTTGTCTCTTTACCATCGTCATATGTGATACTCTAGGGGTAGAGTGCCACATTGAGGCTTAGTAAATAGTAGCTAATTTTTAATGAAGTTGGTTTGCAATTTGTCATGAGTTGAACACATGTGCATTTTAATTTATGAGCACTAACCCTCTAATCAAATTATGAGAAGTTTTGTGTGAAGTGAGTTTTTAAGTTCCAAAGGAGAGAAATATGAAGAAATCGAGGATGGATCAGAGCTCAAGCTTGGGGATGCCCCCATGGCACCCCCTCTGAATATCAAGAACTATAAAGAGTCAAAGCTTGGGGATGCCCAAGGCATCCCCTCATCTTCATCGACTATCATAAGGTCGTCTTCGTTGAACTTCGTTTTTATCACTTTACATATTATGTGCTATGCTTGGAGCGTCTTTTTACTTTTAGTTTTCTTTTGTTTGTTTGCTGGTCATATTCATGTTGGATCCTATCCATCTTGTGTGGGAGAGAGACACGCTCCGCTTTTTCGTTTGAATACTCCTTTGCTTCGCTTATATCTTTTTGAGTATTCTTAGCTACTGTCTGTTTTCTAGTAAGCTCTCGCTTTTAGCTTTTATCTTGTTTAGAGCTGCTAGTTGTTAAGTTAAACTCTCTTGTTCTTCACTTATATTTGTTGGAGAGTTGTTTTGGTTGCTTGGTTAATGTGTTAGATCGGAAAAATGCTATGCATGTGGCAGTGGTATGAAGTAGAAAAAACCTGCATTGTCTTGTAGATCACTATGTGGATAATTTGATACCCTTCAATTGTTTTGAGGCACTAAAATAACTAATTATTAAAATGTGTTGGTTAATGGTGTTAGAGCTGATTAGTGGAGAGGTGTTATTAAAGCGTGGAGCCGTACTTTTCTGAACTAAACAACCTAAGTCATCAATGCTAATGTGTCATGGATTCTACTAAGTTGAAAATAAGTTCCTAGTGGGTAGTTACTGCAACGGTCGGGGAAGCCAACGGGGCACTTGTGTCGCCGGCACGATCCCTCTCGGGGTGTCTCTAACCATTTGTGGAACATTGAAACTGCTAGTTGTTTGCAATATATGAAATGCATTGTTGAGTTTTGGTTTTTGGCACTTTGTAACAGCACCAACTTGGTAATGAAAAATACGAAGAATTTTTCCACTTTTTGCATCCTTGTTTGCATCATGGCATGCATATGAAATTGTCATTCCTAACTAACCACATATGCAAGCAACTAAAATGGGGAGGCAAACTTCCTAAGCATCCAAACCAAATACAATTGCTCAAATGGTCAACCAACTCATTCTTGGACTTACAAATTGTTTAGGAAGTTCCAAATTTGCTTTCTATCCCCAATTCTCCTTTTTCCAAATTTTTGTGAATTAAGATAAATATGAGATTTCAAGTTGGCTTAATTCAATTCCTATTTTTGAAACCAGGTTAAACATTCCAAAAATTCAAACTAAAATCGTGGGGAGCTTCAATGTTATTGTTAGAGTCTCCATGAATATTTTCAGTATTTTTGGAAATGTTTAAGTGCTTCAATTAAATACAAATTGGAAATTTTCAATTTTACTTTAAATTAAAAGCTATGAACAAATGTTGGCCAAAACATTTTATTTTGCCTCACCAATATTTGTGGAGCACTTAAAGGTTAATTGGAGACTATATGAATTCTTACAGATTTTATGAAAATGTTTTAGTGCCCCAATTAAATCCCTAAAGGCTTCTGAACTTAAAAGAAAAACAGAAAATGTTGAAATGTTTAAATCCCTGACAGTGGGCCCCCACTATCAGTCTCACCTCTCTCTTCCCTCTCACCACTGTGGCGCCATGGCGCACTGGCGCCATGCCGCCGAGCTGGCCGAAGCCCATGCCGCCCTGCCGCGTCTCCCTGGTGGTCAAGGACCACGCCGAGGACGCCCACCTGCCCCCTCTACTTGCTCTCCCCTCCTCGTGCGAACCCTAACCCTAATTTCCCCGCCGTCATCGCCGCTGTCGGCCACCGAGCTCCGCCGTCGACCGCCGCTGCCCTGGACGAATCGAAGTGGGCTAGAGCACCGCCGGGTCGCCCTCTAGCTTCTCCGCCGATGCCTGCGTGCTGGGAGGACCGGACGCGAGCTAATCGCGCGTTTTCTTTTCGACGCCGTCCTCCGCTCGCCGCCGTCATCTTCGCCAAATTCCGGCCGCCCTGACCTCCTCCGACCACCCGCGGCCCGTCACGCGTCCCTGGTGAGCCCGCGCACCTCCAGGACACCCTTTCTCTCCTCCTCCTCCCCCTCTGTGGCCTCGCATTTGTGCGGGATGCCGCCGGCCGCCCGCCATAGCCGTGCCGCGTTGCGCACGCACGTGTCGTCCTGTGCCTCCCCACCGTGCACAACCACTCGCGCATGTGACCGCCCGAGACCGCACACCTTTTGCACGCAGTAGTAACCACGGCGCGCCGCCGGAAAAGGGTCGTCGCCGGCCGTTCCCCGTCGGGTGACGCCGCGCGCGTGCCCCGTTTGCCCGGCCTGGACCCGGCCTCGCTCACGGATTGGGCCGGCCACGGGCCGGAGGCTTCGGGCACCAGCCCGGCCTTGCGCGCCCAGCCTGGGCCGGCCAAAGGCTGGTGGCTTCGGGCCACCCCCCGGCCTGCAGCCCGGCCTGGCCGGTTTGAGGCCGGCCTGCCAGGGAAATTGATTTTCCCTTTTTAGTTTTGAAACCAATTTAAATAATTAATAACAAATTGAATATTGGTTCAAATTTGACAAACCAAATTTCAAAATGTTCAGAAAATTAAACTCTACAAGATGGAATGATTGTTTTTGTCTTTTGAAATTATAATCTTGCTGTTATTTATGAATTCCCAAAAATGGCATAATAATACCAAATTGGGAAAATTCATAATTCGATAAATATTGATCAAAAAATTATGAATAAACTATCAATTTGATCAGTGCTTCAAATGCAACCAAACAATGATAATATCACATCATGATCACAAATTCTTATTTGATGTTATTCATAATTTGATTAAATGAATTAAATTCAATTATTTAATTAATTTGCTATTTATTCATCGGTACTCCGAAAATTACAAATAAGATACCAAAATGATCGGAAGAACAAAACCTTTTTAATCATGTCATGTTCATGCATATTTGAGCCACTTCTCTAATAATGTAATAAATTATAAAGAATGTGGTCACTAAGAAAAATATGGGGTTGTTTCCAAATAATTGCACTAATCATTTGGAACTCCATTTAATTTGTTAAATAAATTGAATGTTGATCTCTTGCATAAACTTGTCATGGAATCATGTGATTGTGCATTGCACCTTGTTCGTGTGATTTATTTGTTCTTTTGTATTATTTTTGGGTATCGATAGATTCCGGAGTCGAGGGTCTCTCTACCTACCCCGACGAGCAGTACTACACGCTCCGGCAGCAAGGCAAGAGATAACCTAACCTTCTTGCATCTAGCATCCAATTGTTTTACAAACTTATTTTATCCACCATAATATTGCATGCGATTCCAATTACAAGTTTTGATCGATATTAGTGAATCCTATGAATGCATGTTTTCCCCCGAGCCAAGCACATGCTTCCCCTCCTATAACCCTAGGTTTGATGTGTTGGCCGGATACAAAATATAATTGTTGTATTTATATGCATAGCTATGCTTAGTCTAATGCTAGTAATGTCCGTTGTTTAATACCATAATTGTTGATGTTGATGGAATGTTTTGGGCATGGTGGATATGTGGGGTGCTTAATTAAAATGCTAAGAAGGCTTGGGTGAGTTGCCATCGGGGATGGTGTTTTGCCTCACTCTTGCCCCTAGGTGCGAGTTCTTTACCTCTTGAACCAAGACGATCGTGCTTCCAACGGTGGGGACATATGGAATCCCCTTTAACTAAATAACTTGTGCGGGCGTATCCAAGGGTCCTCTAGTTTGCTTTTCCATTTGCCGTGTGTGTGAGCGGAAAAAGAAATGATGAGGATGGTGGTGTTTAGGACGTGGCGATGGGGCAGGGGCTGAAATAGGCTGGGTAAACTTGCCCTGTGGCCACAGATGACTCTTGGATAGTCTCACACGTGGTAAAGGTTTAACCGCGCCCACTCGCCGGTCTTCCCCGGAAGAGGACCAATCAGGTGAGCCGGACGGTACCGGTGGGTAAATTAGTACACCCCTGCAGGGTAAATCTTTTCGAAAATCCGTGTCCGCGGTTATGAACCTTAACCTAATTGATATGGCAGCTAAAGGTTGCATTAATCAACGTGTGATAAAGGTTCATTTCCTCGAGGGTGATTCGAGGGGGTGCCTTGGTGAAGATGAGTGGGTTTGGCTACAAGTTGGTTCGCCGAGAACCGAAGTTGAAAAGTTTACTCTCTTACCCCCTTTATAAAAACTATTCTGAGTAGACGAATGCCATGTGTCAATTATGTTTCGGCTTATGAAAATTAGCTTTATGCAAAAGAAATACACATATAGCTTTAGAGCCTCCGTCAGCATTGGGCCTATATCGCTCTACTAAACTTGCGAGTACGTCGTACCCAGTCTCTCTTTGCTGCCTTCATATTTGTATTTTAGAGGAGGACGACACCGAGCAGCTAGGTGGGTTCTTCATGGACGTCGACTAGTAGTCCCGGGTTCCCAGGTGGCAGCTTGGGACCGTGGAACAAGCTGGCTGGGATCTTTATTTGTAGGCCTCTTAGGCCATATATTTTCATCTTGTTGTTAGACAACACTACCCGCTTCCGCTTGATGTATTGTTGGATCTGTGATCCTTTTGTGTGTAATATTTGTATCTTCTCTTATATGAGTTGCTATATGCTTTTGTGTCGTAGAGTCTGCAATGTGCCAGTTGTTCCACAAGTCTCGGTCTCTTTACTATACGTGATAGTGATGTCGGAGCTTATGGCATGATCGGGGTGTTGTGTGCCGATGATCCATTCTGAGCACACCTGCCAATGTGTTTTGGCCTAGGATTGGTAAACCCAGTAACCCTCGATTGTGTAGCATGACCGGTTGCACAACGCTTCACTGTATAGTTCTGGGGTCGGGGCGCTACTAGCCTCTTCGGTGCTGCGCAATGCCCTCTCTCACATTGAGATTGGTGCATACTTCGCAAGCACATCCAACTCCGTGAGATAACTTCATCCTGTTCTCCTACACATAAGCTAACTATCTTCCTCAAAACAGCCACCATACCTGTCGTGTCTTGGATCACGGACACCGGGAGTAAAGGATACCCCCTTTTTAGGTTCGGTATGGGGCGCGAAGGAGGCTGAGTGACGTCTTCCGCCCGGGGGCTTCGTCTACGCTCGAGATCTACGTACTAGTAAGCATCACAGAGACACAAGGAGTTACCCAGGTTCAGGCTGCCCGGAGGCTAAGAGTCCTACTCCTGCATGTCTGGATTGAGAGGTGTATCATGGTGTAGCTTTACAATGGTGGTCGCGGGTGAGAACCCGGGAGGTGTTGGCTAGAGGTTGAAGACGAGCAGATCCTGGCCCGGAGGAGATCACCTCTCGCCTAAGCTAACCTCGGACTCATGCACTACCTAGCCTAGCCTCCCACTCGACGGTGTTCCGTCTTGTGATCTTGTTCCCGTGCTGGTTCTCTTCCCGAACTTGTCCTTCTTTTCTCCCTTCATTGGTGCCTTGGTCCTCCTTTTATAGGCTAAGGGGATACCACAGGTGCACCCTTGGGGCCGGAGGGGTTTTGGCGGGAAAACCCCTCCGGGTTCTCCTTAGGAAGCGACGTGGCCTCCTCTCATCCAAGTATACTTCTCAGAGGGGGTATGTGAGGTCGCCCACCTTTTCCAGGGAGGGCGGACAGAGGCTGACAGCTTTTCCGCCTCTGCCCCCTTTGGCGCATCCATCTTCTTGGCGCCCAAGTCTTCTAGGAGCCTCCAGCCAGGGCTGGCAAGCTTATCCTCTTTGCGCACTGGAAGTTGGCCTCCTGCCGGGCGTCGGGGTCCCGGGACCTCCAGGCCTGCTTCCGGGTCGAGGGGGGCCCGGAGGGTCCCCGGGTCCTTTGCCTTGGTTGTCGATGCCGCGCGCGCCGGGACGCCGTGGGGCAGATGGGGGGCCCATCTGTCAGTCTTGTGCCTTGGCCTTAAGTGCCTCCTTGGTGGGCCCATGTGCGATGGACCCACTTTGACCGCATCAGGGGAACCCCATGTTCCACTGTTGCGACAATACCTACCTATCACGACATTTCCATAGCCGTTTCGAGATACATTGTCATGCAACATCCATCATTACATTACATGACTTGATGTCGTTCTTCATTACCATATAGTTTGCTTGATCATTGAGTTAGTGTGCAGCGTGCCTTGCCACATGTTCTACATTTTTTCCACACTACGCTCGATCATGCATATCTTCTTTTATACATCATGTATTAGTCTTATGAGTTATGAGTACCAAAAGTGTGATGATCATCTTGTAAAAATAGAGTGTTGCCCCTACCTGTGAGCATATTGAAAAGAGTCTAAAGTGGCTACATAAAAGAGTCCAAAAGAGACCAATGAGAGAAAATTTAAAAGAGCCACGGAGGCCACAATTGTAAAAAAAAGAGAGAAATCTAAAAGAGAGAGGGGCAGCACTACTATCCTTTATTCCACACTTGTGCTAGTTAGCACCTACACTTCATTATAGAGAGTTTTCATGTTTCATTTGTATAACTATGTGGGGAATTAATGTTATAGAACTTGGCTTGTATATTCCAAGGATGAGCCTCCTCAAGTGAGCTCTAGGTCTTCATGAGCAAGCAAGTTGGATGCACCTCCACTAGTTCCATTGGAGAGATTTCATAAAATTATAGCTCTATGTGCATCCGTTGCATGGCAATCACTACTCCTCATACAGTGTCAACTACGGGACTTCCTTCTGTCTTGTGGTTATCTTCTCCACTGTTTGAGCCTTTCTTTTTGGCCTTCCAAACCTCCATTATTGTTCTCTTTGCCATAACATCATGGTGCCAAAGCCACTTCTTACTTGCACTAGTTGAGTAGACTTCGAAACAGTTGATTTGTGAAGTAGATGGATTAGGACACTTGACTTGAGCTTAGCTATTCCATGGATAACTAATTAGATTCTTTGAAGAATGATTGATACTTTACATTGGAGACATAATTTGCAATTCTTATTTCTAAACCTTATGTATGGTTCCATGTCTCCAACGCACTTGTTCACGAAAAGTTTCTAGCATTTGTTAGCTAGCATTTGTTAATCATTGTTTGCTTCATGTCAACTATAGACAATTGTTTTGGATCACCTTATTCACATCATGTGCTTTGCAGTACTATATTGATCAAGATTGTGTTGGTTGCATGTCTCATCAAAAATTATTTGTTATCACTTACCTACTCGAGGACGAGTAGGAGTTAAGCTTGGGGATGCTGATACGTCTCAAACGTATCTATAATTTTTGAGTGATCCATTCTAGTTGTGTGATATTGTCACATGTTTTTACTATCAAATATATCATTTTTATGCATTTTGTTGGACTAACCTATTGACAAGATGCCAAGTGCCAGTTCCTTGTTTTTGCTGTTTTTGTATTTCAGAAAAGTCACAATAGGAAATATCGTCGGATTGCCCTCAAAATTTACGGAGATTTTTTATGCGACGGAAGACACACATGGACCAAAGGGCGACCTGGGGGGCACCTAGGGGCCAGGGGCGGGTGGCAGCCACGGCCCCACCTTGACCCGCGGGTGGGGCCCGCCCCTGCCCTCTGGGCACCGCCTAGGCCCCCTCCGACGCCTATAAAATCCATTTTGACCTAAAACCGAGGGGGCGGCCATTATTTTCCAGAAACTCGACCCCGACGAGCCGTCACCAAAAACCCTAGTTCGGGGTCCAATCTGAAGCTGTTCCGGCACCCTGCCGGAGGGGGGGTCGACTGCCGGAGCCATCTCCATCGACACCGCTGCTTCCCATGATGAGGAGGGAGTAGTCCCTCACCGGGGCTGAGGCTTATACAAGTAGTTATGTGGTTATCTCTCTCTCCGATGATGTGATCTTCGTTGTGATCATGAGCTTTGCTAGTGTAGTTGAATACGTGATGTTTCCCTATGTGTAATGGATATGATGTTGCTCAAGTGGTGTTATTTAGTACAATTTCCGGAGCCACCGTTGTGATCATGGTACCTCGGTGACATGATGGGTGCCGTGTGTGACTCTATGGATAATAGATTGGAAGGATCTTCATCATGAGTTTGTTCTTTATTTGTTGGATTGAATAGATCATGAGGTGTCTTGATGCTTGTGTTATTGAAGAAAGAGACTATTCAAGAAATAGGTTGTGGTGTTTGTTAGTACTATCTTTGGATGTGGATAGTGACAGCATGAAGTGTCCATAGATGTGGAATACGAACTTTAAGGTGTGCTTTTCGTAGCCCTACGCAATTCTCATCCTATTTGATCCACAAAAGAATTAACTCCGAGTAACGTCTACCATGCATGTATTTTTGTGGGAACTATCATGTGTTTAATTATGTTAATGATGTTGAGAGTAGTCAATAGTGAAAGTATGAAGCCTAGGCCTTGTTCAAGCATTGATACACCGTTTTTAGTCACTTTTGTCACTTGTTTGCTTGCTGCCATTTTTATTACAAAATCACCATTTACCATCCATATCACTCGCATTTTACCATCTCTTCGCCGAACTAGTGCACCTATACAACTGTCAATTGTATTAGGTGTGTTGGGGACACAAGAGACTTCTTGTATCTTAATTGCAGGGTTGCTTGATAGGGATATCTTTGACCTCTACCTCCCGTGGATTCGATAAACCTTGGGTTACTCACTTAAGGGAAATTTGCCGCTGTCCTACAAACCTCTGCGCTTGGAGTCCCAACAAGTATACAAGAATAGAAGCGTGTAGTAGACATCAATGCTCTCTTTGTGTTTCAACTCTTATTCTTATGAGAGCATCATTAAAATTATCATGCCTAGCTAAAAGGCGTTAAAGAAAAGCGCTTATGGGAGGCAACCCATTTTTACCTTCTGTTTCTTTTTGATTTGTACTTGTTTGGGTGTTGTTACTTCTGTAACAACTCCCTTGTATCTTTTTGTTTTGGTTTTTTGTGCCAAGAATAGCCTCTAAAGAGAGGGAGACTAATTTGTGAGTTTGCTGTCCCGAAATATATTTCTGTTCTTCACTGTTCGAAATTCCAAAAAATACAGAGCGTCATCTGTGGCTGCAAATTTTTGCCAGAAAGCATCAGGGTTTTGTCTACTTTACTTTATATTTACGTTTTCGGATTTGAGGTCCAGAAGTATCCCGAAAAAATTCATCTTTACCATCTATTCTGTTTTTGACAGATTCTGTCTTAGTTTTGCATTACTTATTTTACGGGCAAAGTGAGGTTCTTTTGAGATCTTGAGCTTCACTTAGATCTTGGTGACAGTAGCTAATGTTTTAAAAAATAAGTTCATGATATGTGCTTTGGAACTGAAGGAAGATATTGTTTTTGTGGACTAACCTCTCTAATGAAGTTGCTATAAGTTTTGCGTGAAGGAAGTATCCAAGTGCAAGGTGATGAATGAAGATCAAGAAGGGATAAAATCTTAAGCTTGGGGAGGCTCCCCATGGACCCTCCTCTGAAATATTCAAGAAGACACAAGCGTCTAAGCTTGGGGATGCCCAAGGCATCCCCTTCTTCATTAACAATCATCGGTTTTACTCATGGTACTATATTTTTTATTCCTTCACACATTATGTGTTGTTCTTGGAGCGTCAGTTGTTCTTACTTTCAGTTTGTTTGTGTTTAGTTCTCTGGTCATATCAATGTTGTATCCTATTATTATTGTTTGGGAGAGAGACACGCTCCGCTTTTTCGTAGAATACTCTTGTGCTTCACTTATATATGTTGAGTATTCAGTTTTCGTTATTTTTAGCTTCTAGCTCTTGCTTTTCACGTATCTCTTGTTCAGAGCTATTAGTTCTTTTATAGAAAGTACTCTCTTTCTTCACTTATATTTGTCTGGAGAGTTGATTGATGCTTGGTTGAAAGGAAACTAGCATGTAGGAAGTGTGAAAAGTGCTTGCATAATCTTGTAGATCATTGTAACGCCCCAAGATCGGTACTATGCAGATTTAGCGTTCCAGCCAAATCCGCATAATAACGATCCTAAAGGACGCCCACCAGGCATAACGTGCACGTCGCAACACACACGTTATGCGGGTGGAATTGTGATAACATTACAATAGTTCTCGATGGAACCTACAAAAGAACATATATACAACAACGACTCACAGAGTCAAGAACAAAGATACAATACAAAGATCCAATTAACAACGGAAGCGAATAGTGTCCGACTACGGACAAGATACAAATTGGACTAAGAGTCCTGAAGATAAGCAAAGGCACCATATCCCTGCCCAGGCCAAACCGGAGGGATTCCCAAGCTAACGTCGTCACACTTCATACCTGTTGGCTGCATTGGAATAGCAGCCCCGAAGGGGTCAGTACTAGTAGAAGTACTGGCAAGTAATACTCACAAGATATCAAAGCTGAATTCCGAGGAAAGGGGTTAGCGATTGAGGCGGCAGCAAGCAGCACTAACAACTTATAGAGACACGCTACAACTGTCGTCTAATGGAGAGGAGGTAAGAGAGCGCATAGGTAACCAACTATACTAACACCAAGCATACCCAGCCAATTCCTTACCAGCCCGTTTATCCCACGAGCAGCAAGCCCCAAAGGCACTCACACCGTTGGCAATTTTATATTTTATTATTGAAGTAGCTCTATCTTACTAATCAATTTGTTATCATTAGGTGTAAGTTGTCTATGATCTTGTTAGCCAGCACATTTCACCAAGTCGTCCATAACCGCGGACACGGCTTTTCGAAAAGATTTAACCCTGCAGGGGTGCACAAATGTAACCACACGCACTTCAACCCTTGTTGCCAGCTATTAGCACACTTCCTAAGGTGCGCCGGCAGGGTATTCGACGCTACACTTTCCTTCACTACCGCACAAGTCCAGGGAACCACCTAGCTAGGTCTTGCCCACCTTGAAAGTCCGGCCGAAGCTCCGAGATGGACCTAACCGTTTGCGCCTATGGCTAGGTGACACAGACTACCATGAGCTGGTCACTTCGCATCATACCGCAAGGCCTACGTAAGTAACCACGTATCCATCTTACCATATCATCCGCGCTTGTAACCGTAGAAACACCCGAACTACTTGTGGCGCCCTGGACAAGGCTGCAGATCCGGTACTAGGTCGAGGGGAGTCCCATTTCCTCCCACATGTGGGTAGTGCGCTCAGTCTTGGATCAGAGGACAAGAACTCGGGTCCTAGGCGACACTAGCAGAACAAATCACCACGATTGGCCTTCCGCCGGTGCCTTATCTTTATTAATTATATCCCATCGCCAAACATTAAAGATTATCATGTGAATTTTACCCAACTATCAAATTATAACAAGACTAGAACATGACTCGAGCAAAACAAGCCTAAGCATGCACTACGACTCGCAAGGCCAACAAGATAAACAAGCAACAGGTTAATAGGATGTGGGGGTGGGGCATATCATGGCTGCATGGTAAACATGCATATAGGATCGAGACACAAGCATCGCAATATAAGGCTAGCAAGGAACAAAAGATAGGAGGTGTGAGAGGCAGAAGACAAGCAAAGATAGCAAGGGAGTATCACTTGCCTGCAATTCGGTAGAGGTAGCAGACCCTGTCGTTGCTCACATCAACTCATCGTCCTATTCCCGAAGAAGCAACAAACACTGGAAATGCAAAAGATGCATTTTACTACTACGGCAAAAGAACCGGCATGTTGATGACATGAATGCATGGCATGGCAAGACATGAGAAGATGCAATTAAGTCAAATTAATCGGAACCGGATTCCGTCATTTGAATATATGGTTAAAGTTATTTTTCTAGCCATCAAAATTAAATGTTGATTAACAGGTCTAACAATGCATAGGTGAGCTACACAAAATTAAATGGAACCGGGTCAACAATTTAATTTGAACCCCACACATTCCATATTTAATTACTTAGGTGAAATAAGAAAAACACAACTAAAATGCAATTACATGATGCACTCATGAGCATGGATGGCATATTAATATTCTATGCATTTTTCTGATAAAATTTCATATAATATACTTTGTAATTGGAGTTACCAATTAAAAGTTATGATCATATTTGCAAATAGCAAAACAAAAGGACAAGATAACAAGAAAAGGGGAGAAACTGGGACTTGAACTTGGGCCGGCTGGATAGGGAGGCAAGGGCGCAGCCACTGTGATAGACAGGTGTTTTCTGAACGGACTCGAGTCAGACGGTAGATGAAGCATGGATGGCCGGGTTAACTGAATTTTGACAGAAGAAAGATTCAGACTTCGGTTTTCAGGAACAGACCCGACGGAGACGAGACGATCTGTAGCGGGCGGGCGGGCAGGTTCCTGTGTGTGGGCTCGAAGTGCAGAGGTAGCTGGTGTGCAAGGGTGCTGGACTACTGGTGTGCATCGGGTGCAAGAGCGAAGAGAAGCAGCAGGACATGTCGGGCTCGTCCATGGCGGGCAGAGCTCGGGAACGAGAGGATCGACGAGTACAGGCTGGAATTGAGACCGGGAAGGGAAGGGATAGGTGCGGCTGCTCACCACGGTGCTGCTGGCGAAGAGGAGGGGCTCGGGGAAGACGGCAGCGACCGGACCTTGTCGATGGAGAGGAAGTAGAGCAGCAGCCGTAGAGGAGGAAGACGAGCTCGACCTCGGCCATGGCGGACACATGCTTCGGTCAGAAAACGAGGCGGCATTACGGAGCGTGAAGGAGCTGGATCTCGGCGGGAATTGGAAGGGCATCTCACCGGGGTGTTGCAGGTGTAGCAGATCGTCCTCGAAGTCGACCAGGGGGGCAGAAAAACGATGAAGACGGCGGCGCCCAAAGCTGAAGACGTGGAAGCAGGGGTCGTTCTGGAGCTCCTCTGGATCGTCCTTGATGTCGAGGAGGAAGAGGGAGTCATGTAGGTTCTTCTCCACCACTCAGCTTGTAGCAGGGACGTCCATGACATCGGGACGGTGGAGCTCGTTCTGGTGGTGGTCTTCAGTGAGAGGAACAGAGAGAAGGAAGGACGGAGAGGGAGATCGAGGGGAGAGGGTGGCGGCGGCTAGGGAGGGAGAGAAGAAGGGCTAGGGTTTGGAAGGGGCCGGCTTGGCTGGTGGTTTTGTAAAGGAGAAGGAGCAGCAGCGGCCGTCCCATCACATGATCGAGGACGTGGCACCGCTCTGATGCGTGCCGTACAGGAGGAAGAAGCAGGGGACGATGGTGGGCTGGAGTTGGGCCAGCTTGTGCTGTAGGTGGACCGAGAGAACGAGATGGGCTGAAGGGAAGGAGGCCAGAAGATGTCCGGCCCCTTAAGAATTTTGGTGATTTTTTCCAATATAAGAATTGGAAAAAAAAAGTAGAAAGAAAAGGAGAGAAAAGAAAAGAGGGAAAAGAAAAGAGTGAAAAGAGAAGAGGGAGAATTTAGAAAACCAAAATAGGTTTGTAAAAATAATATTTTGATTCCCAATTTATATTTTGAGAATTATTTTGAAAATCGAAAGAGGGAGGGATGGATTTATTAAATCCTCGGATTAATTTGCAAAACAAAATAGTTTTGTTAAAATAATATTTTGATTTTTCTTTTGCAAAAATATGCAAGGTAAAAGCTGATGATGTCATGATGATGCAAAAAAGAAAAACAAGCAAAAATCTAAATTGGGGAAAACCCCGGACATTACAATCATTGTCTTGAATATTTGATAGTTGTCAATTGTTTAGAGATATGAAGTAGATTAAATGCTTAAACTTGTGGATCATCTAGTAAGAATAGATTAGTAAAGAACTGCCGTAAAGCTTTAAAATTGTGGTGCTTGTCCTGCTTGGTAGCTCTGAAAGTCTAGATATTCTTTTTGCAAAAAGTTGGTTTGTCTAACAAGGTAGACGGTGTGAAGTCTAGTGGTTATGCATGATGTATATCTGTAGTCATTCATTGAACCAAGTTGATGTTATGCATTTGCTTGATATCCTTCTAAGCCCAAAAATTCCGTACTGAGAGGGAATACTTCTCGTGCATCCAAATCTCTGAGCCAAATATCTTTGCCATTTGTGTCCACCATACCTACGTACATGTGGTATTTTCTTGCCACTCCAAGTAAATTTTTCATGTGCTATCTTTAAAACTTTCAAAATTCTCCCTTTTTGTGCCTCCGTTTTTAAGCTCATGAGGAAGCAGTGGTAAGTTAGATATAACCTGTGACAAGCAAGGTCATTTCCCCCTTTCACCCGGTGTTGATGGTTTACGTCCTCACTTGAATTTGCCGGGAGCGGCTTAAGCAAAATATAAATATTACCCACCATTCTCCTCCGCACAGTGTAAACCTGAGAAATCAATCAAACATTGGTTAGTGCTGAAACAAAGGAGAACGAGAAGTGACCTCATTCCTCTAAGTACCAGCCGCTCTCAAAAGTCTAAAGCCTTGCTTGAAATGGGGGACTAGCTAGTTTCTTTACTGTGAAGTCGTTGACGAAAGCATGCATATCTCAAAACTGTTTTACTTCTGTCAAAAATAAAAAAATAAAAAGCTCTAGCACATGACTAATCCCTGCTTCCCTCTGCGAAGGGCCTTTCTTTTACTTTTATGTTGAGTCAGTTTTCCTCTTCCTTCTTTACCTTTCAAGCAATCACTTGGTGTCAACTTTGGTTCAAGTTTTACTTCATGTTATCTTTGTGTCTAACCATGAAAACTTTGTGTTGACCTTATTTTGAGATAAATATGTTGCAAGTTGAAGCTTTATGCTGAAAACTTCAATTTTCCTTTGTGTTGGCCAAACCCCTTTGTCGAAACAATATTGCTTTGTGAGATATCAATCATTGTCAGGTGCTATATATACTTTTAGATCTCCAAAGTACTCTTTTCTAATAAATTCTTGTTTAGATGTTGCACCTGGTTAATCATTGTTTGTTCCATTCAATAAACCTTTGTTTGGATCATTACATTCAGTTCATATGCTTTACATGATTACTTGATCAAGATTGTGTTGGTAGCATGTCACTTAAAAAATTATTCTCTCATCATTTACCTACTCGAGGACGAGCAGGAATTAAGCTTGGGGATGCTGATACATCCCAGACGTATCTATAATTTTTAATGTTCCATGCTTGTTTTATATCAAATGCCACATGTGTTTACTATGTTTTCATATAATTTTGGCATATTTTATTGGACTAACCTATTCAAATCCAAAATAGGGAAGAGAAAAGTCAAGAGGCCTCTAAAGGTCACAACCAAGAAAGTTTCTATGAGTGAGCGACCCTTGATAAATGCCGATTGATACGTGTCAATGTCAATAAGTGGATGAGTGTTGTTAAAGACAATGTTTGTTCCTCTTCTTTGTTGACAAGATGTCCAGTGCCAGTTTCTGTTTATTATGTCTGTGCATTGCAGAAAAGGTCCAAAATACAAAGTGCTCAGAAATATCCGAAAAAATTACAGAAACTCTTTTTTGCCAGAAGACTCCGGGAGCCAGAAGGACAAGTCTAGGGGAGTCCCACAGCCTCCAGGCACCACCCAGGCGCGGTTGGAGCTGGGGTGGCGGCCGGGTGCCACCTCGTCGCCTCGTCCACCCCCTCGCGCCACCTCTTTGCCTATATATTTGCTCCTGACCTAAAAATGCTGGAACATCGAAGGTTTTCTCCATAAACACATTAGAGCGCCGCCGCCACCAAAAACCCGAATTCGGGGGTCAAAAGGTCCTGTTCCGGCACCCTACCGGGACAGGGATTGAACCCCGGAGCCATCTCCTTCAACTACGCCACCTCCATGATGCTCCATGAGTAGTTCCCACATGGACTACGGGTTCTAGCAGTAGCTATTTGGTGCTCTCCCTCTCCCATGTTCAATACAATAGTCTCATGAGCTGCCTTACATGATTGAGATTCATCTGATGTAATCGGTGTTGTGTTTGTTGGGATCTGATGAATTGTGGAATTATGATCAAGTTTTATTTAAGATCTTGCATGCTCTCCGATCCTTGTGGTTACCTTGATCACGTAATTACTTGTGTATCTCCAAGAGGGAGTATTTATGCTAGATAGTAGGTTCATATCTCTTTTTGTCTGAGCTCGGGTTGACAGAAACAATCAAGACAAAAGATGGGATGTTGCTACTAGGGATAAAACAGCGGTGTTTACTTCCTTGTGTTGTTTCATTGCTTACGTTATGCACCATACTTATTGCAATGATCTGTTGGATAGCGATCCCGGTGTAGATTATTAGTCATAGATGCAGTTGGATAACAGTCTATGTATTTTGACGTAATGCCCAATTAAATAGTTCAGTACCTTGTCATGATAGCATTGTTATGCGCCCACAATCTTGTCAATTGCTTGACTGTAATTTGTTTACCCAACACATGTTCTTTTTATTGAAGAGTTACCACTAGCAAAGCTGGGAACCCCGGTCCATATTCATACGTCAAATATTTTCCACGCCATTACCTCCGCTGTTACTATTGCTCTCATATTACTGTTACTTTCACATCACTTCTGTTACTAGTGCTTTTCCAGGTGTGGCTGAATTGACAACTCAGCTGCTAAGACATATAAGTATTCTTTGGCTCCCCTTGTGTCGAATCAATAAATTTGGGTTTTACTTCTCTCGAAGATACTCTGCGATCCCCTACACTTGTGGGTCATCACCGTGCCGACCGGACAAACCCCAACATGTTCGGGGGCTAGTGTCGGGGGGATGACCCCCGGGTGGTCAAAGGAAGGCACAAGTCACCTAAGTAATCCAGCTGGACCACGTCCGCCTGGATCCTGCAGCCGGACGCGTCTGGGGGCCGGCTACCCCCAGCCGGCTTGAGTCGCCGACACGGCGGTATGGGCTAAAGGAAAAGCCGCCAGCCCCACATCGCCCACGACACCACCGCCGGACTCCACGTCGCGACAATGCGGAGCATGCCGTTGGAGCGCTGACACGCACCCGGCGGGACTGGAGCCGGCAGGGCAGGACGCGCGCCACCCGGCTCCTCACATCCCCGACAGCGGCGCCACCATGCCATGTGGCGAAGACTGTGCAAGACGGAAGAACACTGTGGGAAGGAGCAACCCTGTAGCCGGAAGCGGCGGGGCCGGGTGATACGTGTCAAACGTATCTATAATTTTTTATTGATCCATGCTAGTTTTGTGATGTTGTCACATGTTTTTATTATCATATTAATCATTTTTCTGCATTTTGTTGGACTAACCTATTGACAAGATGCCTAGTGCCAGTTTCCTGTTTTTGCTGTTTTTGTATTTCAGAAAGTCCACCACAGGAAATATCGTCGGATTGCGCTGAAAATTTACGGAGATTTTTTATGCGACGGAAGGAACCAGAAGACCAAAGGGCAGCCTGGGGGGCCACCCAGGGGCCACTGGCGGGTGGCGGCCGCGGTCCCCCTAGGACCCGTGGGTGGGGCCCGCCCCTGCCCTCTGGGCACCGCCTCGGCCCCCTCCGACGCCTATAAATTCCCTTTAACCCTAAAAACGACGAGGCAGCCATTATTTTCCAGAGAAGTCATCCCGACGCGCCGTTATCTCAAACCCTAGTTCGGGGGTGATTCTGAAGCAGATCCCGGCACTCTGCCGGAGGGGAGATCGATCCCGGAGGGCTCTTCATCGCCATGCCTTCCTTCGGGATGATTCATGAGTAGTCCCACCTTGCACCATGGGTCCATGGCAGTAGCTAGATGGTAGTCTCTCTCTCTTGTGCTTCATGTCTTATGATCTTGTGAGCTGCCTAACATGATCAAGATCGATTATTGTAATGCTATGTGATGTATTTGCTGGGATCCGATGGATTATAAAGTTATGATCAGATTGTGCATGATTCTTATATGTTGATTTATGTTCTTGCATGCTCTCCGATGTGCGTAGTTACTTTGGCCAAGTGATTGTGTGTATCTCCAAGAGAGGGTATTTATGCTAGATAGTGGGTTCATGCCCCCTTTTGTTCCTGGGCACGAGTGACAGAAAAGTCTAAGGGTGAGGGTGTGATGTTGCTACTAAGGGTAAAACATCGGTGTTAATGTCTCTTTTGATATTAGTATTGCTTACTTCATGCGCTTTACTTAATGCAAATATATGTTGCTTGCAACTTAATACCGATGGGTGACCGGCTGGATAGCGATCCCACGGTGGACTTTTTAGACAAAGATGCAGTTGGACTCAACGGTCCTTGTTCATTGTCGTGATGCCTACTTAAATATTATCATATTCTCTTTGTCATAGCTAGATTAAGTTTGTGTTATAATCTTGTCAATTGCCCAGCTGTAATTTGTTTACCCATCATATGATTGTTCTATTTACTTGAGAGACTCCACTAGTGAACCTATGCCCCCCGGTCCATCTTTTTACATTAATTGCAACCTTTATTCATTACTTTTCATCATCATTACTCCACTGGTCCATTTTCATATTTCATCTATTTCACTATACAATTAACCGCTTTGTTTTCTGCGAGACCGGAAAGATTGACAACCTTTTCGCTGTTGGGGGCAAAGTATTTTGGTTGAGTGTGTGCAGGTCCACGTCTGTTGAAGATTATTAAGCGCCAGAGATCTTAAACATTCACTTTGTTGTTGATTTCAAGGTCCTACTGGTTCGATAAACCTCGGTTCGTTATCGAGGAAAAACTGTTGCTTGCTACATCTCCGCCTTCGCTTGGGGCACCACCCAACTCTCCAGCCGGCCCCACTTGTCATCGAGTGTATCTAGCCGGACCCACATGTACAGCAACCCCTCAGCCCTATATAAGGGGAGTTGCGGCCACCTGAGAAAGGGGAGATCAACCAGTTAGACTTTGGCAGAAACCCTAGCACCTTCATACAGCTCAAGGAGCCTTTGTAAGTTCACCACTGAGAATAAGAAAGAGCAAGGCAGGAAGTAGGAGTTTTACCTCACCATGAGGGCTTCGAACCTGGGTACATCTTTTGTTCATCCGCTTGCTTGTGCTCAATCCCGCCTGCAGAATCCCTCGCATGTGTTAGTTGCTCCCACAACACTCAAGCCTATACTTAGGCATATGTCGAACTCCATACCACGGCACTCAGGAAGTTGTGAAGGGGAACATATAAATTGTCGGTTTAGATAAAAACAAATGTGTATGCGCAAGAACAGTTGCAAATGGACGACCAACGGAATATCCCCTCTCGCGACCAACGAAAAAAATTACATGCCAAAAATCTCATATCCATTTGATTTTGCGAAAGTTCCAGAATTCAAAAATACGAGAAATAGGGGTTTTTTTGTTTCCGAGAGTTATAAACCAAAAAGAGATTTCATGGGAAATCCCATAAAACATACAAAATGGTGGTAACTCATGATATGATGCAAATATATGAGATAGCAATATGATAAACTACAAAGTTTATAGATACATTTTCATCGTATCAGGCGACACTAACAATTAGCTTGCATGAGGATGTATCATTACGTTAATGGTTTACAACAACTGCAACCGGGATTGCAGGGACCACCGACCTTCGCAATCAACTGTAGTCTGCCTTCGCAGCAGCAAAGCCGGCTTGGCAAGACCAAGGCTAGCAGCTAGATATGGTTTCTATGCTATGCAAAGCGCTTGTGCCAATGGTGGTCTTTGCTTACGAGTTCCTCATCACATTGGCGGGGTCATTTTTTATTTTTTTTTATTTTTGTTGTGCATCCTTGAAGTCCCTGACTAGTTTTTTTTACATTATGTTGTTGCAGAAGTCGGGTGTGAGCCTTTATATAAAAAATGGAACACACTATGTAGGGGTGAACTTGGGTTCTTAGAGAGAGGAAGCCTAGACGGCAGTGGGCAAGAAAGGAAGGGCTGCACTGTTGTATGGCGCGAGCTCCCTGTTGTGTTCACCTGGAGACGAGGGGAATAAAATAACACGCTGCTCAACCTCACCAAACCCAATCCTTTTCGTTGTATTATCATGTTATATAATTTGAATTGTTCATTATTTTTAGCGGTTTTGCATATTCTAAGTCATATGAGAATTAACTAAATCTCAATTGCCTCCATACCCGTTAGATTTTATGTCGTGATTCATGCTAGTCTAAAAGTCGCACATGATTTGCAATTATGTGCAATTTTCAGTCGCGTCCTTAGCCGTTGGATTTGGTGTCATGATTCGTGTTGATCTTAGAGTTGTACATGGTTTGAAAATGTGTGCAACTGACTAAGATTTAGTTAATTCTTAATCGACTTCTTATCTGTTGGATTTACGTCGTGATTGGTGCCAAACTCAGAGTTACTCATATGATGGTATTATGTGCAACTGATTGAGAGATTTAGTTAAATCTAAATCGACTATGAATAGACAGTCCCTTTAACGACATATTAAGTAGTTGGGTGCATGATTCATTGAAAATATACTTCTACAAAGGTCATCAAAATTAAAGAAGATGAAGTTGTACTGCCACTGCCACGCCACATGTGAAAAATCGGTATGCCTTTGGGACATACACACAATATACATGGACACCATGTTGCATCCCAATAATTCTACATATATATGTATGAAAAGCAAGAAACGTAGATTATTGGTGCAAAGGAAGCCTATATATGATCGTATCTATCCACCTGTAAGGGAGGCTGGTGGCTTCTGGTAGTATGCGTGTCACTGCTTCCCTTGTAAAGTTGCTTCACCAATATTTGCTATAAAACGTTTTCTTCTTCCTTACCTGAAGAAAAAGAAAATACATCGATCAGATCACAGAATGAAGAGGTAGATTACTGGCAACAAAAACCGATAATTTGAAGAAAAAAATTACGTCGCTGCTGCGGCCGCACTTCTTCTTGCGGCAGTTGGTAGACCTTGGAGGAAGGCGTGCGTAGCACCTATGCATCAATGGCGGAGAAAAGTCAGTTAATATGTGACCGAGATTAAAAAAAAAATCAAGCATGTATATATAGGCGCATATATGTGCATGCACGTACTTGCGGCAGACCATCTTCTTCTCAATGTAGCTGATCGCAAGATCTCGGAGGGTGGGCTCGATCCACCGGCATTGGCCGCCCCGGTGGCCGCCACGGAGACCGAGCTGAAGGTGCAGCGTCGACTCCTTGCAGACGCCGTAGTCGGCCAGGGTTCGGCCGTCCTCCTCCTCTAGCTGCTTACCGCCGAAGACGAGAGACGGCAGCTGATGCCGTTCGTCGCCGTTGTGTTCGTCGTCGGAGGTGACGATGATTTCTGCCTTGTCCTGGATCTGGGCCTTGACTCTGCCGATCGTGTCGCTGTTCTCGACCTCGAGCGTGAGAGTCTCCCCGGTGACGGTCTTCACGAAGATCTGCATCGTCGTGGGTTGTGATGGTGGCGGGGCGGTGACGGTGGGACAAGCGCAGCTCTACGCCGCGGATGTACATATATAGGCAGCGATCGTCGAATCATCGGAGAAAACGGAAACGCAGCCGCTACGATACCGAGTATACCAAGGTAACGGGAATACGTGATCGGCACGGATAGAGGCAGGATTCAGGAACAATAGGATGTCTGAACCTGAACTGGGCGATCCGTGTAGCTTAGCTAGTCACGAGCTAAGCTTCCGCAGCAGCAACTGATAACGGTCTGGGCGAATCTCCACCCAGCACAGTTGATACATGGACCTAGTTTGATGCCCCTAAAACATGTAATTACAACTAAGTTTACTGATTAAAGCATTGCTATGGAATTGTTTATGTTGTTGCTAAAAGATTGGTGATGAGATTCTGTCTGTAACTTTGTATCTGCGGAATATAAAGGAATCAGCACAGCCTGATGACACGAAATATCTGAGACTCACTACGGGAGAGCAGTGCCCCTGAAAATCCTCAAAATGCCTCTAAATATTTCTAGGGCACTAAATTTTTTTTTGCATTTAATCGTGTTCCTAAAAATATTAGAGGCACTTTAAAAAAAGTGCCCCTAAAAATGATATTTATAGAGGCACTTCAAAAAATGCCCCTTAATATTGTTAGAGGCATATCTTTGAAAGTGCCCCTATAAATCATTAGAGGCATATCTTGGAAAGTGCCCCTATAAATCATTGGAGGCATATCTTTGGAATTGCCCCTATAAATCATTAGAGGTAGTTCCAAAGAAGTGCCCCTATCCATTTTTAGAGGCAGTTCCAAAGAAGTGCCCCTATACAGCCCATGACCCCGGTTTTACCGATTTCATTACTATCCGCTAAAGAGCTTTATCTTAACTTTGTTGTGATGGTGCTGAGCAAACTATGCAATGTTCTTCACATTATCATCACCATGAATATAAAACATCCTAGAGAGGGTGATCCAACTGATCCTAACCGTCCAACCAAAAGATCTAAGGGCCCTATGCTAACTAAAACACACCGGACAGACCACGACCTAATTAACCTGTCAGTTTCCACGCTAAAAAAATCCTGTTCAGTTCCTAAAGCAACGCCCAGCAGATCGCCGCCAGGCTAGGCCACCATGGCGCCCGCAGGTCTGCCGCCGCCGTCCCGCTCTCACGCCCACGCGCTCGCCAGCCCGCCGCCGCCGCCGCCGTGTCCCGCACGCACGCCATCGCCGCCGTCGCGTCCCGGAAGCACGCCACCGCCGACGTGTCCCGCACGCACGCCACCGTCGCCCCGCCTGCACGCCGGTCTGTCCTGGCCGTACGTCGCTCTGGCAGTCCGCCGCTGCGAGCGGCCGCCAGTCCGCCGCCGTCGTCACGCTCGCACGCAGCGTCGCAGCGTCGCAGCCTCGCTCGCCAGGCCAGCACTCCGCCGCCGACGCGCTCGCCAGCACGCCGCCGCAGCCGTCGCCCTCGCACGCCCGTGCGCTCGCCTGCCCGCCGCCGCAGCCACCGCGCTCGCCTGCCCGCTCAGCCTGCACGCTACCGCCTACACGGACGCGCCACCGCCGCCTTCGCCGCTCAGCCTGCTCGCCACCGCTGCCGCCTGCAAGCCACTGCTTGCACCAGACTACCTTAACGCCCTGAACGCCAGCCTTGCACGGGAAGGCCTCGCCGGACTGCGCCTCCTCTGGAACGGCAAAGGTATGTAAGCCTCTCGGCCTCTGTAATTACATTTTCAGTTTCGAGATAGAACACCAGCAATAGAACATCACCCTTTCCTGACCGACTTGCTGAAATTAGGGCTCCTTTGATTCATAGGATTGCAAAAGTATAGTAATAGGAAACTTGTAGGAATGGGATGGCATGTCCATTTGAATCCTATGGGAAGAGCCACTTCCTTTGATTGTGGTGAAGGAATTTTTTCATGAGTTTAGACCTCATGTTATTTTCCTATAGGATTTACACAACTTCTATAGGAAAATTTCCTATGGGATAGGATCCTATGAATCAAACAACCTCCAAAGGAAAATTTCCTATAGTATCTAATCCTCCAAAAATCCTATACTATTAGTGTTTTCTGAATTTTGTACTCCTGATGAAATAAACAATTTTGTGTGAACTGTACAGCACGAGCATGTATTTTCAGGTAAGACAATAGCATCTTGAATGTAATGCATGATTAAGAACAAAGAAATTATTGCATGCAGTGTTCACCTAGGAAGCTAATTTGAGTTTGCACCAGCCTGCATGCCACCGCCGCTCAGTCTTCATGCCACGGCTGCCTACACGGATGCGCCGCCCAGACAAGAGCACTGTCGACAACGGATTAATGACCATTGTTTGCCTACAATTATGAAGTTGATTCAATTCTGAGATAGCTTCCTCTTTTCCTACATAGACTGCAGAAAACACAACCATAAGCTAACAGTTCAGTACCGAGCTCAAAATTATAATAGACTGGGAAAACACTCTACTCAACCCATTGTAGTCTGAAATGGTCAAGCTTGCATTACTTCTACCTGAGCATGCAGCAGCAAGGTGGCAACCACTTTCATAGTGGGGGAGAGACTATTGAAATTTTGTTGCTAATCGGGTCTGTCAGGTTAGGCCATGTTTTTTCTTTGATCAGTCAAGAGTCTTTCTTTATAGCCTCTGTTGTTCGTTTACAATGTAAATATCATGGATGTTGTAGAGTGGTGGAGATACTTCTATTGTGTGGTGGAGATACATGTAGTACGCGGAAGAAGGCACATGCCCTAAATTTGTCAATATCTCTATATTTCGAACTCTTTGCCAGTATTTGGGTAGCTTTTTAAAATCTTGGCTCTGTACGAGGTCTGTATCTTGATTACTTCTAAGATTCAGAAGTGGGCTTCACTGTCCTTTTTTTTTACTACTAAAAGCTTAATTATGTTTAAAACAATATTAATATATAGGGTAAGTACACAATACTTGTGTGTGTGTGTTTCTGCGCACGCGCGTTCTTGCTTGCTTACTTGCTTGTATTGAATGGGGTGATGTTTGATGTACATTTAACTGAATTTCGTTTTCTAAGAAGGATATTCTAAATTATGATTGGATTGTAATTGTATTGGTTTGCAAATTTCAAATGATTGTAAATTTGCCGCAACATACATTGGAAAAAGCTTGCATTTGGATAATAAATAATAGATTAGGTAAATTTGCTTCAACATACATTGTAAATTTGCCGCATGAGACACCATTTTGCGCTTCGGCTTAGATCCTGCTCTATAAGATATTTTCACAGTACAAGAGCAAATGTAGAATATATAAAGGTTTTTTAACCAGTTTCTTCAATGTTATTGCTTCAATTTATTCTCTCATATGCATCTTTTTTTTTTCTCTTTGAGATGAAGTTGATCCCATCCCCCTTTTGAAACTCGCTTCTGTCGTATACGTATATGCTTCCTTGTTTTACACTCTGGATTATAGTGTTGTTTGATGTGGTTGTTGTGGATAAATAATTATGAAAATACTGAAACTGCCCCCCCCCCCCCCCCCCCCCAACACACACACACAACAAAAGTGACAGTTCTCCTTCGTATTAATAATACATTTTCAACTATTTATTTGGCGATGAGGTGATTTGAGCTTCAACATATTATTTTCTAATCTGTTTATTGTTCAAACCATACACTGAAAAATAAGATAGTACTATTTTGTGGCTATATGGTTTTAATGTATTTTCATGAGCTCTTAAGAAGGATGCATACGCAGATCAACCACACAATGTACCAGTTTCAGCACACAAAACAGAGTGTGCCGTCCAACTTCTTTGTACTTCTTGGGCCAGAAACTTCATAATGAGGAGACTGGTAAAATTGCTCGAGGTGATGTAAATTTGACAGATCCACACATGTTTTGATCACACATTAGTCCACGGTTTCATACCATTGTAAGCTCTTAAATATGTCAATTATTTCTCTCTAACCGTATATGTTATGATTTCTTTACTTCGAGACGGCAGACAATGAACTCAATTCTTCATTGATGTTCTTTACTTGGGGCTGGCATACAATGAAACTCAATAATATTCTGAATTGATGTTTCAAATTCTTGTGGATTCATTACTCCGGGGTGAATGTTTTAATGACTCAAATATACATTTTTAATTTTCTAGGTTTCTATAGATGCTCAAGAGAGAGTCATTTGGGCTTTATTGCATTTTTTATATGTAATGATAAATACAGTATATGTCTACTGAGTAGGATGAGCGGAATAAGTCGCAAGATTACACGTGCATTGCACGTGCACAATTACTAGTAGTACTTAGAGAGAGATAGGTAACGCTCTACCACAAACCCGTCGTCCAGAGGTGGACTACTCCCTTCTCATCATGGCAGCAATGTCAAAAACTTTGAAGAGGATGGAGTTGCAAACGTGGTGATTGTGATAGCGCCCCCCTAATCATTGGCGGCAGTGTATGTTATTTTGGTGTTTCAGTGGTGGAGCCGGCTTCTCCCAGGAAGTTGTGAAGGGTAACATGTAGATTGTTAGTTTTAGATAAAAACGACTACGTACGCGCAAAAACGGAGGCAAATGGACGACCAGGGGAAGATCCCCTCTCGTGCGCCTCTCTAGGGTGTTCGGGCCATGGGAACCACCCGGGGCTCTAGATAGCCCCAGATGTCCTCCTTGGTCACAAATCTTCGTTTTCAATAAAAAAAATTACACGCCAAAAATCTCAGGTCAATTTGATTTCGTGAAAGTTAATTCCTGCAACAAAAAAATACGAGAAATAGGGGTTCATGTTTCCAAGAGTTATAAACCAAAAAAGAGATGTCATGGGAAATCCCATAAAATGTAAAAAATAGCAGTAACTCATGATATGATGCAAATATATGAGATATTAATAATATAATAAACTACAAAGTTTATAGATATATTTCCGACGTATCAGGCGGCACATACAGTTAGCTTGCATGAGGATGTATCACAGTGTCAGTGGTTTGCAACAACCGCAACCGGACTTGTAGAGACCACCCACCTTCGCAAGCAACTGTGGTATGCCTTCGCAGCAGCAAAGCCAGCTTGGCAAGACCAAGGCTAGCAGCTAGATATGGTCACTATGCTATGCAAGCACTTGTGGCAATGGTGGTCTTTGCTTCCTGCTGCGACGAGTCCCTGATTACAGTCACAGGGTTTTATTTATTTTTATTTTTGTTGTGTGCGTCCTTGAGTGCTCACTAGTTTTTTATATTATGTTGTTTCAGAGGACGGGTGTAAGTCTTTATATAAATAATGGAGCACACGATATGGGGGTGAACTTGGGTTCTTAGAGAGAGTAGGCCTAGACACACCGGGTGAGAGAAGAAGAGCTAGGACGGCAGTGTTGTGTGGTGTGAGCTCCCTATTGTGTTCACGTGGAGACGAGGGGATAAATATTGTGTTGCCCACCCCCACCGAATCTGATCCTTTTCCTTTGTATTATCATGTTAATGTATTTTTAATTGTTCATTATTTTAAAGGTTTTGCGAATTCCTCTTTAGTCGTTGAATTTTATGACGTGATTCATACAGATATGTGCAACTGATTGATATTTAGTTAAATCTAAATCGATTGAGACTTAGACGGTCTGTTTAAATATACTTCTACAAAGCTCACCAAAATTAAGAAAATGAAGTTGTACAGCCACGCCACATGTGAAAAATCGTATGTCTTGGGGACGAACACACAGGGTGAGTTTGGTAGCCTACACCCAATTTGCATCTCCGTGGGGGCAGGCCGGCCAGGGCCAGGTCTGGCAAGAACATCCTCTAAGCCATGTTCTCCACGTCGTTTGGTAGCCTGCAGTAAAAAAAACGTGGCATTAGCTGAGCTAACAACTCCTCTTTGTTTGGTTGGACGCAAATCTTGTTTAGTCTCACCTTTCTTCACATGGGTGAAGTTACCATCCACCACCACACTTGGACAACTGTACCTGACATACCAATGGAGCGACGGCGACAAAGCATGGCGGCGGAGGTCGACGGCGACAACACAGCATGGTGGCGGCGGAGGTCGACGGCAACAACGCGGCATGGCTGCGGCGGAGGTCAATCGAGGCGCCGGCATGGCGGCGGCGGAGGTCAATGGAGACGCGGCATGGCGGCAGCGGAGGTCGATGGAGAGTACACGACATGGCGACGGAGCTCAATGACGACGAAAGATTTTGCGGCAGCGGCTGCGGAGGTTGCAGCGGAGCACCACAAACACACCATGAACGCCATCACAACCATGCGGAGGTTGAAGAAGACACGTACAACAAGAACACTCTAAATACGCGCACATGCAACACAAGATCTATTCGTCTACGATCACTGAAACGAAAAACTTACAACACGAGAGTTGTGTGAAATGACGAGATGAAACTACTCCTCAAAGGAAATTTCAAACGGTCGACTGTGTGCGAGTAATTTGACGAAATTTGTCTAGAAAAGCTGAAAACACGAACACAAAATTCAAAGTTATCGGTCGACGAAAGTCAGAACCGATTGCTAGAATGGAACCATATCGTCAGTGCACATCATTTTCGTATACATCATATTTTGATTCGAGCATTGTATCATTGATTAGAAGGAAGAGGATAAAGTAAGAGTAAGGAGGGTGAGCGGAAGCAAAAATTGCATGCTTAGCGATGCTTTGAGGAGCGTGCTCAGCCTGCCCTGGGCTGACGCGAGGGTGCTTTCAGAAGCGTGCCGACCACAAACGTGTAGGCCGTGTGGGCAACCAAACAGGTCATCTTCATCTCCCCAGGTGCGACCCAAGTTGTATGCGAGGTACCAAACGCGTCCACAATACTTGACACCATGTTGCATCCCATAAATTCTACATACTCCCTCCGTCAAAAAATAAGTGTCTCAAGTTTGCTCAAAAGTGGATGTATCTAGACATGTTTCATATATAGATACATTCACTTTTTGTCAAATTTGAGACACTTATTTTTGGACGGAGAGAGTATATATGTATACCAAGCAAGAAACGCAGATTACTGATACTGGTGGCTTCTGGTAGTATACATGTCACTACAGCTGCCTGGTAAAGTTGCTTCAATAATGATTGCGTCGAAACGGTTTCTTCATCCTTACCTGAAGAAAAGGAAAATACATCGATCAGATCACGGAAAAAAGAGGGTAGAATACTGGCAACAAAAACCGATAACTTGAAGAGAGAAATTACGTCACTGCTGCGGCCGCACTTCTTCTTGCGGCAGTTGGTAGCCCTCGGAGGAAGGCGTGCATAGCACCTATGAATCGATGGCGGAGAAAAAGTCAGGTAATATGACAGTCAGACCGAGATGGAAAAAAAAATCAAGCATGTATAGTATAGCCGTATATATAAATGCACGTACTTGCGGCAGACCATCTTCTTCTCATTGTAGCCTATCGCAAGATCTCGGAGGTTGGGCTCGATCCACCAGCATTGGCCGCCCCGGAAGCCGCCGCGGAGGCCCAGCTCGAGGTGCAGCGTCGACTCCTTGCAGACGCCGTAGTCGGCCAGGGTTCGGCCGTCCTCCTCCTCCAGCTGCTTCCCGCCGAAGACGAGAAGCGGTAGCTGATGCCCTTCGTCGTCGTCGTCAGAGGTGACGATGATTCCTCCCTTCTCCTGGATCTGGGCCTTGACGCTGTCGACCGTGTCGCTGTTCTCGACCTCGAGCGTGAGAGTCTCCCCGGTGACGGTCTTCACGAAGATCTGCATCGTCGTCGGTTGCGATGGTGGCGGGGCGCCGGGGCGGTGGTGGTGGGATAAGCGCTGTGGTGCCGCGGACGTACATATATAGGCTATAGCGATCGTCCATCGATCGGAGGAAACGGAAACGCACCCGCTACGAAACCAAGAATGCCACGGTAACGGGAATACGTGATCGGCACGGATAGAGAGAGAGAGGTAGGAGCAAGCAGGAAACAATGGAAGGATGTCTGAACCTGAACTGGATGTCGCAGCTGCTGAATCCATGAGCGATCCGTACGTGTAGCTGGTCACGAGCTTCACTGCGCACCTCGTGCTCATTCTCCTGGCCTCGGGTGTGCGGACGCTGGTGCTGTGGCTGACATGGAGAAGCTCACTGGACGGGCATCCTCGTCGGGCGTGCACACAACACCGGCGTAGACGCACGGGATCGGCGCGTCGTGGTCGTCCCAAATGGACCGCGGCGTACGCCCTCGGCAACATGTCCCTGGACTGCTGGACTGGACAGCACGTCATCGGAGCAGCAACTGATCGCGTTCCGGGCGACTGGGCGCCATTCCTCCCGGAGCATCTCGGCGGCCGGTGGTCATGGCGCATGCAATGGTCGTTCAGCTGTTGGTTCGTGCTTTCGTTGTCATCAGGATGGTAGAAGTCGGGGCAGCGGCTCCGAGTGGATGATGTTTGTGCGTTAAGGCAGCAGCCTCCGATATCTCTTGGTGTGCATCATTTTGATGAAGAGGCCGGGAAACCCCATTTCGAAAAAATTTGTTTCATTGGGTGGAGCGGTGTTGGCCATGACTTGGGCGGAAACTTTGTGTCGTTAGTGCGGTGAGATGAGATTGTTGGTTCTTTCCCACATGAGGCAGTTTGACTAGACGTCAGGGCGGTGACCCCGGATGTTGTTTTTGCGGTTGTGGTCTATGGGCAGTCTGTCCTATGTAGTTTTGGGCTACGGGCGGCCGGGCCGTGCGGTGTTATGGGTCGAACGCAAGCGGAAGCGGTGGTACGTCGGGATGAGTCCCGAAAGGTGGTATTGATGGTATGGGTGTGACAGAATGTCGAGACAATGGCCCCGAACTTTGACAGTGTCGAGTGTGTCAACCTCATGTCACATGGGTGTCGACTGTCGAGGTTGCTCTTCATGTTGGTCGTCGGTACCACGTTGGCACGGCTCTCTGGAGGGTCGGCTTGCTTCATCTACATCGAAAGAGCGTCCCGAGGGTCGGCTTGCTCATCTACGTCGGAGGAGCAGCCCGTGTATGCTTCTCCATAGCGGTCCGGGGCGCCATCTCTCCAACATTGGCAGGAGGACATCTTTGTTTCGATAGAATGGTCTTGGATTTGGCCATTGTGGGTGTGGACTTGGCCCCAATTATATCGGTTTTATTCCGGTTTCCCGTTAATGAACTAGACAACTCTATTTTTTAATCAATACTAAAGTCAAAGCTTTTGGTTCGTTTCAACAAAAAATCTGTTCTTGCCTTAACC